>UESW01001616.1:281309-404425 GCA_900491605.1 Calamus simplicifolius | reverse complement strand
AAAAATATTACCGTTGGCGCTGAGTTGGCATTCAGAAAAAGTCACGCCCAGATTTGTTGGAGTCGGCTCCAACTTTAGGCGAGTCGGCTCGAAGACGCGATGCCAAAAATAGAAACATTCAGATAGTTAAGGGGTCGACTCAAGAAAAATAAGGTGTCGGCTCCTGACAGTCGGGGGTCGACTCATGAAAAGCAAGGGGTCGACTCGAGAAGTGCTCAGAAAAATAACTCTCTGGAGTCTGAGCAGAGTCGACTCTTACAGTCATGGAGTCGGCTCGACAATATCGGGGGTCGACTCTTGAAATCACAGGGGTCGACTCGAGAAAATCAGGAATCTCTGTATACTGAGTGGAGTCGACTCTGAAACTCTAGAGTCGGCTCCGGAACGTATCAAAAATCAGAGAATTTTCTGATTGACTTTGAAATTCGTTCCAGATTAATTTTAAATCAATTTTTGACTTGAATATAATAAATTTGACATTAAGAATCAATTCAAGATATGTTCCAAAAACTCATTGATTGAAATATGAAGTATAAAAATTTCTTTTTGAAAGCTTAAACATGGAGCTTGAAGCTACTTTCCAATTGATTATAGTCATACTTAACATACTCATTGATTATGAGAAATAAATTCATTGCTCATGTAAATAAATTCATTGCATCTTTTAATATACTCATGGCTTTTGGTAATCATCAAAATCAATAAAATTGGGGCAACAATTTCTCAACAATCTCCCCAACAATCTCCCCTTTTTGATGATGACAAAAACATTGAGTATATGCATGATTAATTGAAGAATTTATTTAATTTTCATAGTTAGGCTCCCCCTGAATGAGGTAGCTCCCCCTATGAAACTCAAATAAATATCCCATTCATTCAATTTAAACTCATACACAGTTTAATGTCAAAATTCAGCATTTTCATCTAAATTGCTTTTTCATTCATTCTCTGTATGTGTAATGTTTAATTATTACTCCCTTCTCTCCCATTCAATTATTTATTATATGCATATACAATAACATTCGTTTAATTTCTCCCATGCATATACAGTCATGTATAAAACTCTCCCCCTTTTTTGTTATCAACAAAAAGGTAGAGAAGCATCAAACACAATCACATTCACGATTTAAGATATGCTTTAACATGAACTGAGATTCATTGATAAATAAGAGAAGTACATTCAAACTCAAACTTCATTGAACATTCAAAACTAACTTTTCATTACTTCATTATATCAAAATGTAAATCATAATATAAATTTCATTACATTGCAAAACTAAACATCCATTACATCAAAAATGTGTCCTTACAATTCTTGTTAAGTGATCTACGATGTTCTTCATTCCATCAGTTTGAAGCTTGACATATTCAGTCTTTCATCCACAAAAGTACAAGCAGTTAAAATCTTGTCTTGAAGCTCGGCATTGCACTTTGCATAAGTCTCACCATCTCCACAAATGTCTTTAAGTTCTTCAAAAATATTCTTTAAATCACCACTTAAAGACTCAGTAGAGGAGCTAAGAGTAGATTCAATCTTGGTAATTCGATCATCTAATGAATAGAGAGTTTCTTTAAGATTCATGAATTTACTGTCAAACTCAGTCTTCATTCTATCCTCTTGAGCATCAAGAAGACTCTTGAGCTGCTCTAACTGAAGATCCGAAAAACCAACTGATGAAGAAGATGGCTGATCAAACATTGGAGCAGGAGAAGGGGCCGGAACTGGAACAGAAGAACTAGGAGGCACAGGTGATGAATGTCTAACAGAAGGTCCAGGTGCCTCAACATCAGCGGCTCTATCTTCCAACTGATTTTTCCTTTCCCATCTACCATCTTTCTTCACAAATCCCATCCTATGAATAGTAGCCAAGCTATAGTAATCAGTGTGTCTCAAATTTCTCAATGGCTCACTATCGGAAATATTATCCCTTGGCTTTGAAAAATCTTAGTTAATATCATGCCATAGGGTAGACTTGATTTCCTCTTGCTCCCACAGTCAGCTATGTACCAAATTATCATATTCGGAAGATTGATAGGTCTCCCAGCCACTACAGCATCCATAACAAAAATGTCTCTCTCAGATACATAATCAAACCTCCCAGTCTTAGGGAACAGAATCCTACTGCATATGTTATGGAGAAGCCTTAATTCCAAAGATAGTTGATTTGCTTGGACTTCTTCAAAACCAACAATTTCTTTATTTAACAATCTTGATAAAGCCGGGCTCCTATCATCAGGTGAAAATGTAGAAGGACCAGACACTGAAGATCCAAAAGTCTTGAGAGTAAATCCACTGTGACATTTATCCTATTTCCTCTAATCAAGCTGACCAATCCATTATCTCCTCTTGACAATTTTTATAAAACTCTTTAACCAAGGCGGGTAGGTTGGGCAATCTAATGAACACATTTTCTCCCATCCCATTTCAATTAATGTCTTCCTACAAGAAAACCCTCCGCCTCAAATAGCTCAAAATCCACCTTTCTCCCGGTTGTAATAATCTATCGGCTAGGCGGTCTACCTGAGAGGTGGCCGCAGCAGGAGAAGCACTCGGAGTTGAAGAGGACGAGGTGGAATCCATGCTCGGAGACGGTTCGCGAGCGGGACGCCTCACCGTCTTCTTCACTTCTTCCTTTTCATCCCGGCCGCTCCAAGGCTAGAACCACGGGTTTTAGGTGCCATTGATTTAGTGGAAAGGTTAATCAAGGGTTTCTAAGGATTTGGTAGGTTGGGAAAATCTTTGGAGAGAGATTTGATTGATTTGAGAAGATAGAAATGAACGAGGGTCGACTCTGCCCTAGAAAATCGACCTGGGACCACTTCGAGTCGGCTCCCGCAAAGTGTGGAGTCGACTCCGGGTAGTCACAGAAACCTAACCCGAAGTGGAGTCGACTCGCACAGAGATGGGGTCGGCTCCAGAGTTTCAGCAGAAACATGGAGTCGACTCCGATACTGATCGAGTCGGCTCCGAGACCATTTCAGAGCAAAAACATAAAGTTTCAGAGAATCTGAAATGTGTCCGGACATTGATCATAGAAATTGATAAAAAATCATTGGATTTTAATAGATCAATTAGATATGAATTCTAGATAAGATTTCCTTAAAGATCAAAGAATAGATAAGAGTTCTAGATAATTTTTCTTAGGGGTTTCAAATTCATTCTAATGGATCACAAATCCCTAACTCTCCTCTAAGATAACAGAATCTTTCTTCACTCAAGGGTTTTGTAAATATATCTGCTAATTGATCTTCAGTATTAACATAATCAAGACATATTTCTCCATTAGTTACATGTTCTCTAATAAAATGATATCTAATTTCTATGTGTTTTGTCCTAGAATGTTGAATTGGATTTTTTGTTAGATTAATTGCACTTGTATTGTCACATTTTATAGGTGTTTTGTCAAGTGTGATACCATAGTCTTCAAGTTGTCGCTTAATCCATAGGATTTGAGCACAGCAACTTCCAGCTGCAACATATTCAGCTTCAGTAGTTGATAATGCAACTGAATTTTGCTTTTTGCTAAACCATGAGATTAAGTTACTTCCTAAGAATTGGCATGCACCACTTGTGCTTTTCCTATCTAACTTACATCCAGCATAATCAGAATCAGAATATGCAATTAAGTTCAATGTTGAGTCTCTAGAATACCATAAACCTACATTTTTTGTTCCATTTAAGTATCTTAATATTCTTTTAACAGCAATTAAGTGAGATTCTTTAGGTTCTGATTGAAATCTAGCACATAGACAAACAGAGAACATTATATCAGGTCTACTAGCAGTTAAGTAGAGTAGAGATCCGATTATACCTCGATAATACTTTTGATCAACTTTCTTACCTTCCTCATCTTTGTCTAACTTGCATGAAGGACTCATTGGAGTTCCAAGGGGTTTCATTGAATCCATACCAAACTTTTTGAGTAGTTCCTTCGTGTACTTGGTTTGGTTGATGAAAATCCCTTCCTTTTCTTGTTTGATTTGGAGTCCAAGGAAGAAGTTGAGTTCTCCCATCATGCTCATTTCAAACTCACCCTGCATCAACTTAGCAAATTCTTGACATAGAAGATTGTTAGTAGCACCAAAAATAATATCATCAACATATATTTGAACTACTAATAAATCTTTACTTTTTCTTTTCAAAAATAATGTTTTATCTACATTTCCTCTTATAAAATCATTTTCAATTAAGAATTTACTTAATCTATCATACCATGCTCTAGGTGCTTGTTTCAAACCATATAATGCTTTGTGCAATTTAAAAACGTGATTTGAAAATTCATGATCTTCAAAACCTGGTGGTTGTTCTACATACACTTCTTCATTTATAAATCCATTTAAAAAAGCACTCTTTACATCCATTTGAAATAAGTTGAAATTCATGTGACATGCAAATGCAAGTAATAGTCTAATGGCTTCTAATCTAGCTACTGGTGCAAAGGTTTCATCAAAATCAATACCTTCTTCTTGATTATATCCTTTTGCAACTAATCTAGCTTTGTTTCTAATTACTATGCCATTTTCATCTAGTTTATTTCTAAATACCCATTTTGATCCTATAACAGAATGATCTTTAGGTCTTTCTACTAATGTCCATACATTATTTCTAGTAAATTGATTTAATTCTTCTTGCATAGCTAACATCCAATTATTATCTTTTTCAGCTTCTTCAATAGTTTTAGGTTCAATTTGTGATACAAATGCAAGATGATTACTAATATTTCTCATAGATGATCTAGTTCTTATTCCTTGAGATGGATCACCTATAATCAATTCCTTAGGGTGACTATAAGCGTATCTCCAATCTCTAGGAAGATCTATATCATTATGATTAGTGTTAGTATCATCATCCTTAGGTGAATCATTATCTTTAGCCTCTTGCTCATGATCTGAAGATACATCAATATTTAATTTTTCAAGATCTTTCTCAATTATGTTTGTATCTTCCTCATCATCAAACTTTTCGGAACTAGTTGCTAAAGATTCATCAAAAACTACATGAATGGATTCTTCAACAATTAAAGTTTTCTTGTTAAATACTCTATATGCTTTACTAGTTGTTGAATATCCTAAGAATATTCCTTCATCAGATTTAGCATCAAATTTGCCTAAATTATTTTTACCATTATTATGAACAAAACATTTACAACCAAATGCATGAAAATATCTAATATTAGGTTTTCTGTTTTGCCATAGTTCATAAGGTGTTTTCTTAAGTATTGGTCTTATTAGGGCTCTATTTAAAATGTAACATGCCGTGTTTATAGCTTCCGCCCAAAAGTACTTTGGTAGGTTGCTTTCACATAGCATGGTACGGGCCATGTCTTCTAAAGTCCTGTTTTTCCTTTCTACAACACCATTTTGTTGTGGGGTCCTAGGTGCAGAAAAATTATGATTAATACCATTTTCAGCACAAAAATTTTCAAATAGGTGATTTTCAAATTCAGTTCCATGATCACTTCTTAGAGACACTATGGTAGTGTTTTTCTCATTTGTGACTTTCTTAAAGAATTTCAGGAATATCGAGAAAGTCTCATCTTTGTGAGCTAAAAACAATACCCAAGTGTATCTAGAGTAATCATCTACAATCACAAGACCATATTTCTTTCCTCCTAGACTTGTGGTTCTAGTTGGTCCAAAAAGGTCCATGTGAAGTAGCTCTAATGGCCTAGAAGTTGAAACAACATTTTTAGATTTGAAAGAACTTCTTGTTTGTTTTCCAAATTGACATGCATCACATATTTTGTTGTTTTCAAAATCTATTTTAGGTAACCCTTTAACTAAGTCCATTTTAATTAGTTTTGAAATTAGGTGTGTGCTTGCATGACCTAATCTACGATGCCATAACCATCCAATTTCATTCATATTAGCATTATCAGCAATTAAGCAATGATCACTCATAGATAATTTATCTAGATCAACCAAGTAAACATTGCCATGTCTATAACCAGTAAATACAATGCTATTATCAATGGAATTAGATACTGTGCAGAAAGAAGTTTCAAATGATACTTTAAAATCTTTATCGCACAATTGGCTTATACTAATTAAGTTATGCTTCAAACCATCAACATAAAGTACATTATCTATAAAAGTGGATGGAGTTATACGGATTTTACCAAGGCCCATAATCTGACCTTTACCATTATCACCGAACGTAACAACTCCTCCTTTCTTTTCTTCAAGGGTGATGAATTCTTCTTTGTCACCCGTCATATGTCTTGAGCAGCCACTATCAAGATACCACTTTCTCTTTGATCTTTTGGCCACAAGACATTCCTGCAATAAAATCAAACTTTATGTTTAGGTACCCAAGCTTTCTTGGGTCCTTCATGGTTAGTAGCAACAAATATTGTTCCTTTTGGAACCCATATTTTCTTCCCTTTAAAATTTAAATTCTTATTTGGTTTTTGTAAATTACATTCAAATGATTTATGCCCTTTTAAATTGCATTTAAAACAAGTGATGTTACTTTGGCTAGCACGTACAAAAATGTTTTTCAAAGATTTTTGTTTTCTAAATGTATTATATCCTAATCCAGCCTTATCAAAAACTGCTTTTTGACTTTCTAAAATCATGTTTAGTTTAGTAGAACTTAAGGTGAATTTATCAACAATATCTTTGTATTTTTTAACTTCTTTCTTTAGAAATTCATTTTCTACAATATGCTGTTCATTTCCAAAGATAGAGTTTGTATTTGCTTTTTCAAATCTTTTATTAGATTTTCGTTTTCAGATTTTAGTATATTAATTTCATGAGTAAAATCATCCTTTTCTTTAAGAAACATCTCCTTTTTACCTTTTAAATCTTTAATTGCAAGCATCACTTCATTTTTCTCTTTAATTAAGTTTATGTTTTCAGTTTTCAGAGATTTATATTTCTTTTTCAAAATTTTAAAATCATCTACAAGTTCATTGAAGGCTTCAAATAATTCATCAAAAGCAAAATCATCACAAGGGTTTTCAGAACTTACCTCGTCGTCGTCGTTCGCCATAAAACAAATGTTGGCAACCTCTTTTGTTCTTCTTCTTCGGAAGAAGATTCATCACTGTCGCTCCAAGTTGCAACATACGCTTTCTTCTTTTTCTTGAAAGTCTTTTTCAATTGCGGACAATCATATCTATAATGCCCCGGTTTCTTACATTCATAACAGATCAAGGGGTCTTTCTCTTTGTCCTTGTCCTTATCTTTTTCCTTTTCTCCTTCCATCTTATTTCCAAATTTCTTTTTGTGGAAGGGTTTCTTTCTCCTCATAAATTTCTTAAATTTTCTTGCTAGAAGAGCTGTGTCTTCATCATCATCCTCATCATCGCTGCTGCTATCTTCAACTTCTGCAGCCTTGAGGGCAATTGTCTTCTTCTTTTTGCTATCCTCCTCCACATGTTGCTTCATTGTCAATTCATGGGTCATAAGGGATCCAAGAAGCTCTTCCAAAGGTAAAGTGTTTAGATCTTTGGCTTCTTGAATGGCTGTCATTTTGGCTTCCCATGATCTTGGTAGTGACCTAAGAATTTTGCGAACCAAATCAGCATTAGTATAGGTTTTTCCAAGACTCTTCAAACCATTAACAATATCAGTAAATCTAGTATACATGCATGTTATGGTTTCAGATTGTTCCATGCTAAACAATTCATATTTATGCACAAGTATATTAATCTTAGATTCTTTAACTTGGTTGGTTCCCTCATGGGTAACCTCTAATCTATCCCATATCTCTTTAGCGGAATTACAGGTAGAGATACGATTAAATTCATTAGCATCAAGAGAACAATATAAAACATTCATGGCTTTTGCATTAAGCTGAGCCATCTTCCTATCATTTTCATTCCAATCCCTTTCGGGCTTAGGAACTATAGAACCATCAACTAAGTGTGTGGGTGTACTAGGTCCATTAATTATGACACTCCACAATTCATAATCTGAAGCTTGAATGAATATCCTCATTCTTGCTTTCCAATATGAATAGTTGGAACCATTAAATAAGGGTGGTCTATTTGTAGAATGGCCCTCAGCAAAACTCGAGCTGGCTTGTGTTGCCATTTGGATCTTTCGCTCTTGATCGTGTGATCAATCAAAAACAAATGAGCACAAGCTCTGATACCAATTGTTGGCCCAGATGGCAACCCAAGAGGGGGGGTGAATTGGGTACTTTAAAAATTAAGCCTTTTAAAAATTTAAACTATTGATGAGAGGATAAACAATTAATTCAAGTTAAAGCACAATAGCAAGAGAGAGAGATAAATAAACACGGCAAACACAAAGATTTTATAGTGGTTCGGTGTATCCAACACCTACGTCCACTCCCAAGCTCCACTTGGGTCCACACTATAATCTCCTCGATTACAGTCGAGTTGTTTTACAAGCTCACAACCCAAACTTGTTGTTTTCCGGGATCACAACGAACCCAGCCGGTTTTACACGGGCTCACCAGCACAAAACCCAACACACAAGCTATCCTTAGCTTGTGCCGAGGTAAACTACCTCCACTAATTCAATCCACTGATTGAATTAGCAAACCACAAGATAAAATATGAGTTTAGTACAAAACAGCTCCTTTTGAGCAGATATTTCAAAATAAAAGCAAAGTTTAGAAGGGCCTGTTTAGATTCGATTTGAGTGCAGGCTTTTCTTCTTCTTCTTTTCCTCAACTCCTTTGAAGTGTGGAATCGGGCCTCAGCTCAGATTCTTCACGGATTGAATGTTGGAGTTGATTTGAACTTATTCTCCCTTTCTTTGAATGTTGAAAATCTCTTGATTTGATCTTGAATGGCTCTTGGATTTTCTTCTAGACTTTCTTGGATTGATGAACTTGAGCACAGATGAAGTCTCCTTTGATTTCACTCCTTCTCTTTCACTCTATTTTTGAATCTCGGATTTTTCAAATGACGCTCTGTTTTTCCTCTTTCTGAAAGATTTTTCTTTTTCTCTCTTGATCTATATATGTATTTTTGATTTGAAAACGGCCTCTCTATTTATAGACTCTGCAAAAATATAGCCGTTAGAAACAAAGAAATATAGCCGTTATTGAAAAATATTACCGTTGGCGCTGAGTTGGCATTCAGAAAAAGTCACGCCCAGATTTGTTGGAGTCGGCTCCAACTTTAGGCGAGTCGGCTCGAAGACGCGATGCCAAAAATAGAAACATTCAGATAGTTAAGGGGTCGACTCAAGAAAAATAAGGTGTCGGCTCCTGACAGTCGGGGGTCGACTCATGAAAAGCAAGGGGTCGACTCGAGAAGTGCTCAGAAAAATAACTCTCTGGAGTCTGAGCAGAGTCGACTCTTACAGTCATGGAGTCGGCTCGACAATATCGGGGGTCGACTCTTGAAATCACAGGGGTCGACTCGAGAAAATCAGGAATCTCTGTATACTGAGTGGAGTCGACTCTGAAACTCTAGAGTCGGCTCCGGAACGTATCAAAAATCAGAGAATTTTCTGATTGACTTTGAAATTCGTTCCAGATTAATTTTAAATCAATTTTTGACTTGAATATAATAAATTTGACATTAAGAATCAATTCAAGATATGTTCCAAAAACTCATTGATTGAAATATGAAGTATAAAAATTTCTTTTTGAAAGCTTAAACATGGAGCTTGAAGCTACTTTCCAATTGATTATAGTCATACTTAACATACTCATTGATTATGATAAATAAATTCATTGCTCATGTAAATAAATTCATTGCATCTTTTAATATACTCATGGCTTTTGGTAATCATCAAAATTAATAAGATTGGGGCAACAATTTCTCAACAATCTCCCCAACACTTTTGTTTTTCCCGGGATGTTTAGCACCATGTTAAATATGTTATCAAAGAAATTTTTCTCGATATGCATAACATCCAAGTTGTGCCGGATGAGATTTGTGCTCCAATAAGGCAAATCCCAAAATATACTTCGCTTCTTCCAGTTATGTTCTTTACATATACGGCCATTTATTCTATCTGCATCTGGTTCCCATGCATACATCAACCCCAAATGCTCTATAGAATCAAATATATCCGTGCCGGACCTAACCGGTTCGGCAAATTTTGTGACTGCTTTGTTCTTCCGGAAGGCGATCAAGTTACGCCTGTAAGGATGATTTGGGGGCAAGAACTTCCTATGGTTATCAAACCATGACTGCTTACCACTCTTCTGCAATGTAAATGCATCCGAATCATACATGCAATGAGGGCATGCCAGACGTCCAGCAGTGCTCCAACCAGACAACATTGCATATGCCGGGAAAATCACTTATTGTCCACATCAAAGCAGCTCTCATTAAGAAATTCTGTTTCATAGAAATGTCGTAGGCTACGACTCCTGTTTCCCACAACATTTTTCAATTCGGCCACCAACGGTTGCAGAAAGACATCAATCTTTTCCTTTGGATTTGATGGTCCTGGAACCAAAACGGTTAAAAACATTGCAGTATCTTTCATGCACTTCCATGGAGGAAGGTTATATACAGTCAGTATCACAGGCCAACATGAATACTGTTGCCCCGCTTGACCAAATGGTTGGAAGCCATCGGTACAAAGACCTAATCTCACATTCCTTATATCTTCAGCGAAATCAGGATGATTTTCATTGAAATGCTTCCAAGCCTTTGAATCTGATGGATGCCGCATTTCATCCTCTTTAGATTCATGTTCGGCATGCCATCTCATATCAGCAGCTGTTGCCTCAGATCTGTATAATCTCTGCAGGCGTGGGGTAAGAGGAAAGTAATGCATCCTCTTGTAAGGCACACTTTTCCTCCTACTTGTACCGGCTCCTCCTTCGCTGTTTTTGTACCTCGATTGCCCACAAATCTTACACCATCTCAGCTCTGAGTCTTCACCCCAAAATATCATACAATTGTTCAAGCAACAATCGATCTTATTAACTGGGAGCCCAAGCCCACGCAACAACTTCTTTGTTGCGTAAAAACTGTCTGCGCAACATTATCATTTGGCAAAATTTCTTTGATTAACCCAGCTACAGAATTGAACGCCTTTTCTGATAATCGATGTTCTGCCTTAATATTCAACATTCGAGCAGCTGTAGACAACTGGGAATGACCCTCACAACCAGGATACAATTCTTGATTTGCAGCACGCAACATATCATAAAATTGTGTGCATCTGGATTTGGTTCTTCCATAAATGTATTCTGATTGAATTCATTACCCGATGCATTCATCACCATTTGTTCATATGTGTTTAAATTCACAAATGGTTCATCTACGGGAATTGACTCTTGTTGGCCTATAACAGCTGCTGGAATATCCTCTGGTTCACCATGACAGTACCAAACATAGTAATCAGGAACAAACCCCTTCTTACACAAATGCACCTTAACAGTTTCAACATCTCTGTAGGCTTTATTCTGACACCTGTGGAAGTTGCATGGGCACCTAATCCTAGGCCCATCCATCCATTCAGGTTGGCTACATGCAAATGCGATAAATTCTTCCAATCCATTCAGAAAATCTGGATTAAGCAAGCCATCTTTTATCCTTGCATACATCCACGAGCGAGCCCCGCTCATTTTTGACCGACTTATACAAAGTCTGGTAAACCATTAAAGGAAACCACAAAATAAAACTATATTAGTATTACTAAATATATAACTAAATTATTTCTTTTACACAACTAAGGTTAATAACAACCATTTAAATCATTTATAACTAAACCAATTTTTTTAGGCAACTAAGGTCCCTACCATGCAAGGGCGAGCCACGGCTACGATCCTTGGCGTGCTAGCAAGGACCGAGGCAAGGTTCATGGCTAATAGGGCTTGAGTTCGGGTCGGGCCGCAAGGCGGTCGTTCAATCATGAGACTTCACAAGCATTCAAGTGTCCTAAATTAATTCTACCTTCACTCCATGTCTAAAAGGTAAGGCCCTATCCCATTCAAGAATATTTTTGTGATATGTTATTCTGCTATTAATTATCATCGATCGGTTACGTTGAAATTTCAGCAGCATTTCCCCATATGTTCTCCTAAATGTGTGGCATATATGCCACACTAGGAGAACGTATGAGCAAATACAAACCGCAATCTCAACCAACGATGATTAATAGCAGACTAACATATCGCAAAAAATATTCTCAAACTGTCCACCAGGACAATTTGAGAATTTGCAAGACTAAGTCTTACAAATTCTCAAACGGGTCTAAAGGTTATAGTGCTGTGATTAATAATATGAAAATCCGAAGACAATCGAACTTATGCTTGTTATTCTAAATTCTTGTTAATTCTACAAATAAGGCATAGTGTTCTATATATATAGTCAACTTCTTAAGATTATTATGTCGAATATAAATGTTTGTGAAGACTAAAATATAAATCATTGAAACTACTAATTTGTTGCTGAAATTAAATAAAATACAACAAGACTTTCATTCAAGCATTACATAATTTAATGCATCATTCAATTTGAAGCAGAATGTAAATAATCAAGACATAAAATTATAAATAACTACAATGCACAAAAATTATTGCATAAATATTTTTTTTTTTTGCCTAGCCACCGTGGCCATGCCACGGCCGTGGCCGTGGAAGATAAGGGGAGGGGGGGTTTTCCCCACCCCCATAAGAGACATGTTTTTTTTTTTTTTTTTTTTTGTCCTGACCACTGGTGCCGTGGCCGGCTTCTCCGGTCGCGGCTACAGCCGTGGCCGGAGAAGATAAAGGGGGGGTTTTCCCCACACCCTGTAAAAGACTTATTTTTTTTTTTTTTTGTGGCCTGGCCACCGTGGCCAGGCCACGGCCGGCCATGGTAGCCGCCGTGGCTGGAGAAGGTCAAGGGAGGGGGGGGCTTGTAACAACCTATTTTTTTTTTTTTTACTATGGCCTGACCACGTGGCCAGGCCACTGCCGGCCACGGCAGCGGCCGTGGCCAGAGAAGAGAAAATGGGGGGGGGGGTTTCCCCACCCCCCTGTTACACATTTTTTTTTTTGACTGTGGCCTGGCCACCGTGGCCAGGCCACTGCCGGCCACGGCAGCGGCCGTGGCCGGAGAAGACAAAATGGGGGGGGGGGTTTCCCCCCCCCCCTGTTACCATTTTTTTTTTTGACTGTGGCCTGGCCACCGTGGCCAGGCCACTGCCGGCCATGGCAGCGGCCGTGGCCGGAGAAGACAAAATGGGGGGGGGGGGTTTTCCCTACCCCCCTGTTACCAATTTTTTTTTTTACTGTGGCCTGGCCACCGTGGCCAGGCCACTGCCGGCCACTGCAGCGGCCGTGGCCGGAGAAGACGACCACGGTCTTGGCCGTGGCCGAAGGAAAATTTTTACAAAAAAAAATTTGGAAGAGGATGGGGGGGCTTACCTCGGTCGAGAGGAGACGCCGGAGTTGGAGGAGACTGCCGGGGAGCCGGAGCACCGGAAGGGGGGAGCCGGAGCAGCGAACGGTGGGAGCCAGATTTTTTTCAGGGAGGGCGGCGGCTAGGTCAAGACGGGGAAGAGAAGAGAAGGCCGACCGACTTTATATATGAGTGATTAGCGATGCAATTAATTACGTCGCTAATCGATCGCAATTTTTTTTTAAATTTATTATGTATTAGCGACGCAACAATGCATCGCTAATCCATCGTTAATTTGGCCTTATTATATTTTTATGAAAAAGGTAGCGACGCAATTAATTGCGTCGCTAATGCGTCGCTAACTTGGCGCCAATGTCCGACGAGAAATTATTTTTATTTTCTAGAAATTACGTCGCTAAGGCGTCGCAATATTTTTTAATATTTTTAAATAATTAAAATAATAATTTATGATAATAATTGTGACGCATACAGTGCGTCGCAAAAATTTTTCTAACTATTTCATTACATATATTTATCCAAAAAATATTGCGACACAACAAATGCGTTGCAATATTATATATTTTATTTATTTTTTTTAAATATTTATAAATGATAAAAATTATAATTTATGATAATAATTGCGACGCACAAATTGCGTCACAATATTTTTTTACTTTTCGTTACATCTATTTATAGAAAAAACATTGTGATGCAACGAATGCGTCGCAATATTATATTTATTATATTTATTATACTGATAAAAAACATATTTACTAAAAACTATTGCGACGCAATAGTTGCATCGCAATATTTATTTATTATTTCTTCGAAAATGCATTGCTACGGAGTCGTAATAATTTTTTAATATTTATAATAATAATTTATAATTTATGATAAAGATTGCGATGCACAATTACGTCGCAATAATTTTTTATACTTTTCCATTACATCTATTTATAGAAAAAACATTGCGACGCAACTAATGCATCGCAATATTATATTTCTTTTATTTATTATTACTGATAAAAATTATATTTACTAAAAATAATTATGATGCAAATATTGCATCGCAATATTTGTTTATTTTTTCTTTTAAATGCATCGCTACGGCGTCGCAATAATTTTTTAATATTTATAAATGATAATATTATAATTTATGATAATAATTGCGATGCACAAATTGCGTCGCAATATTTTTTTAAACTTTTTCATTACATATATTTATAGAAAAAACATTGCGACGCAACTTATGCGTCGCAATATTATATTCTTTATTTATTAATACTGATAAAAATTATATTTACTAAAAATAATTGTGACGCATACATTGCGTCGCAATATTTGTTTATTTTTTTCTTCGAAAATGCGTCGCTACGGCGTTGCAATAATTTTTTAATATTTATAATGATAATATTTATAATTTAATAATTTGTGACGCACAAATTGGGTCGCAATATTTTTTTTATACTTTTTCATTACATATATTTATAGAAAAAATATTGTGACGCAACTAATGCGTCACAATATTATATTTCTTTTATTTATTATTATTGATAAAAATTATATTACTAAAATAATTGCGACGCATATATTGTGTCGCAATATTTGTTTATTTTTTTCTTCGAAATGCATCGCTACGGCGTCGCAATATTTGTTTATATTTTTTTTTTAAACTTTTTTATTACTTTTTTTTAATAATTATAAATGATTCGATGGTTGGGATCGATCCAAGCCATGATCGATCCCGGTCGGCGATGATCCGATGGTTGTGATCGATCCAAGCCATGATCGATCCCGATCGGCGACGATCCGACGGTTACGATTGATCCAAGGCATGATCGATCCTGGTCGGCGATGATCCGATGGTTGCGATCGATCCAAGCCATGATCGATCCTGATCGGCGACGACCTATCTCGGACCGTGGCGATCGATCGGATCGGCGACGATCCGATGGTTGCGATAGATCCAAGCCATGATCGATCCCAGTCGGCGAGTATTCATCGGTTGCGATCGATCCAAGCCATGATCGATCCCGGTCGACGATGATCCGACGGTTGCGATTGATCCAAGCCATGATCAATCCTGATCGGCGTCGACCTATCTCGGACCATCGCGATCGATCGGATCGGCGACGATCCGACGGTTGCGATCGATCCAAGCCATGATCGATCCCGATCGGCGATGATCCGACGGTTGCGATCGATCCAAGCCATGATCGATCCCGGTCGGCGACGACCTATCTCGGACCGTGGCGATCGATCGGATCGGCGATGATCCGACGGTTGTGATCGATCCAAGCCATGATCGATCCCGGTCGGTGAGTATCCGATGGTTGCGATCGATCCAAGCCATGATCGATCCCGGTCGGCGATGATCCAACGGTTGCGATCGATCCAAGCCATGATCGATCCCGGTCGGCATCGACCTATCTCGGACCATCGCGATCGATCAGATCGGCGACGATCCGACGGTTGCGATCGATCCAAGCCATGATTGATCCCGGTCAGCGAGTATCCGACGATTGCGATCGATCCAAGCCATGATCGATCCCTGTCAGCGATGATCCGACGGTTGCGATCGATCCAAGCCATGATTGATCCTGGTCAGCGTCGACCTATCTCGGACCATCGCGATCAATCGGATCGGTGACGATCCGATGGTTGCGATCGATCCAAGCCATGATCGATCCCGGTCGGCGATAATCAGACGGTTGCGATCGATCCAAGCCATGATTGATCCCAGTCGGCGATGATCCGACTGTTGTGATCGATCCAAGCCATGATCGATCCCAGTCGGCGACGACCTATCTCGAACCATGGCGATCGATCGGATCGGCGACGATCCGATGGTTGCGATCGATCCAAGCCCTGATCGATCCCGGTCGGCGATGATCCGACTGTTGCGATCGATCCAAGCCATGATCGATCCCGGTCGGCGACGACCTCTCTCGGACCATGGCGATCGATCGGATCGGCGACGATCCGACGGTACTTGCGATCGATCGAAGCTATGATTGATCCCGATCGGCGATGATCCGACAGTTGCGATCGATCCAAGCCATGATTGATCCTGGTCAGCGACGATCCGATGGTTGTGATTGATCCAAGCCATGATCGATCCCGGTCGGCGACGACCTATCTCGGACCGTGGCGATCGATCGGATCGGCGACGATCTGACGGTTGCGATCGATCCAAGCCATGATCGATCCCGGTCGGTGTCGACCTCTCTTGGACCGTCGTGATCGATCGGATCGACGATGATCCGACGGTTGCGATCGATCGAAGCCATGATCGATCCCGGTCGGCGATGATCTGACGATTGCGATCGATCCAAGCCATGATCGATCCTGGTCGACGACGATCTGATGGTTGCGATTGATCCAAGCCATGATCGATCCCGATAGGCGATGACCTATCTTGGACCATCGCGATCGATCGGATCGGCGACGATCTGACGGTTGCGATCAATCCAAGCCATGATCGATCCCGATCGGCGATGATCCGACGGTTGCGATCGATTCAAGCCATGATCGATCCCAGTCGGCGTCGACCTATCTCGGACCATCGCGATCGATCGGATCGGCAATGATCCGACGGTTGCGATCGATCCAAGCCATGATCGATTCCGATCGGCGAGTATCCGACGGTTGCGATCGATCCAAGCCATGATCGATCCCGGTTGGCGACGACCTCTCTCGGACCATGGCGATCGATCGGATCGGCGATGATCCGACGGTTGCGATCGATCGAAGCCATGATCGATCCCGGTCGGCGATGATCCGACGGTTGCGATCGATCCAAGCCATGATCGATCCCGGTCAGCGACGATCCGACGGTTGCGATCGATCCAAGCCATGATCGATCCTGATCGGCAACGACCGATCTCGGACCATCGCGATCGATCGGATCGGTGACGATCGAGGGTTGCGATCGATCGAAGCCATGATCGATCCTGGTTGGCGACTACCGATCTCGAACTATCGCAATCGATCGGATCGGTGACGATCCGACGGTTGCGATTGATTGAAGCCATGATCGATCTCCATCGGCGATGATCCGACGGTTGCCATCGATCCAAGCCATGATCAATCCCGATCGGCGACAATCGATCTCAGACCGTCGCGATCGATCCGATCGGTGACGACCCGACGATTGCGATCAATCGAAGCCATGATCGATCACGGTAGACGACGACCGATCTCGGACATTATTAATTTTTAATTATATTTTTTAATTTATTGCATCGCTAATGCCTCGCTAATTTGGCATTATGAATTTCTTTTAAAATATTGCGACGCATTAATTTGCGTCATTAAATAAATTTTTTTTATTACTTTACTGTTTTATTGCATCGCTATTACGTCGCTAATTAACATATTTATTTTTAACAAAACATTGCGATGCACTGGATTGCGTCGTAATATTTTTATTTCATAATACTATTTTCTTAAAATAAATTTTATTTAAATTAATTGCGATGCAATTATTGCGTCGCTAAATTTAAAAATAATTTTTATATTTTTCTGGCTTATTGCATCGCTAATGCGTTGCTATTTAAAATAATTAAGTTTTTTAAAAAACATTGCGATGCACTGTTTTGCATCGCAATATTTTTTTTCATATTAATATTTATAAAAATTAATTTTATTTAAAATAATTACGATGCAATTAGTGCGTCGCTAAATTAAAATTAATTTTTATAATTTTCTGGTCTATTGCGTCGCTAATGCGTCGCTATTTAAAATTATTATGTTTTTTCAAATATATTGCGACACACTGAGTTGCGTCGCAATATTTTTATTTCATAATTATATTTTATAAAAATTAATTTTTTATTAATATTTACGATGCAATTTTTGCATCGCTATATTAAATATTTTTTTTTCATTTTATGTTTATTGCGTCGCTAATGCGTCGCTATTTAACATAATTAATTTTTTTAAAACATTGCGACGCACTTAGCTGCGTCGCAATATTTTGTTCCTTTAATAATATTTAAAAAAAACACATTTTATAAATATTGTGATGCATTTTTGTGTCACTAAATTTTAAAATTATTTTTTTAATTTTATGGTTTATTGAGTCGCTAATGCGTCGCTATTTGCGTCGTATTATTTTTTTGACGCGGAGGCGTCGCAATGTAGTCGCAATTTTAGCGACACATCTTTGCGTCGCTAAAATTGCATCGCTATTTCATTATTTTCTTGTAGTGACTTAATCTACGATGCTATAGCCATCCAATCTCATTTACTTTAGCATTGTCAGCAATTAAGCAATGATTACTAGTAGATAAATTATCTAAATCAATTAAGTATACATTGTCATTTCTATTTCCAATGAATATAATGCTATTGTCAATGGGATTAGAAACTGTGTAAATAGAAGCTTCAAATGAAACTTTGAAACTTTTATCACACAATTGGCTAATGCTAATTAAGTTATGCTTTAAACCAACAATATATAAAATATTTTTTATAAAAGTGGATGGAGTTATTTGAATTTTACCAAATCCCATAATTTGGCCTTTGCCATTATCTCCAAAAGTAACAACTCCTTTTTATCTTCAAGGGTGATAAATTGCTCCTTATCACCCGTCATATGTCTTGAGCAGCCACTATCAAGATACCACTTTCGTTTTGATCCTTTGGTCGCAAGATACTCCTGCAAGATAATCAAATCTTTTGTTTCGTACCCAAGCTTTCTTGGGTCCTTCATGGTTAGTAGCAATAAAGATTGTTCCTTTTGGAACCCATATTTTCTTGCCTTTAATATTTAAATTCTTATTAGTTTTTCTAAAATTGCATTCATAAGATTTATGTCCTTTTTTGTTGCAATGATAACATGAAGTATCATTTTTCTTTACAAAGAAATTATTGACATATTTTTGTTTCATGTATGATTTATATCCTAAACCAGCTTTATCAATACAGCTCTTTGATTACTTAAAAGCAAATTAGTTTTTCTGATCTATATGTAAATTTATCAATAATGTTCTTAAATTTATCAATTTCTTTTTTTAAATTAATATTTTCATTAGAAATTGATTCCTTTTCTTTTAAAATATTTTTATTTTCAGATTTTAGATTTTTAACCTCAAGAATTAGTTCATTTTTCTCTTTGAGAAGATTTATGTTTTCAGTTTTCAAAGATTTGTTTTCATTCTCAAAACCTTAAAATCACTAGCTAATTCATTAAATGCATCATATAATTCATCAAATGTAAAATCATCATTAGGGGTTTCAGTACATACCTCATTTTCATCGTTTGCCATGAAGCATATGTTTGCAACCTCTTTTTGTTCTTCTTCAGATGAAGACTCTTCACTATCACTCCAAGTTGCAACATAGGCTTTCTTCTTCTTCTTGTAACCCTTCTTTAGTTGAGGACATTCAGATAAAAAATACCTCGGCTTCTTACATTCATAACGTGTCAAGGGTTCTTTTTCTTTATCTTTATCTTTTTCCTTTTCTCCTTCCATTTTAATTCATGATTTCCTTTTATGGAAGGGTCTCCTTCTTTACATAAACTTTCTAAACTTCTTTGCAAGGAGAGCTGTTTCATTATTTTCTTCTTCTTCCTCACTGCTGCTTATTCCTTTTCTGCAGCCTTAAGTACTATGGTTCTTTTCTTTTTCACCTCTTCCTCTTGATGCTGCTTCATTGTCAGCTCATGGGTCATCAAGGATCCAAGGAGCTCCTCCAAAGGTAGAGCATTCAAATCTTTGGCTTCTTGGATTGCAGTTACTTTTGCTTCCCATGTTTTTGGAAGAGATCTAAGAATTTTACGCACCAATTTAGAATTAGTATAAGTCTTACCAAGACTTTTCAAACCATTAATAATATCAGTGAATCTAGTGTATATGCATGTGATTGATTCAGTTTGTTCCATGCTAAATAATTCATATTTGTGCACTAGAATGTTAATTTTGGATTCTTTTACTTGGTTAGTATCCTCATGGGTAACTTCTAGTCTATCCCAAATTTCTTTGGCTGAAATACAAGTAGATATTCTATTGAATTCATTTGCATCCAAAGAATAATATAAAACATTCATGGCTTTTGCATTGAGCTGAGCCATTTTTCTATCGTTTTCATTCCAATCCCTTTCGGGCTTAGAAACTATTGAACCATCTACAATGTGTGTGGGTGTACTAGGTCCATTTGTAATGACACTCCATAATTCATAATCTAAAGTTTGAACGAAAATCCTCATTCTTGCTTTCCAATATGAATAATTAGAGCCATTAAACAAAGGTAGCCTATTAGTGGATTGACCTTCAGCAAAAGATGATCCAGCTTGTGTTGCCATTTGGATCTTTAACTTTTGATCGTTAGATCAACTAAAAATGAGCACAAGCTATGATACCAATTGTTGGCCCAGATGGCAACCCAAGAGGGGGGTGAATTGGGTTCTTTAAAAATTTAACACTTAAAAACTTAAAACTTATTTCACAAAGATTAAGTATACTAGTGAAGTGATACAATAAATTAAAGCACAATAAGAGAGAGAGATAGAGACAATTACTACAAACACAAGATCTTTATAGTGGTTCGGTGTATCCCACACCTATGTCCACTCCAAAGCAACTCTTGGGTCCACACTATAATTCACTTATTACAGCTGAGTTGTTTTACAAGCTCACAACTCTGACTTGTTATTTTACACGGGGTCACAACGAACCCAGCCGGTTTTCATGGGTTCACCAGCACAAAACCCAACCCAAGCTAAACTTAGCTTGACCTGAGGTAAACTACCTCAACTAATTCAATCTCCCTGATTGAATTAGCAAACAACAATTCAAATATGAATTTACAGCAATTTAAAGCTCCTCAAATGAGCAAATAATCAATGTAAATAAAACAAGATTAGAAAAGCCGGATTGAAGCCAAGTGGATTTGAGCTTTTCTTCTTTTCTTCTTTTCCTCTTCTCTTTGAATGGATGAGCAAGGATTGAATCTTTGAATCTTGAACACAGCTCGTTGAAGAAATAGGGTTTTTGCTCTTCTTTTTTTCCTTTTGAAATCCTCCGAATTTAAACTTTTAGGGCTTGGGATTTCTCATGAATCTCTCTTGGATTGATAGGCTTGGACTCAGAGATTTTTCTCTTTCTTTTTCACTGGGGATTTCTCTTGATTTTTCTATTATTTTCCCTCTATTTTTGTTCTTTTTTTCAAACAGATGAATCCCTCCTTTTATAGAGTCTTAATCTGAGATTAGGTGGGAAACTAGCCGTTACAAAGTATCTTGGATGATTCTGCACGTAAGAAAATAGATCCGTTGAGAGTTAGGTGAGAAAATATATCCGTTAGAATCCGATCTGGCACTTTTGAAAAATCGTCCTTGACATGTTGGAGTCGGCTCCAGATCATGTTTCCATAAATAGCAAAAATCAATTCGACGTGGAGTCGGCTCCGACTTTGCAAAGTGTCGACTCCTCGCTGACTGAAGTCGGCTCCTGAATTCTGATGTGTCGGCTCTGAGAATTGCTCCGAAAAACATAGTCTCTGTAACTCAGGTTAGAGTCAGCTCCCAAAATCCATGTGTCAGCTTCGAAATCTCAGGTGTCGACTCCGAAACTCTAGGTATCGACTTCGAACCGTGCCAAAAATATACAACTGCTCTGATATACTCTGGAGTCAGCTCGAGACTATTAAGATGTCAGCTCCAAATTCTGAACTTAAATAAATTCCATTGAAACTCGGTTCAAAACTGATTTCTAAGTGCCATTTGAATAAATAACCAATCTTAATTCCTGAAACACTTATCAAATCTATCAGAAACACAATGAATGTACTCATGGCTTTGTTAATCATCAAAATCAATTAATTGGGTAAATAATTTCTTAATAATTTTCTCAACAAGTCTGCTGCTGAATAGGCTTTCGATAGATGTGCTAAATCTGAACACCATAAGCTCTCTAAAGAATAGATCGAATGTCGCAAATCAAGGAATTAGTTAGCAAGTGATCACAGAATTCCTATTAGAACGGATAAGGGATAACAGTAATAGAATCTTCCTCAATAATAAGACTGCAGGTGTCCATACTATGAAAGGCATAGAAAATACCATTCTTCTTTATTTAAAAAAGGGCTCAGCTTTTAATGGTAATATCTCTTTCATATTCCTTTAAAAAAAATATTTATTTTTAGTTTCTCAATAGTTAATTATTAATAATTTTTAACTTTAGGAATGAAAGGGTTGGTGGCCTAATTTTTAGGTTATTAAAGGATAATAATTTACACGTTAACCCTCCAACGGTAGGACAAAATATATTGTTAGAAATACCTACGTTTTGACCACCCTAAACATATTTATTTCAATATTTGCACATGTTTGATGGATGCTCTGCTCGTATTAAATTCTAAAAGATAAAGAAAGTAAGCGTTTGACTATTTCAATATTTACAAATTTATGAATGAAAGGTACGGTAGCCTAATTTTTAGACCCCCTAAAACAGAAAAAGGTACACGTTTGGATATATTACCTGTTCCAGACTTGGTTGCTAAGGAATGTGTGCTCAACTGCTGATCTGCCAGAGTTCGAGATAAAAGATATTCCACTCGAATGACCCGAGCATGGATTAAGGAGGAGAGCAGAGAGCAAGACGGTCACTACAGGAAAAAAGATTTTTTTTCAATAAACAAACTTTATTGAAAAAAAAACAAAAGTTATTACAAAAATTTTTGATGAATTTTAAGTTTGTTGTAAATCGTTGATAAAATTTTTATTGACAAAAAAATGATGATATAAAAGGCCATTGAAAAAAATTTAATTTTTATGATAAAAATTATCCTATTGAAAAAAAATTATATTTATGATGACAAGTTCTCTTGAAAAAAATAAACTATTTCATCATAGCCCTATTACTGTTAGGAATAATTGAAAGTTTTACCAACATAGCCCTATATATATACACACACGTTGGCAAAAGATTTAGGTATCAACTTATAATACCTATTTTTAGCAACGGCTATAAATATACTCACAAGGAAATGCATACTTCCATAAGATAAAGCTAATTATTATTGACGAATGTATTTTGTTGAATATATATATATATATATATATATATATATATATATATATATATATGGTTTAAAAAAGTATCCAAATTATAATTTGCTCACACATTAAATGAAGATAAGTTACAAAATTAATATTTAATTAGTTATTAAATATTTTCATGCCAATACTAAAAAAAATTTAAAATAAAAACTTAAAACTTAATTAATCAAATCGTAAAATTTAATCAAACTACACAATTTATCCATCATAGATATATTACAGGTTTACATATATGTACCAACATAATTACATATAGTCATATACTTAACCTACTACAACAAATCTGACGAGAGCCAATGCTAAAAAAGGCTTTTCTCGATGCTAATAAGCATTGAAAAAATATGGCCTGAACCAGGAGCGAGAGATATTCTCTTAACGCTTTTAAAGCGTCGAGAAGTTGAAAGGTTTTTCAAAAAAAAAAAAAAATCAACACATTCGCCCGGTTTAAAAAAAACAAATGCTTGCCCACTAAAAAACGAACATACGTTTAAAAAATTAAATGCTTGGCTGCTTTAAAAATATCAAACGTGTGGCTGTTTTAATAAAATAAAATAAAACGCTCAATCATTAAAAAAAAATTTATAAATAGGCTTAAAAAGGATGAAAATTCAAGAAAAACAACATCTTCATAATTTCTTGTTTTTCCTTTGAAGATTGCCGTTGAGATCGTCTATTGAGATCATGCCTCGTCCGTTGAGATCGTGCCAGTGGAGGAGATCGTCCGTTGAGATCGTGCCACCAACGGACATTGGAGTTTTGGTGTGTATTTGGAGGAGAGCGTATGGTTCATTTTTTTTTTTTCATGAAAAAAAGACTAAATCTCTTTTAGGACAAACGTGTGGTACATTTTTTTTTTTCACACGAGAAAACTCAAATCTCCTTTAGCGTAATGATTTAATCTATCTTTCAAATCTGACTCTTTATTATTATTATTTTTTCACTAAATATAATCTCGCATGAAGAGATATTCTCTTGACGCTTTTAAAGCGTTGGGAAGTCGAAAGGTTTTTCGACCCTTCAAAGCACCAGAGTTCAAAATTTTCCTCCCTTCGAATTTCATGTTTCGCGCCAGTGTCCTTTCACATGTCCTCGGAGCACTTATTCTCGTTCCCGTTCCCATCACCGCCGCAACCATGGCGTCCTCGCTACCACTCCCCTTTCCCCTCGCTGCCGCAGCTGTGGCCTATAAAACAACCAATAACATGCCTAATGTGATTTAGATCAACATGGCACTTCAAAATAAAGTAAAGCAGCGGAAATAGTATTGAGGATTACCTCTCGCCATCATTCCGGCCTCGGTATAAAATAATAAAAGGAAGAAGCTTTGAATTCTGGTTCTTCTGGTCCTTTCTCTACCCAGATCGATGGTGTGTGGTTTTTCTCATATCGTAGAGTAGGTACCAGGGACCAATTTTATATACACAAACCCTCAAGAAATTTCTTCCATCATAGAGATTTTCGGAGCACGTTCGGGCGATGGTTACGGAGTCGCAAACTCACTCCCGCTGTTTTGCACGTTCAAATTTTAAAATAATACCATAAAATTAGGAGTTGGTTATTCCCCTAGCCAGTAGGAATCTAAATTAACCAACATTCTCCCACTTGGTCTATGTATTTTTTTACCATGCACCATATTAACATACGGATCATGGCGACAGTTCCTCTAAATGTGAGTATTGTCTTCTATGTATCACAATATGTTACACTTCCCAGCATAGCCCAAATAACTTAATGAATAAATCCTATGTTTATTCGTGGTCCAAACATAATGATATTCCTCAAAACAAACAAATATGTATACAACTTAAAGGAGAAATATCCAAACTGAATAAGAGTTTCATTGAAGAACAAGTATATACAATGACATTACATCATGGAACTAAGTCCCATTCACGCTACATGATCCTTGAAACCTTTTGGTGGCATGCCTTTAGTCAGAGGATCCGCGATCATCAATTCAGTGCTGATGTGTTCAATAACCACTTTCTTTTCTTTAACACGCTCTCTTATGGCTAAGTACTTAATGTCGATATGTTTACTACGACTACCACTCCTATTGTTCTTAGCCATAAAAACAGCAGCTGAATTATCATAGTACAATGTCAAGGGCCTCGAAATAGAGTCCACAACTTTAAGCCCAGATACGAAACTCTTCAACCATACACCGTGTGAGATAGCTTCAAAACAAGAGACGAACTCAGCCTCCATAGTGGAAGTAGCAGTCAAGGTCTGCTTGGCACTCTTCCATGATACAGCTCCATCAGCTAACATAAACACGTAACCTGACGTTGATTTACGTGAATCAATACAGCCAGCAAAGTCTGCATCACTATATCCAATGACTTCCAACTTCTCAGTCCGTCTATACATGAGCATGTAATCCTTGGTTCCTTGAAGGTATCTCATAACCTTCTTTGCAGCCCGCCAGTGGTCAACACCTGGATTACTCTGATATCTCCCAAGCATTCCAACAACAAATGCAATGTCAGGCCTGGTACAAACCTGAGCATACATAAGGCTTCCAATAGCTGAAGCATATGGAATGGGTCTCATCTGTTCGCGTTCGAACTCATTTTTGGGACACTGATTCAAGCTGAATCTATCACCTTTCACAATGGGTGCTACACTCGGTGAACAATCTTTCATGCGAAACCTTTCTAGAACCTTGTTGATATAGGTCTCTTGAGACAAGCCCAAAATGCCTCTAGATCTATCTCTATGGATCTTTATGCCAATGACATAAGATGCCTCACCCATATCCTTCATATCAAAGTTCTTTGAGAGAAATTGTTTCACCTCATATAGCAAACCCTTGTCATTAGTCGCAAGCAAAATGTCATCCACATATAACACAAGAAAGCAAATCTTGCTCCCACTGACCTTTTGGTATATACAAACATCCATGATGTTTTCTTCAAAGCCAAATGAAGTAATAACATCATGAAATTTCAAATACCATTGTCGGGAGGCTTGCTTTAATCCATATATGGACTTATTCAGCTTACAGACTAAATTCTCACCACTACTAGAGGAAAATCCTTCTGGTTGTTTCATGTAAACCTCTTCCTCTAGATCACCATTGAGGAACGCCGTTTTCACATCCATCTGGTGTAACTCTAAATCAAAATGAGCCACCAATGCCATGATTACACGGAAGGAGTCCTTTTTAGATACAGGAGAAAAGGTCTCCGTGTAATCTATTCCTTCCCTCTGAGTAAATCCTTTGGCAACAAGTCTAGCCTTATGTCTCTCAATGTTGCCTTCTGAGTCTTTCTTAGTTTTAAAGACCCACTTACAACCAATGGCTTTTACACCATCAGGCAACTTGACAAGATCCCAGACTTTGTTAGATGCCATAGAATCCATCTCTTCTTTCATGGCTTTGTACCACAAGTCAGATACATTAGAACTCATGGCCAGTGAAAACGTTTCAGGATCATTTTCGGCTCCAATATTGTAGTCACATTCTTGCAGATACACAACATAATCACTAGGAATTGCTGGTCTCCTAGTCCTAGTAGACCTCCTCAATGTTGCCTCAACATTCTCCTGTGAAACAGGATCATGTTGCTCAACAGGTTGTTCAACAATTTTATTTGCTGAACTTCAAGGTCTACTGGATTTGGATCAGCAGTTTGTGGAATCTCTTGGACCTGTTGCTCAACATGTGCACGAACACAAGGCGCACTGTGAACTACAACAATCGGTCCACTACTTGAAGTGGAGCATTGAGCATCTTGATGACCTTTCCCAAGACCAAGGTCTTGAAAATGATCGCTCCCACTAATTAAGTCGTTTTCAAGAAATTTAGCATTTCTTGATTCCACAAATCTAGTGCTATGAGAAGGACAATAAAATCTATATCCCTTGGATCTTTCGGCATAACCAACAAAATATGCACTTAAGGTCCTCGGGTCCAACTTCCTTTCATGTGGATTATAAATCCTCACCTCAGCTGGGCAACCCCAAACGCGTACATGTCGCAAACTCGGTTTCCAACCTTTAAACAACTCAAAAGGTGTCTTTTGGACAGCCTTGGTTGGAACCCGGTTTAATATGTACACCGCTGTCTTAAGGGCTTCAGTCCATAAGGACCGAGGAAGTTTGGAGCTGGCAAGCATGCTCCTTACCATGTCCATTAATGTTCGGTTTCTTCTTTCAGCTACACCATTCTGATCTGGAGAACCAGGTAAGGTGTATTGGGCAACAATCCCACAATCTTGAAGAAACTTTGCAAATGGACCGGTAGCTTGTCCACTCTCAGTGTATCTACCGTAGTATTCTCCTCCCCTATCAGATCTTACGATCTTGATTCGTTGTCACATTGTTTCTCTACTTCAGCCTTAAAAATTTTGAAAGCATCAAGTGCCTCACTTTTGCTGTTCAATAAGTAGAGATACATGTAACGCGAATAATCATCAATAAAGGAGATGAAATACTTATTACGGTATGCATCTATATCAGGACTACAAATGTCTGTATGAATTATTTCTAACAATTGAGAACTCCTCTTTGCACCTTTCTTTGACTTGTTAGTCTGCTTACCTTTAATGCAGTCTACACAAGTACTAAAGTCAGTCCAATCAAGAGTACTAAGTACTCCATCATGTACCAACCTCTTGATTCTATCAATGGAGATATGACCTATCTCCTATGCCACAAATTAGACGAATTCTCATCAACGACACATCTTTTAACACCAACATGCATAGAAGAATAGTGATTGTCATTTTCTAAATTAAGACGAAAAAGACCATCAGACAATGTACCACATCCAATAATCTCAGATCCATAAGAAATACTGAAAGATGAATCCAAAAATTTAAAGGAATATCCACAAGATACAAGTCTTGAAACAGAAACTAAATTCCTAGCAAAACCAGGAATATAAAATGTCTTTTCCAAACTTAAAATAAAACCACTATCTAAAACAAGTTTGCAAGTTCCAATGGCTTCCACATGTGATGACATCTTGTTTCCAGAATAGATGCAGCATTCACTTCCCACTGGTTTCCGCAGGTCTTGCAATCCCTGCAAGGAGTTGGTAACATGGATTGAAGAACCAGAGTCAATCCACCATGTGTCTTGAGTAACATTAATCATGTTAGATTCATAACAGACAAAAGAGAGTTGAGTACCTTTCTTGTCAAGCCACTGTTTGAACTTGGCACAATCCTTCCTCAAATGCCCTTTCTTCTTGCAGAAGAAACATTTGGAACTTTTCTGAATGTCCCCTTTGGCAGGAATCTGCCCTTGTGTTGGCCCAGATGGCAACCTAAGAGGGGGGGTGAATTGGATTCTTTTAAAAATTAAGCCTTTTAAATAAATTTAAACTATTGATGAGAGGATATAACAATTAATTCAAGTTAAAGCACGATAGCAAGAGAGAGATAAAAAGCACGGCAAACACAAAGATTTTATAGTGGTTCGGTGTATCCAACACCTACGTCCACTCCCAAGCTCCACTTGGGTCCACACTATAATCTCCTCGATTACAGTCGAGTTGTTTTACAAGCTTACAACCCAAACTTGTTGTTTTCCCGGGATCACAACGAACCCAGCCGGTTTTACACGGGCTCACCAGCACAAAACCCAACACACAAGCTATCCTTAGCTTGTGCCGAGGTAAACTACCTCCACTAATTCAACCCACTGATTGAATTAGCAAACCACAAGATAAAATATGAGTTTAATACAAAACAGCTCCTTTTGAGCAGATATTTCAAAATAAAAAAGGTTTAGAAGGGCCTGTTTAGATTTGATTTGAGTGCAGGCTTTTCTTCTTTTCTTCTCAACTCCTTTGAAGTGTGGAATCGGGCCTCAGCTCAGATTCTTCACGGATTGAATGTTGGAGTTGATTTGAGCTTTTTCTCCTTTCTTTGAATGTTGAAAATCTCTTGATTTGATCTTGAATGGCTCTTGGATTTTCTTCTAGACTTTCTTGGATTGATGAACTTGAGCACAGATGAAGTCTCCTTTGATTTCACTCCTTTTCTTTCACTCTATTTTTGAATCTCGGATTTTTCAAATGACGCTCTGTTTTTCCTCTTTTTCTGAAAGATTTTTCTTTTCTCTCTTGATTTGTATATCTTTTTGATTTGAAAACGGCCTCTCTATTTATAGACTCTGCAAAAATATAGTCGTTAGAAACAAAGAAATCTAGCCGTTATTGAAAAATCTTACCGTTGACGCTGAGTTGGCATTCAGAAAAATCACGCCCAGATTTGTTGGAGTCGGCTCCAACTTTAGGCGAGTCGGCTCGAAGACGCGATGCCAAAAATAGAAACATTCAGAAAGTTAAGGGGTCGACTCAACAAAAATAAGGTGTCGACTCCTGACAGTCGGGGGTCGACTCATGAAAAGCAAGGGGTCGACTCGAGAAGTGCTCAGAAAAACAACTCTCTGGTGTCTGAGCGGAGTCGACTCACACAGTCATGGAGTCGGCTCGACAAAATCGGGGGTCGACTCGAGAAATCACAGGGTCGACTCGAGACAAACAGACATCTCTGTATACTGAGTGGAGTCGACTCTGAAACTCTAGAGTCGGCTCCGGAACGTATCAAAAATCAGAGAATTTTCTGATTGACTTTGAAATTCGTTCCAGATTAATTTTAAATCAATTTTTGACTTGAATACAATAAAATTGACATTAGGAATCAATTCAAGAAATGTTCCAAAAACTCATTGATTGAGATATGAAGTATAAAAATTTCTTTTTGAAAGCTTAAACATGGAGCTTGAAGTTACTTTCAAATTGATTAAAGTCATACTTAACATACTCATTGATTATTCTAAATAAATTCATTGCTCATGTAAATAAATTCATTGCATCTTTTAATATACTCATGGCTTTTGGTAATCATCAAAATCAATAAGATTGGGGCAACAATTTCTCAACAATCTCCCCAACAATCTCCCCTTTTTGATGATGACAAAAACATTGAGTATATGCATGATTAATTAAAGAATTTATTTTATTTTCATAGTTAGGCTCCCCCTGAATGAGGTAGCTCCCCCTATGAAACTCAAATAAATATCCATTCATTCAATTTAAGCTTATACACAATTTAATGTCAAAATTCAGCCTTTTCATCTAAATTGCTTTTTCATTCATTCACTGTATGTGTAATGTTTAATTATTACTTCCTTTTATCTCATTCATTCAATTAGTTTAATTTCTCCCATGCATATACAGTTATGTATAAAACTCTCCCCCTTTTTTGTTATCAACAAAAAGGTAGAGAAGCATCAAACATAATCACATTCATGATTTAAGATATGTTTTAACAAGAACTGAGATTCATTGATAATAGGAGAAGTACATTCAAACTCAGATTACATTGAACATTCAAAACTGACTTTTCATTACATCATGTATCAAAATGTAAAACATAATATAAATTTCATTACATTGCAAAGACTAAACATCTATTACATCAAAAATGTGTCCTTACAATCCTTGTTAAGTGATCTATAATGTTCTTCATTCCATCAGTTTGAATCTTAACATAATCTTTCAGTCTTTCATCTACAAAAGTACAAGCAGTTAAAATCTTGTCTTGAAGTTCAGCATTGCACTTTGCATAGGTCTCACCATCTCCACAATGTCTTTAAGTTCTTCAAAAATATTCTTTAGATCACCACTTAAAGACTCAGTAGAGGAGCTAAGAGTAGATTCAATCTTGGTGATCCGATCATCTAATGAATAAGAGTTTCTTTAAGATTCATGAATTTATTGTCAAACTCTGTCTTCAATTTATCCGCCTGATCATCAAGAAGACTCTTGAGCTGCATTAACTGAAGATCTGAAAAACCGACAGATGAAGAAGATGACTGATCAACCATCGGAGCAGGAGAAGGGCCGGAACAGGAACAGAAGAGCTAGGAGGTACAGGAGATGAATGTCTAACTGACGGTCCAGGTGCCTCAACATCCGGCTCTATCTTCCAACATACTTTTCCTTTCCCATCTGCCATCCTTCTTCACAAATCCCATTCTATGAATAGTGGCCAAACTATAGTAATCAGTGTGTCTTAAATTTCTCATTGGCTCACTATCGGAAATGATTATCCCTTGGCTTTGAAAGATCTTAGTTAATATCATGCCATAGGGTAGACTAGATTTCCTCTTGCTCCCACAGTCAGCAATGTACCATAATTATCATGCTCGGAAGATTGATAGGTCTTCCAGTCACTATAGCATCCATTACAAAGATATCTCTCTCAGAAACATAATCAAATCTCCCAATCTTAGGGAATAGAATCCTACTACAAATGTTATGGAGAAGTCTTAATTCCAAGGATAGTTGATTTGCATAGACTTCTTCAAAACCAACAATTTCTTTTTAAGCAATCTTGATAGAGCTGGGCTCCTATCATCAGATGAAAAAGTAGAAGTACCAGACACTGGAAGTTCCAACAATCTTGAGAGTAAATCCACTGTCACATTTATTCTATTTCCTCTAATGATGCTGACTAATCCATTGTCTCCTCTTGACAGATTTTTATAAAATTCTTTAACTAGGGCTGGGTAGGTTGGACAATCTAAAGAACATATCTTCTCCCATCCCATTTCAATTAACTGCCTCCCCACAAGAAAACCTTCTGCCTCAAATAATTCAAAATCAACCTTTCTCCCGGTTGTAATCACTCTATCGGCTAGACGGTCTACCTGAGATGTGGCCGTAGTAGGAGAAGCACTCGGAGTTGAAGAGGATGAGGTGGAATCCATGCTCGGAGAGGGTTCGCGAGCGGGACGCCTCACAGTCTTCTTCACCGCCTTCTTCCTTTTCATCCCGGCCGCTCCAAGGCTAGAACCACGGGTTTTAGGAGCCATTTGATCTAGTGGAAAGGTTAATCAAGGATTTCTAAGGATTTGGTAGGTTAGGAAAAATTTTGGAGAGAGTATTTGAAGGATTTGAGATGATAGAAGTGAGCGAGGAGTCGACTCTGCCCTAGATAAATCGACCTGGGACCACTTCGAGTCGGCTCCCGCAAAGTGTGGGGTCGACTCCGGGTAGTCACAGAAATTTATCCCGAAGTGGAGTCGACTCGCACAGAGATGGGGTCGGCTCCAGAGTTTCAGCAGAAACATGGAGTCGACTCCGATACTGACCGAGTCGGCTCCGAGACCATTTCAGAGCAAAAACATAAAGTTTCAGAGAATCTGAAATGTGTCCGGATATTGATCATAAAATTGATAAAAAATCATTGGAGATCAATTAGATATGAATTCTAGATAAGATTTCCTTAAAGATCAGGGATTTGAAAGAATTTTAGATAAAATTTCCTTAGGGGTTTCAAATTCATTCTAATGGATCACAAATCCCTAACTCTCCTCTAAGATAACAGAATCTTTCTTCACTCAAGGGTTTTGTAAATATATCAGCTAATTGATCTTCAGTATTAACATAATCAAGACATATTTCTCCATTCGTTACATGTTCTCTAATAAAATGATATCTAATTTCTATGTGTTTTAGAATGTTGAATTGGATTTTTTGTTAGATTAATTGCACTTGTGTTGTCACATTTTATAGGTGTTTTGTCAAGTGTGATACCATAGTCTTCAAGTTGTCGCTTAATCCATAGGATTTGAGCACAGCAACTTCCAGCTGCAACATATTCAGCTTCAGTAGTTGATAATGCAACTGAATTTTGCTTTTTGCTAAACCATGAGATTAAGTTACTTCCTAAGAATTGGCATGCACCACTTGTGCTTTTCCTATCTAACTTACATCCAGCATAATCAGAATCAGAATATGCAATTAAGTTCAATGTTGAGTCTCTAGAATACCATAAGCCTACATTTTTTGTTCCATTTAAGTATCTTAGTATTCTTTTAACAGCAATTAAGTGAGATTCTTTAGGTTCTGATTGAAATCTAGCACATAGACAAACAGAGAACATTATATCAGGTCTACTTGCAGTTAAGTAGAGTAGGGATCCGATTATACCTCGATAGTACTTTGATCAACTTTCTTACCTTCCTCATCTTTGTCTAATTTGCATGAAGGACTCATTGGAGTTCCAAGGGGTTTCATTGAATCCATACCAAACTTTTTGAGTAGTTCCTTTGTGTACTTGGTTTGGTTGATGAAAATCCCTTCCTTTTCTTGTTTGATTTGGAGTCCAAGGAAGAAGTTGAGTTCTCCCATCATGCTCATTTCAAACTCACCCTGCATCAACTTAGCAAATTCTTGACATAGAAGATTGTTAGTAGCACCAAAAATAATATCATCAACATATATTTGAACTACTAATAAATCTTTACTTTTTCTTTTCAAAAATAATGTTTTATCTACATTTCCTCTTATAAAATCATTTTCAATTAAGAATTTACTTAATCTATCATACCATGCTCTAGGTGCTTGTTTCAAACCATATAATGCTTTGTGCAATTTAAAAACGTGATTTGAAAATTCATGATCTTCAAAACCTGGTGGTTGTTCTACATACACTTCTTCATTTATAAATCCATTTAAAAAGCACTTTTTACATCCATTTGAAATAAGTTAAAATTCATGTGACATGCAAATGCAAGTAATAGTCTAATGGCTTCTAATCTAGCTACTGGTGCAAAGGTTTCATCAAAATCAATACCTTCTTCTTGATTATATCCTTTTGCAACTAATCTAGCTTTGTTTCTAATTACTATGCCATTTTCATCTAGTTTATTTCTAAATACCCATTTTGATCCTATAACAGAATGATCTTTAGGTCTTTCTACTAATGTCCATACATTATTTCTAGTAAATTGATTTAATTCTTCTTGCATAGCTAACATCCAATTATTATCTTTTTCAGCTTCTTCAATAGTTTTAGGTTCAATTTGTGATACAAATGCAAGATGATTACTAATATTTCTCATAGATGATCTAGTTCTTATTCCTTGAGATGGATCACCTATAATCAATTCCTTAGGGTGACTATAAGCGTATCTCCAATCTCTAGGAAGATCCATATCATTATGATTAGTGTTAGTATCATCATCCTTAGGTGAATCATTATCTTTAGCTTCTTGCTCATGATCTGAAGATACATCAATATTTAATTTTTCAAGATCTTTCTCAATTATGTTTGTATCTTCCTCATCATCAAACTTTTCGGAACGAGTTGCTAAAGATTCATCAAAAACTACATGAATGGATTCTTCAACAACTAAAGTTTTCTTGTTAAATACTCTATATGCTTTACTAGTTGTTGAATATCCTAAGAATATTCCTTCATCAGATTTAGCATCAAATTTGCCTAAATTATTTTTACCATTATTATGAACAAAACATTTACAACCAAATGCATGAAAATATCTAATATTAGGTTTTCTGTTTTGCCATAGTTCATAAGGTGTTTTCTTAAGTATTGGTCTTATTAGGGCTCTATTTAAAATGTAACATGCCGTGTTTATAGCTTCCGCCCAAAAATACTTTGGTAGGTTGCTTTCACATAGCATGGTACGGGCCATGTCTTCTAAAGTCCTATTTTTCCTTTCTACAACACCATTTTGTTGTGGGGTCCTAGGTGCAGAAAAATTATGATTAATACCATTTTCAGCACAAAAATTTTCAAATAGGTGATTTTCAAATTCAGTTCCATGATCACTTCTTAGAGACACTATGGTAGTGTTTTTCTCATTTGTGACTTTCTTAAAGAATTTCAGGAATATCGAGAAAGTCTCATCTTTGTGAGCTAAAAAAATACCCAAGTGTATCTAGAGTAATCATCTACAATCACAAGACCATATTTCTTTCCTCCTAGACTTGTGGTTCTAGTTGGTCCAAAAAGGTCCATGTGAAGTAGCTCTAATGGCCTAGAAGTTGAAACAACATTTTTAGATTTGAAAGAACTTCTTGTTTGTTTTCCAAATTGACATGCATCACATATTTTGTTGTTTTCAAAATCTATTTTAGGTAGCCCTTTAACTAAGTCCATTTTAATTAGTTTTGAAATTAGGTGTGTGCTTGCATGACCTAATCTACGATGCCATAACCATCCAATTTCATTCATATTAGCATTATCAGCAATTAAGCAATGATCACTCATAGATAATTTGTCTAGATCAACCAAGTAAACATTGCCATGTCTATAACCAGTAAATACAATGCTATTATCAATGGAATTAGACACTGTGCAGAAAGAGGTTTCAAATGATACTTTAAAATCTTTATCGCACAATTGGCTTATACTAATTAAGTTATGCTTCAAACCATCAACATAAAGTACATTATCTATAAAGGTGGATGGAGTTATACGGATTTTACCAAGGCCCATAATCTGACCTTTACCATTATCACCGAACGTAACAACTCCTCCTTTCTTTTCTTCAAGGGTGATGAATTCTTCTTTGTCACCCGTCATATGTCTTGAGCAGCCACTATCAAGATACCACTTTCTCTTTGATCTCTTGGCCACAAGACATTCCTGCAATGAAATCAAACTTTATGTTTAGGTACCCAAGCTTTCTTGGGTCCTTCATGGTTAGTAGCAACAAATATTGTTCCTTTCGGAACCCATATTTTCTTCCCTTTAAAATTTAAATTCTTATTTGGTTTTTGTAAATTACATTCAAATGATTTATGCCCTTTTAAATTACATTTAAAACAAGTGATGTTACTTTGGCTAGCACGTACAAAAATGTTTTTCAAAGATTTTTGTTTTCTTGATGTATTGTATCCTAATCCAGCCTTATCAAAAACTGCTTTTTGACTATCTAAAATCATGTTTAGTTTAGTAGAACTTAAGGTGAATTTATCAACAATATCTTTGTATTTTTTAACTTCTTTCTTTAGAGATTCATTTTCTACAATGTGCTGTTCATTTCCAAAGATAGAGTTTGCATTTGCTTTTTCAAATCTTTTGTTAGATTTTCGTTTTCAGATTTTAGTGTATTAATTTCATGAGTAAAATCATCTTTTCTTTAAGAAATATTTCCTTTTTATCTTTTGAATCTTTAATTGCAAGCATCACTTCATTTTTCTCTTTAATTAAGTTTATGTTTTCAGTTTTCAGAGATTTATATTTCTTTTTCAAAATCTTAAAATCATCTACAAGTTCATTGAAGGCTTCAAATAATTCATCGAAAGCAAAATCATCACAGGGGTTTTCAGTACTTACCTCGTCGTCGTCATTCGCCATAAAACAAATGTTGGCAACCTCTTTTTGTTCTTCTTCTTCGGAAGAAGATTCATCACTGTCGCTCCAAGTTGCAACATACGCTTTCTTCTTTTTCTTGAAAGTCTTTTTCAATTGCGGACAGTCATATCTATAATGCCCCGGTTTCTTACATTCATAACAGATCAAGGGGTCTTTCTCTTTGTCCTTGTCCTTATCTTTTTCCTTTTCTCCTTCCATCTTATTTCCAAATTTTCTTTTGTGGAAGGGTTTCTTTCTCCTCATAAATTTCTTAAACTTTCTTGCTAGAAGAGCTGTGTCTTCATCATCATCCTCATCATCGCTGCTGCTATCTTCAACTTTTGCAGCCTTGAGGGCAATTGTCTTTTCTTTTGTTGTCCTCCTCCACATGTTGCTTCATTGTCAATTCATGGGTCATAAGAGATCCAAGAAGCTCTTCCAAAGGTAGAGTGTTTAGGTCTTTGGCTTCTTGAATGGCTGTCATTTTGGCTTCCCATGATCTTGGTAATGACCTAAGAATTTTGCGAACCAATTCAGCATTAGTATAGGTTTTTCCAAGACTCTTCAAACCATTAACAATATCAGTAAATCTAGTATACATGCATGTTATGGTTTCAGATTGTTCCATGCTAAACAATTCATATTTATGCACAAGTATATTAATCTTAGATTCTTTAACTTGGTTGGTTCCTCATGGGTAACCTCTAATCTATCCCATATCTCTTTAGCGGAATTACAGGTAGAGATACGATTAAATTCATTAGCATCAAGAGAACAATATAAAACATTCATGGCTTTTGCATTAAGCTGAGCCATCTTCCTATCATTTTCATTCCAATCCCTTTCGGGCTTAGGAACTATAGAACCATCAACTAAGTGTGTGGGTGTACTAGGTCCATTAATTATGACACTCCATAATTCATAATCAGTAGCTTGAATGAATATCCTCATTCTTGCTTTCCAATATGAATAGTTGGAACCATTAAACAAGGGTGGTCTATTTGTGGAATGACCCTCAGCAAAACTTGAGCTGGCTTGTGTTGCCATTTGGATCTTTCGCTCTTGATCGTGTGATCAATCAAAAACAAATGAGCACAAGCTCTGATACCAATTGTTGGCCCAGATGGCAACCCAAGAGGGGGGGGTGAATTGGATTCTTTTAAAAATTAAGCCTTTTAAATAATTTAAACTATTGATGAGAGGATGCAAACAATTAATTCAAGTTAAAGCACGATAGCAAGAGAGAGATAAATAAGCACGGCAAACACAAAAATTTTATAGTGGTTCGGTGTATCCAACACCTACGTCCACTCCCAAGCTCCACTTGGGTCCACACTATAATCACCTCGATTACAGTCGAGTTGTTTTACAAGCTTACAACCCAAACTTGTTGTTTCCGGGATCACAACGAACCCAGCCGGTTTTACACGGGCTTACCAGCACAAAACCCAACACACAAGCTAACCTTAGCTTGTGACGAGGTACACTACCTCCACTAATTCAACCCTCTGATTGAATTAGTAAACCACAAGATGAAAATGTAAGTTTAATACAAAACAGCTCCTTTAGAGCAGATATTTCAAAATAAAAGCAAGGTTTAGAAGAGCCTGTTTAGATTTGATTTGAGTGCAGGCTTTTCTTCTTTTCCTCAACTCCTTTGAAGTGTGGAATCGGGCCTCAGCTCAGATTCTTCACGGATTGAATGTTGGAGTTGATTTGAGCTTTTTCTTCCTTTCTTTGAATGTTGAAAATCTCTTGATTTGCTCTTGAATGGCTCTTGGATTTTCTTCTAGACTTCTCTTGGATTGATGAACTTGAGCACAGATGAAGTCTCCTTTGATTTCATGCCTTTTCTTTCACTCTATTTTTGAATCTCGGATTTTTCAAATGACGCTCTGTTTTTCCTCTTTTTCTGAAAGATTTTTCTTTTTCTCTCTTGATTTGTATATCTGTCACTTGATTTGAAAACGGCCTCTCTATTTATAGACTCTGCGAAAATATAGTCGTTAGACACAAAGAAATCTAGCCGTTATTGAAAAATCTTACCGTTGACGCTGAGTTGGCATTCAGAAAAATCACGCCCAGATTTGTTGGAGTCGACTCCAGCTTTAGGCGAGTCGGCTCGAAGACGCGATACCAAAAATAGAAATATTCAGAAAGTCAAAGGGTCGACTCAACGAAAATAAGGTGTCGACTCCTGACAGTCGGGGGTCGACTCATGAAAAGCAAGGGGTCGACTCGAGAAGTGCTCAGAAAAACAATCTCTGGTGTCTGAGCGGAGTCGACTCACACAGTCATGGAGTCGGCTCGACAAAATCGGGGGTCGACTCGAGAAATCACATGGGTCGACTCGAGACAAACAGACATCTCTGTATACTGAGTGGAGTCGACTCTGAAACTCTAGAGTCGGCTCCGGAACGTATCAAAAATCAGAGAATTTTCTGATTGACTTGAAATTCATTCCAGATTCATTTTAAATCAATTTTTGACTTGAATACAATAAAATTATCATTAGGAATCAATTCAAGAAATGTTCCAAAAGCTCATTGATTGAGATATGAAGTATAAAATTTCTTTTTGAAAGCTTAAACATGGAGCTTGAAGTTACTTTCAAATTGATTAAAGTCATACTTAACATACTCATTGATTGTTCTAAATAAATTCATTGCTCATGTAAATAAACTCATTTCATCTTTTAATATACTCATGGCTTTTGGTAATCATCAAAATCAATAAGATTGGGGCAACAATTTCTCAACAATCTCCCCAACACCTTGTCCTTTGCTTGAAATTTTTTTTCTTTTCTGGTGTTGTCAAATTTACCTTCTTACCCTCTTCCATAGCAAGTCTACCCTCCTCTTGAACACACATGGTCATAAGTTCATTAATTGACCATTTATCCTTATGTGTGTTATAAGAGATCTTAAATGGGGCATATTGCGGTGGTAGAGTGTTGAGAATGTAATGCACTAGAAAAGAGTCAGACATCTCAACTTCAAGTCTCTTCAATTGAGCCACAATGTCCCTCATCCTCATAATGTGGTCACGTACACCGTGTATACCACTCAATTTTATGGATGAGAACTGGTGAATTAGGGTGCTAGCTAATGCCTTGTCTGAAGATACAAATTGATCATCGATCGCCTTCAGCAAGTCACGGACATTGTCATAATGCTTAAGGGAACCCCTGATGCCATCTGAGATCTTGGTCTTTATGAACATTATTGAGAGACGATTAGATCGCTCCCATTTTTCATAAAGAACAGAATCTTCAGGGGGCGGTTCATCCTTCCTTATGGCGTAATCAATGTCCTTGCACCCTAGATGAAGGAGAGTTCTCTCCTTCCAAATTTTATAATTGTCCCCTCTGAGCTTAGGAACATCACAAATTATATTAGAGAAATTAACAGGCTGACAAACTGCAAAAATTAAATAACCATACTCAAGTTACAAAACTTTGAAGCTCTTTAAACAATATGACATATCCACCAATGTAAAATACGTCAAAATATGAATCTACTGACATAAAACTTACCTGTGGGCTGAAGTATTAATTCAATTAGATTCACATTTAAACTATATGATAAAATTATCAAATTATACCCTTAATTTCTAATCCCTGTGGGTAAATTAGAAAATATAATTTGACATTTTATCCTAATTAATTATATAAATATAACAAAATTTTCTGTGGAATAAATTTTATTATATCCATATAATTAATTATAATTAATGTCTATTATTCATGTGATTTATTAACTTTATTATATAATTTTATAATTAAGGATGCTGTGGCTACTCCTCAATTATTCAATTGTATTTATCACTTAGACATTATTTAAATTTTATGCTCAATTATGTCACTTAAGATGCATGCATAATTCACAAAATTTACACACACAAATTCTAAATATAATTAAACATAAATATGACAGGCTAATGGCCCATCACTTAATGAACGAGCCAACAGCCTGTCATCCTCACCCAATTTCAATAGTTTAATTTAACCAAAATATCTCAATCACCTTAAAATTTTTGGATCAAATGTGTCCAGACTACTGCAATCCAGCCTGCTACAGTTCAGATTATGTGCACGGCCCAGCCTCACTACTGGCCCAGACAACAGAGCCAATTAAACACTGGACCAGCCCTGATTGGGCCAGATACTCGCTGGGCCAGCGCCTGGCCCACCCAGGAACTACCAGCGCCTGGGCGTTCGCTGGTGCCTGGGCGCTGGCAGACAGCCAGTGCCCAGCCAGCCATCGCCTAGGCGCTGGTAGTCAGCCAGCGCCCAGCCAGTGCCTGGGTGCTGGCGTCTATTTTTTTTTTAAATAATGATGGGCGCTGGCAGTCAGCCAGCGCCCAGCCAGCCAGCCACAGGCGCTGGCATCCAAATTTTTTTTTTAAAAATAATGCCACGCCCCTTTTTTTTTGTATTACCGGCACGTTTTCAGTAAGAAATATTTTTCATCCGTCCTTATCCCGTGTGCACATATCCGAAGCAAGGAAACCCATGCTTCCTCTTTTTATGGTGATTTGATAATGAGATATTTGGATTTATCTTTATTCAAACTATATCCAAAAGAATGAGTGAACAGATAAATGCATGCTTCATGGCATAAGACTTATCGATCAATCTCTTAAATAAAAATGAATTAATAACTGAATATTTAGAGTTTATCGGATCTTATGCCCTTTCAGATGATTCTTGATGATCTATTAACTCTCCCGGTACGCAGGTAGTTGGGTCAAACGCACCAAGGTACTACAGCAGCCTTCCTTATTGGTACGTCCCTAATATCCCTACCGTACGCCCATTGGGTAAATAATCCAGGGTACTACCAGTAGCCTCCCCTTTGGACTATCCCTAAAATGAGAGCAATAGAAATTAAGAACGTCTTGCCCCTCTTTATTTTTGATCAGGATAAAATTTTAAATATATATTTTTCAATATTAAAACAAAATCCAACATAAAGAAGAGCCCAAAAGCAGAAAGCATTCGGCCAAAACGAGACAGAGGCGTCATGGCTCTGATACCAAATGTAAAACAACCAATAACGTGCCTAATGTGATTTAGATCAACATGGCACTTCAAAATAAAGTAAAGCAGCGGAAATAGTATTGAGGATTACCTCCCACCATCGTTCCGGCCTCGGGATAAAATAATAAAAAGAAAGAAGCTTTGAATTCTGGTTCTTCTGGTCCTTTCTCTACCCAGATCGATGGTGTGTGGTTTTTCTCATATCGTAGAGCAGGTACCAGGGATCAATTTTATATACGCAAACCCTCCAGAAATTTCTGCGATCATAGAGATTTCCGGAGCACGTTCGGGCGATGGTTACGGAGTCGCAAACTCACTCCCGCTATTTTGCACGTTCAAATTTAAAATACATAAACCATAAAATTAGGAGTTGGTTATTCCCTTGGCCAGTAGGAATCTAAATTAACCAACATGGCCTTCTCCGTTGTAAGTCCTCGCTGCCATCGATGTTTTCCTCACCTTTGTTTTCTTACCACCATCACTGCTACAGCCTTCCTCTCTTCCCTTCCCGTCTGCCACCGAACCTCGCCATCGGTTAAGCTCTTCTTCGTTGCCGTCGTGGCTGACCACCAGCCATTTATTGTCTCTCTCTACCTCTCTCTCTCTCTAATGAGAAAGCTGGTCCTAAGAAACCATATTTCACAACCAGAACAGAGAAGCAAAACAAGAGCCTTAAAAAAAATTGAGAAAGAAACCCGACCTTGTTTCGCTGATCATGCTGCATTTCTTCACCGATCTCCAAACCCAACGATCCAAGATCCCGCTTGTCCCTCTTCTTTCCTGTCTTTCCACTACTTTCCGTTCTTCGTGATATGTACGTTCACACAAAGCGTCGACCAAAACTCACTCAAACTGAAAGATCTACAAGGAAATTAGCCACAATATTTTCCCCGAAGACACCTGCTTCCGATCACAGCACGCAATTCAGCCCTGACTTCCTTCAATCCTTCGAATAACATAAATATAGAAGCTGATCAAGCCGATCTCTCGTGCACCTCCCCACCCTAGGGAAGACGATGCAAGGAAGAGGAGGAGGTGACCTCGTCCACCCAATTGGCCCAGGTCTCCTCGCCCTTTTGCCGATGGCGATGGCTGTGACCTCTTCTACCGGGATGTTGAGTGCTAGTCACTGAACGGGAAAAAAATGGGATGCACTTCCGCTATGAGGTCGGTCACGGGAGATGCTCCATCTCCCCCTTTCTTCCTCGCATTGCATCACTTGATCCCTTGTCTCCTTAGAGATCTGTGAAAGATGCTAGGGAAGCTCACCGTCATGCTCACCGGCACCCTCATCCTCAAATTATTACGATGATGACGCTTAAAAGCATCGCCATCCTCAAATTATGTTACAATGATGATGCTTATAAGCATTGCCATTAGTAGTGACACTTAAGCGTCACGATCCTATCCAACCCTTCTGACGCATTCTTAAAGCATTGGGTTCATCAATTGCGAACACAATCCCTTAGCATGGGAAAGAAAGAGTTGGCATATATAAAATTTGTTGTAGTGTATAACTAGTAACCATCAAAAGATAAGCTAAATTCTAATAAAATAACAAAAGGTTTTGTTTCATTATATGATATTTCAGCCATGAAGATGCTCGCAATAATAAAGATGCTTGGACACGTTCCTTTGCTCTAGGCGATAATTCCATCTACATCTAAATTAAATAAATATGTAAATTAATCTCAATTACATAATTCATGTAAATTAATCTTTAAAATAATATATACTTTATAAAATAAAAAAAACTGATCAAATTTATCTCCTTGTATGATAAATTACTTGAAACAATGCAATACAAGGCATATAAAGTATATATTAATAGGGTCATGTTTTATAGTGCTGGACTTTTAGAATTTAGATAAATACTATTTATATGTCAAATTCATTAATGTAGAGAAACCACTTTACAATAATAAATATACCTTAAAAAAGTGATGTTTGTTCTACTTGCCCTCCCACTTGCTTTGCTACCAAATTCATTAATGTTGTAAGTTTCTCTTTCACATCTTGTTACTGGTAATCTCTTGAGATGTTTGCGGAAGCGAGATAAGGATCAAATCACATATCTTAAAAAATTGAGTTAGCGATCTATACCGTATTAATTTAATAACAAGAACAATAAGGAGATTAAGAAATTGACCTTTCTTTCTCCACTAACACTACCTTGGAATCACCAAATCCTTTTGATCACCACGGATCTCCTTTTGATTTGGGTTGATCACACAACTACTGAGTTTTTTATTCACTTTGTATTCTCAATTCATGAAATAAAGTGAAGTTGAAAGAGAGAACTCCCTGTGGTTGATCATTGTCCACCGATGTTCTTCTCTATTATTTTTTCTCTCGTGAATCTTATATTCTAAGAGAATAATAATTACCAACCTTTTTAATTAATTAATCAATTAATTAAAATTTAAAGATAACTTTTAACTCTTGGAATTACTTTAACGTATATCTATAATCAATTGTTGGTTTGTTTTGATATATTTATTATGGGATGAAATGGGAAAGAGAAAAGCTTCCCACGATCCCATATATTTCTCCAACAACAAAAAAATTTTTCAAATAGATTCTTCTTGTGGAATATGCCTATGATGTATTCCTTAGCACACAGTATATTCTTAAATTTAAAGTAATTTTAAATTTATTTTTAAATAATTATATTATTTAAAATAGAAATTAATTCAATTAATTTCTATATGAATTCTCAATTCCAAATTAATTAACTCAACCCAACATATCATAAAGTTCACATAATTTAATGTTCCTCTAGACATTATAATTTTAAGCTCCAATAATTTTGACATTTAATTAACACCTTAATTAAAATATCAAAATTATTAATTTTAAATTACTCCACTAAAAATTTGGAACTGTACTCTTAAAATTATAAAATTAATTATATTCAAAAGGATTTGAATTGTCCATTGATGTAGTCACTGTATATAAATCAATCCTCCATAAATGGTTCGTGATTAAAGTTAGGCATTTTTCGTTAACCTCTTTAATTATATCTTTATCTATAAGTACCATTTATTCTATAATGAATAATATATTTATGATCCAATCATAAATTGAGCGCTCTTATTATTCAAGTCCCGACACTTATGGGAACCGTCCATCTGACTTCTTTTCGAAGGACCCGCGTGTTAAAAAATATAATACAGAGTTTATTAATTACTCAGAATTAAGAACATATATGACCATCATTGATTAATTTTGAATGCTCTATTTTAACAACAAAATTTATTAGAGATTCATAATTAATCGTAGTCCTATATAATCAAATTATATAAAGCACTTTCATTCCGATAATCTCACTATCAACAATCCAGATAAGATTGTTTTATTCAGAATGTAATGAACCGTGCTAGTAATTTTAAATTAAAGATCCCGATTGTAACTTTAATTTATAATTATGAACAAATTTAGATTATTTTACTTTAAATATTATCCTCTATATATAACACTTATATACAATATTTAAAGTCACATTTAAATAATCCAAGGATTTTTGATATTTATAAAGCATCAAAACATGCATGCAAGTATAATATTAAAAAAATTCTCAAATTATTCAGAAAAATAATAAATATCATTTTTTATGGGCACATATCCCAACACTTGTAACTTCTTTTTAGTATTCTAAATTTTTTCCTTCATATCATGCAATTCCTTTTCAGTGGTTTCAAGTCTTAATTCTGCGGTTTTAGCTTTTTTCTCGGTTTGTTCAATTCTTATCTCAGCATTTTCTGCTCTTTTTATTGCCTCTTCAACATTACGATTTGCATCTACAATCATGGTCTTTATTTTTTGAGCTTGAATAGATCTCAAAGTAGATTGATTTGGACCCATTCCTTCACAAAGAAGATGACTGCGTTTATTTGGGCTAAAAACATATATAACTATTTCTTCATCATCAAGAAAAATCTCTTCCTCATCACGCTTCTGTTTAAGTTCTTTCACTTGTGCCTGCATTGAAATTTAATTTCTCTAGTGATTAGCATATTTCATAGAAAAAGCAGATTTAGGATTGGATAGGCAAATAGAGAATGATCAAATTATCCTTCATGAAGAAAGAATAAATGCACAACCACTTAAAGAATAACATAAAGTTTCAAGAATAAAAATAAAATTCTATGTACTAAAAAAATATAGAATATCATAAAGTTTCATGAATAAAACTAATGACACTTTATGGCATCCAAATACTAATTCCCATTGCATTTAAGTTAAAGGTACTAATTTGTTACTTAGAACATGAATTAGAATAGTTATTGATCGCCTAACAACAAATCAAAAGAGAAAAACCACTCAAGATTCCCAAAAGCAATTCTCTTCTAATATACATGAATATTTACATACCATTTTTTCTTCAGCTGCAACATCAACTAAAGAACCATTCTTACGTGTACGGGTCTTTTCAAACATTTCCAACCTACTTGATCGCACCCCATTTGCAACCTGAGTCTATAATTAAAAAAATTAATAAAAATAAAAAGAATACACAACTATAAGGTCAGAATTATAAAAGAAATTTATATTGTTTATATTATTCATACCAGCAGCCGTTGCTCAATCACACGGAAAGCAGTCCTACCGGTATAAGGAACCGTATTTAGTTTTGATCTATTTTTTGCATTTGCCTTGCTCATTTTCTGTAAGTAAATATTGATAAATTAGTTAAATTAATACTAGAAAGACACTTAAAACAATCATCTTTCTATTGCTTCATGCTTATCCTTTTCATACATGAAAAGTTTCACTATTCCAATGGGCAAGAAGTCATTCCCAATCATCCTTGGTAATTACCTAATCTAGTAAGCACTTTAATTTTCCTGGATCTTTATGTTAATTCTTTTAAATTTTATACAACTCATTCCTATACTTTCTATATTGATCACTAAGTTTTCTTATCACATATTTTATCCTTTTAACTTCAGCCTTATTGAGTCATTTCTCAAAGAGAATAAAATAATCCTATAAAAAGATAATATAATTTAGTAAATGTTAAGATTATTGATGTTCCAATTAAAAAACTAACAAAAATCTTACCATGATGCGGTTAATCATATTCCTTATTTTATCCTCAGGAATTTCACTCTATCCTTTAACTTTAAGGGATACAAATGATCAATTTCTAACTATTGTACCATACCAACTTGCAAATTGAGCATGATTCTCTCCTATAATTTTTCTTTTGTGATCCCACTTCATTGTTTTCTTGGTCCTTGAATTTTCAGCTCATTGTTCAAAGTCCTTTCTCGTCCTTTTTTTTTGTAGTATTCATGACTAAACCTGTAAAATCAAAAGCATACAAGAATGAAATTAAAGAACCACTTCGAATAAAAAGAATTAGGAATATATATATATATATATTTACATATGCTTACTAAAGTTATCATTTTCATCTTCTTGCTCACAATCAACATTATAGTAGTAGGTGGAAGGTCTTATTGGATGATAGCATTAACTTCTATGCCTCTACCTTTAGTAATGCATCTTCCTTTGTGATTACTAGTTTCAGCCATAATTATCTACCTTTATATATTAAGTTAGTAAAACTTCTGCTTGTTCCATCTGGTATTACAATATTTTAATTTGAAGATAATATAAATTAAACTAAAAGCCATCATCCATCAAACTTAGTAAAGAAACAAGAACTAGGTATCATCAAAACAATGCAACTAAAAAATATTGAAATAAATTTTATTAAAGGGCTTTCACAAAATGGCTAGTTCAAAGTAGAAAAATAAAATAAAATCTAATAAAATTGTGCAAATATATAACACACATTGGAGCTCTTTGCTCCATGTCCCGGGTTGCTCTGTAAACCAATTTTCGTCAGGCCATGGAGAATGCTAGATCTTCAAATTATTCAGCCAAAAAGTGATAGCTAAGGACACTAGAGAAGAAAGAGAAGGCATTAGCAGCTTCAACTTGAGAAGCAGCATCCCCATCCAAATCCGAATCCAAAGCAAAAGCTATTGGCAATGCCTTCAATCTGGATACCCCCATTCGCTTGCAAAACCTAATACGCATGATCCCAGAGACTGACGGCAAAAAAAATTCCTAAAACACGGGAAGAAATGAAGATTGAAGGAAGCCTCATCATGCTCTTCAACAACGTTTCTCCTCTTATCTTGCCGGATTTATCAAAAAAATCACAAAAAAATCAAGCAAAAATCATGAAAAGAAACTCACGAGGGGGTGTTATGTCACCAATGATTAGTCACCTTCATGAGGGTTGTGATTGTTGGTGCTCATCCACCTTTGCGGCCACTGGTGCTCAATTGCTTTTGCCGCCATGCTAGGTCATATCTTTTAGGGAAACAGAGAGGACGAGAAGACGGAGATAATGGGTCATGGGAAATAAGCTTGGCTGGCCACAGTGTCGCCAATGGAAAAACAAAAAAAACAAAAGAAGTCCATTTCCATCGCCTAATCCCGACGGTCCATCGGAAAAAAATTATTTCCCACGATTATCCCTCTACTATTGAAAAAAATTACATATAATAATATATATTCCCAACGAATATAAATATTTGTTGAAAAAAAAATACTTTTTTCTACATATCTTTTTATTATCTATGTGTTGGATTTTTAATCCAACATTGGGCTTATATGTGAAATAATTATATGTTGCATACTATCAAATAAGGTTAAGCCCAATTAAAAGTGATCAGCTATGGTTTCAGTGATTTGAGCTTTAATGTATATGATTAGATGTGGCCCTTTAATGTGTAGAGACTTAAGGGGTTATTTCTATTTTTATGATGGGCTAAAATAGAAATACTAAAAGATAATGATAAAATTATCTATATATAGCGGTTATGGTCCCTGGATCGCATGCACGATATTCTTCTTTGAATCCCATCATTAGAAAGAATAGCCTAGAGAAGATTCTAAAGGGCTTTCTGGGAATACGTGTTGATCTGGAAGGCCAACCGCAGGACTCTGGAGAGCAATCAAATAATATGGATTCAGGTATGCTTCTGTTTATGTTTATAGATTCTTGATGATTTAACATGGATGATTCTTGGGTTTTATGGTGATAGTCTTCACCAAAGGTTCGGATTTAATTCCAACAAGTGGTATCAGAGCCCATATTCATGTTGAATCATTAAGAATAAATTTGTTTAGTTCTTTATGGATTAAGATCCATGTGTTGTCTTAATTTTTTTCAAACACGTTCGCTTTTCTTCACGGGGAACCGACGCGTTGCGTGGAGTTTCAATTTTTGTTAAAAATTTGGCCGCTGATGGTGGATTCCATCAGGGCATTAATAGAGGGGCGTTAAAGTGGAGATTCCCTTCCCCTCGTATCGGTAGAGTTCCTGGGATAATGCTCTTAAGCGTTGGGACATTGTGTTGGGGAAGAGAGAGGCCTCTCAGGTCTCTCGCATGAACGTAAAAAAAAAAAAAAAATCCCATGGCGGTTGGAGTTCTAGATTTTATGGAAAAATCCACTTCTCACGCAAGCTTGGGAATCTTTCCAAATTTTGTGGGCTGCTGGCCATTTTTTTTATTGGAATTGAACGCATTGCGTTCAAGCCTGAAGCGAAGAAAAGGGGCGTTGCGGGGGAGTTAATTTTTTATGCTGGCCATTTTTTTTGCAAGAAATCTTGTGCTGGCTATTCAAGCATCCTTTAGATAATGCCAATGTGATGGTGATCCATTTTTTCGCTAGAAGAGAATCTAACTGGTGGGATTTAGGAAGAAAGTGATTCCATTAAGGGCATTGTATGGAATTCCGATTGCATGAAATTCCAAAATTGGAGTTGCATCGTTGGGAATTGAATGCATTACATTCTATCTAGCCATTGGTGTTTTACATAATTAATAAATAAATAAAAAGAAGGTCATTTGAACAAAGGCGGTTAGAAAACCTTGCCTAGTTGGACTTCTTTGAAAGAAAGTAACAGAATGGCGGTTAGAAAACCTTGCCCAATTGGACTTTTGTGAAAAAAGTAACAGAGTGATGCATGGCATTGTTGGAAGATTATCGAAAAATTATCTGCCCCAATCCTTTTGATTTTGATGATTACTAAAAGCCATTGAGTTCATTAAAAGATATAATGAGTTTATTTAAATGAGCAATAAATTTATTTTGAACAATCAATGAGAAAGTTAAAGTTTGACTTTAATCATTTTTGAAAGTAACTTTAAGCTCAATGTTTAAACTTTCAAAAAGAAATTTTATAATTCATGTTTTAATCAATGAGTTTTTGGAATAGTTCTTGAATTAATTCTTAATGTCAATTTTATTGAATTCAAGTCAAAACAATGAATTAAAATGAATCTGGAATGATTTTAATGTCAATCAGAAAAGTTTCTGATTTTTGATACGTTCCGGAGCCGACTCTTGAGTTTCAGAGTCGACTCCACTCAGAGTACAGAAATGTGTATCTGTCTCGAGTCGACCCCCGATTCTGTTCGAGTCGACTCCGCTCAGACACCAGAGGTGTGTTTTTCTGAGCACTTCGCGAGTCGACCCCAACTTTTCATGAGTCGACCCCGACTTTCAGGAGTCGACACTTTACTTTTGGTGAGTCGACCCCTAACTTTCTAGCATTTCTATTTTTAGTATCACGAGCTCGAGCCGACTCGGGAAAAGCATGAGTCGACTCCAGCAAATCTGGGCAAAATTTTTACGGATGCCAACTCAGCTCCAACGGTAAGTTTTTGATTAACGGCTATTTTTCTTTGTCTCTAACGGCTATATTCTTGCAGAATCTATAAATAGAGAAGCTATTTTCAAATCAAAGAGAGACATAGAGAGAGATTTTTATTTCAAAGAAAAAGAAAGGAAAAATCGAAAAAACAGAGCTTCAGTTGAAAAAATCCGTGATTCAAAATAGAGTGAAAGAAAGAGTGTGAAATCAAAGGAAGCTCCTTCTGTGCTCAAGCTCTACTATCCAAGGAAGCTTCAGAAGAAATCCAAGTGCATCTCAAGTGATTTCCACCACTTAAAGAAAAGAGGAAAAGCCCAAATCAACTCCAACACTCATTCTGTGGAGAATCCGTGCTGAGGCCGATTCTACACCTCAAAGGAGTTGAAGAAAAGAAGAAAAGCTCAAAGCCAACCAACTGCAAATCAGGCTTATCTAAACTCTATTCTTACTTTTGTTAATCTGCTCATTAAGGAGCATTGTAACTAAACAAACTTATTTCTATTCTTTGTGACTAGTTCAATCTGGGGGATTGAACTAGAGGAGGTAGTCTTACCTCAGTTCAAGCTTGGTTAAGCTTGGGTTTAAGGTTTTTGTGCTGGTGAGCCCTTGAAAACCAGCTGGGTTCGTTGTGCGCCCGGGAAAACAACAAGTTTGAGTTGTGAGCTTGTAAAACAACTCGGCTGTAATCTAGGGTGATTATAGTGTGGACCCAAGTGAATCTTGGGAGTGGACGTAGGTGTTGGATACACCGAACCACTATAAAATCCTTTGTGTTTGCCGTGATCTATTGTCTCTATCTCTATCTCTGCTTATTCACTGCAATTTATCTTTACTTTGCATTTGCCTTCTTTCATCTCAAGCTAATAATTTAAAAAGGCTAATTTTTTAAAGAACCCAATTCACCCCCCCCCTCTTGGGTTGTCATCTGGGCCAACAATTGGTATCAGAGCAAGTGCTCATTTAGAATTTGATCTCACGATCAAGGGCTAAAGATCCTTATGGCAACACAAGTGGTTCATGTTTTGCTGAAGGTCATTCTACGAATAGACCTCCTTTATTTAATGGAACCAACTATTCATATTGGAAAGCTAGAATGAGAATATTCATTCAAGCTTCTGATATGAATTATGGGGAGTAATAATGAATGGACCTAGTACACCCACACACGTAGTTGATGGCACTATTGTTCCTAAGCCCGAAAGGGATTGGAATGATAATGATAGGAGAATGGCACAATTAAATGCTAAAGCCATTAACATTTTGTATTGTTCCTTAGATTCTAATGAATTCAACCGAATCTCAACATGTAATTCCGCAAAAGAAATTTGGGATAGGTTGGAAATAACACATGAAGGAACAAACCAAGTAAAAGAATCAAAGATAAATATTTTGGTTCATAAATATGAATTATTTACCATGGAACAAAATGAAACCATCACATGCATGTTCACTAGATTCACTGATATTGTGAATGGTTTGAAAAGTCTTGGAAAAGTATACTAACTCTGAGCTTGTTCGCAAAATTCTTAGGTCACTTCCAAGGACTTGGGAAGCCAAGGTGACAGCCATACAAGAAGCCAAAGATCTGAACATCCTACCATTGGAAGAGCTTCTTGGTTCGCTAATGACTCATGAGCTTCAAGTTAAACAACATGTCAATGAGGATGAGTCAAGAAAGAAGAAGACCATCGCCCTCAAAGCTGCAAAAGGAAGTACAGCAGCGATGATGAAGAGGATGATGATGATGAGACAACCCTCCTTGCAAGGAAATTCAAGAAGTTTATGCAAAGGAGGCCCTTCCACAAGAAGAGATTTGGATCAAAAATGGAAGGAGAAAAAGAAAAGGATAAGAAAAAGGAAAAGGACAAGGAAAAGAGAAAGAGCCCTTAGTATGTTATGAATGTAAAAAGCCAGGGCATTTTAGATATGAATGTCCTTTACTTAAGAAGGCCTATAAGAAAAAGAAAAAGGCCTACATGGCAACTTGGACTGACAGTGAAGAGTCTTCTTCCGAAGAAGAAGAACAAAAAGAAGTTGCAAATGTTTGCTTTATGGCGGACGACAACGAAGAGGTAAGTACCGAAACCCCCGATGATGAATTTACTTTTGATGAAATGTTTGAAGCATTTAATGAATTGATGATTGATTTCAAGGCTTTGAAAAAGAAACACAAATCTTTGAAAACTGAAAACTTAAATTTAATTAAAGAGAAAAATGAATTAAATCTTAGTTAAAGATTTAAAAGAAATTTCTTAATGAAAAGAATGATTTTGCTCATAAGATTGATTTGATTAAATCTGAGAATGAAATCTAATTAAAGAAAAGAATCAATCTCTAATGAAAATGATTTTCTAAAGAAAGATTTAAAAATATAAAGACATTGTTGAGAAATTTACATAAGCTCAACTAAACTAAATATGATTTTATAGTCAAAAAGCAGTTTTTGACAAAGCAGGTTTAGGGTATAACACATTTAGAAAACAAAAATCATTGAAAAATATTTTTGTAAAAGCTAACCAAAGTAATATTACTTGTTTTAAATGTAATCAAAAAGGACATAAATCTTTTGAGTGCAAAAATAAGTAATAATGAAAAATTAAACACTAAAGGAAAGAAAATTTGGGTTCCGAAAGGAACAATTTTTATTGCTACTAACCATGAAGGACCCAAGAAAGCTTGGGTACCTAAACATAAAGTTTAAATTATGTTGCAGGAATGTCTTGTAGCCAAAAGATCAAAAAGAAAGTGGTACCTTGATAGTGGCTGCTCAAGACATATGACGGGTGACAAAGATGAATTCATCACCCTGAAGAAAAGAAAGGTGGAGTTGTTACGTTTGGCGATAATGGTAAAGGTCAAATTATGGGCCTTGGTAAAGTTCGTATAACTCCATCTACATTTATTGATAATGTACTTTATGTTGATGGTTTGAAGCATAATCTAATTAGTATAAGCCAATTATGTGATAAAGGTTTAATGTTTCATTTAAATCTTCAATATGCACTGTAACTAATTCTATTGATAATAGCATTGTTTTTACTGGTTATAGACATGGCAATGTTTACTTGGTTGATCTAGAAAATTATCTTTGAGTGATCATTGCTTGATTGCTGACAATGCTAATATAAATGAAATTAGTTGGTTGTGGCATCGAAGATTAGGTCACGCAAGCACACACTTGATTTCAAAACTAATTAAAATGGATTTAGTAAAAGGTTTACCTAAATTAGATTTTGAAAATAACAAAATATGTGATGCATGTCAGTTTGGAAAACAAACAAGAAGTTCTTTCAAATCTAAAAATATTGTTTCAACTTCTAGGCCATTAGAGCTACTTCACATGGACCTTTTTGGACCAACTAGAACCACAAGTCTAGGAGGAAAGAAATATGGTCTTGTGATAGTAGATGATTACTCTAGATTCACTTGGGTAATGTTTTTAGCTCACAAAGATGAGACTTTCTCGATATTCATGAAATTCTTCAAGAAAGTAACAAATGAGAAAAACACTACCATAGTGTCTCTAAGAAGTGATCATGGAACTGAATTTGAAAATCACTTATTTGAAAGTTTTTGCAATGAAAATGGTATTAATCATAATTTTTCAGCACCTAGGACCCCACAACAAAATGGTGTAGTTGAAAGGAAAAATAGGACTCTAGAAGACATGGCCCGTACCATGCTATGTGAAAGTAACCTCCAAAGTACTTTTGGGCGGAAGCTATTAACACAGCATGTTACATCTTAAATAGAGCCCTAATAAGACCAATCTTAAAGAAAACACCTTATGAATTATGGCATGATAGAAAACCCAATATAAAATATTTTCATGCATTTGGTGTAAATGTTTTATTCATAATGGTAAAAACAATTTAGGCAAATTTGATGCTAAATCTGATGAAGGAATATTCTTAGGATACTCAATAACTAGTAAAGCATATAGAGTATTTAACAAGAAAACCTTAGTTGTTGAAGAATCAATTCATGTAGTTTTTGATGAATCTTTAGCAACTAGTTCTGAAAAATTTGATGATGATGAAGATACAAACATAATTGAGAAAGATCTTGAAAAATTAAATATTGATGTATCTTTAGATCAAGATCAAGACACTAAAGATAATGATTCACCTAAGGATGATGATACTAACGCTAATCATAATGATGTAGATCTACCTAGGGATTGGAGATATGCTTATAGTCATCCTAAGGAATTGATTATAGGTGATCCATCTCAAGGAATAAGAACTAGATCATCCATGAGAACATTAGTAATCATCTTGCATTTGTATCACAAATTGAACCTAAAACTATTGAAGAAGCTGAAAAAGATAATAATTGGATGTTAGCAATGCAAGAAGAATTAAATCAATTTACAAGAAATAATGTATGGACTTTAGTTGAAAGACCTAAAAATCATTCAGTTATAGGATCAAAATGGATTTTTAGAAACTAGATGAAAATGGCATAGTAATTAGAAACAAAGCTAGATTAGTTGCAAAAGGATATAATCAAGAAGAAGGTATTGATTTTGATGAAACCTTTGCACCAGTAGCTAGATTAGAAGCCATTAGGCTATTACTTGCATTTGCATGTCATATGAATTTTAACTTATTTCAAATGGATGTAAAAAGTGCATTTCTAAATGGATTTATAAATGAAGAAGTTTATGTAGAACAACCACCAGGTTTTGAAGATCACGAATTTTCAAATCACGTTTTTAAATTGCACAAAGCTTTATATGGTTTGAAACAAGCACCTAGAGCTTGGTATGATAGATTAAGTAAATTCTTAATTGAAAATGATTTTATAAGAGGAAATGTTGATAAAACTTGTTTTTGAAAAGAAAAGGTAAAGATTTATTAGTAGTTCAAATATATGTTGATGACATCATTTTCGGTGCTACTAACAATTCTCTATGTCAAGATTTTGCCAAGTTAATGCAGGGAGAATTTGAAATGAGCATGATGGGAGAACTCAACTTCTTCCTTGGACTCCAAATCAAACAAAGCAAAGAGGGAATCTTCATCAACCAAACAAAATACACAAGAGAAATCCTAAAGAAGTTTGGTATGGAATCAATTAAACCCCTCGGAACACCAATGAGTCCTTCATGCAAGCTGGACAAAGATGAAGAAGGTAAGAAGGTTGATCAGAAATATTATCGAGGTATAATCGGATCCCTACTTTATTTAACTGCAAGTAGACCAGATATAATGTTTGCTGTTTGCTTATGTGCTAGATTTCAGTCAGAACCTAAAGAATCACATTTAATTGCTGTTAAAAGAATACTAAGATATGTAAGTGGAACAAAAAATGTAGGTTTATGGTATTCTAGAGACTCCACATTAAATCTGATTGCATACACTGATTCTGATTATGCTGGATGTAAGTTAGATAGAAAAAGCACAAGTGGTGCATGCCAATTCTTAGGAAGTAACTTAATCTCATGGTTTAGCAAAAGCAAAATTCAGTTGCATTATCAACTACTGAAGCTGAATATGTAGCAGCTGGAAGTTGCTGTGCTCAAATCCTATGGATTAAGCGACAACTTGAAGACTATGGTATCACACTTGATAAAACACCTATAAGATGTGATAACACAAGTGCAATCAATCTAACTAAAAATCCAATTCAACATTCAAGAACCAAACACATAGAAATTAGATATCATTTTATAAGAGAACATGTAGCAAATAATGAAATTTGTCTTGACTATGTTAACACTGAAGAACAATTAGCTGATATATTTACAAAACCTTTAAGTGAAGAAAGATTCTGTTATCTTAGAGGAGAGTTAGGGATTTGTGATCCATTAGAATGAATTTGAAACCCCTAAGGAAATTTATCTAAGATTCTTTCAAATCCTTGATCTTTAAGGAAATCTTATCTAGAATTCATATCTAATTGATCCATTCAAATCCAATGATTATTTTATCAATTTTTATGATCAATTTCCGGACACATTTCAGAAATTTCATGTTTTTGCTCTGAAATGGTCTCGGAGCCGACTCGGTGAGTATCGGAGTCGACTCCTGGTTTCTACTGAAACTCTCGGGTCGACCCCTTCTCGGCGCGAGTCGACTCCACTTCGGGATGGTTTTCTGTGACTGTCCGGAGTCGACCCCTGCTTTGCGGGAGCCGACTCGAAGTGGTCCCAGGTTGATTTATCTAGGGCAGAGTCGACTCGCCGTTCATTTCTTCTCAATCTCTCAAAATACTCTCTCCAAAACTCTTCCAAACCTTCCAAACTTCCTAAAATCCCTGATTATCACTTCCAATCGACCAATGGCACCCAAAACACGTGGTTCCAATCTTGCTGCGGCCGGTGTGAAGCGGAAACGTGCCGTGAGGAAAACGGTGAGGCGCCCGGTGCGTGAGCCTTCTCCAAGCGCGGATTCTACTTCATCATCTTCAACCCCCAATGCTTCTCCAGCCACTACTACTTCCCAGGTAGATCGTTTAGCAAATAGAATCATAACAACGGTAGGAAAGTGGATTTTGAGCTTTTTGAAGCAGAGGGTTTTCTAGTTGGGAGACAATTGAGAGAGATGGGGTGGGAGAAAATATGTTCACTGGAGTGCCCCACTTATCCCTCTCTTGTAAAGGAATTCTACAAAAATTGTCTAGAGGTGATCACGGCCTAGTTAGCACTGTGAGAGGACATAGGATCTCTGTGATGTGGAGCTTCTGTCGAGACTTTTGGATTTACCTTTATCTGGCACTGCCACTTTTTCTTCAGAAGACGTAGTCCCGCTCTTGCTAGATTATTAAATCGGGAACTGAGATTATTACATAACATTTGCAGTAGGATACTCTTTCCAAAGACCGGAAGATTTGATTATGTATCGGAAAGAGATATCTTTGTGATGGATGCCATTGTCACGGGCAAACCTATAAACCTTCCCAGTATGATACTTTGGTACATTGCAGACTGTGGAGGAAAAAGAAAGTCTAGCCTGCCCTATGGAATGATTCTCACCAAGATTTTTCTGAGTCAAGGAGTTGTGATTTCTGACAATGAGCCAATGAGGAATCTGAGACATACTGACTTTTATAGCTTGGCCACCATTCATCGAATGGGTTTTATTAAGAAAAATGGAAAATGGGAGAGGAAAGGACTGATAGAAGAGAGCTACAGATGTTGAGGCTGCAGGCCCTTCAGTCAGACATCCTTCACCTGCACCTCCGAGCCCTTCTACTTCTGCCCCTGCTCCAGCCCCCGCTCCATTATTTGATCAAGCTTCATCATCTTCTGCCGGTTTCTCAGATCTACAACTAAAGCAACTCAAAGTTCTATTTGATGATCAATCTGAAAAACTTAAATCAGAATTTGAGAATAAGTTCATGAATTTGAAGGAGACTCTATATTCATTGGATGATAGATTCACTAAGATGGAGTCTACTCTCAGCTCTTCTTCGGTATCTTTAAGTGGAGATCTCAAAAATATTTTTGAAGAACTTAAAGATATTTGCGGAGATGGTGAGACCTACTCTAGTGCAATGCGGAGCTTCAAGACAAGATTTTGACTGCTTGCACTTTTGTAGATGAAAGATTAAAAGATTATGTAAAAATCCAATCTGATGGAATGAAGAACATAGTTGATCATTAACTAGGATTGTTAGAACTCATTTCTGATGTATTAGATTTCAATCCTTGCTATGTATTGAAATCAATGTTATGTTTAAATTTTGATATCAATGTATTGAACATTTTGATGTATTAGACTTTTTGATGAAATGAAATATCAATTTTGATTACTCAATGTATTTCCTTCTTTCAATGAATGAATGAAATTGTTAAATCTTATCTTGATTGAATGAACATTTATGATTCTCTACCTTTTTGTTGATAACAAAAAAGGGGGAGAGTTTTATAGTTTATTATGATTGAAAATGCATATGAGAAAATCAAGTTAATCAATGAGATATTTATTTAAGTTTCATAGGGGGAGCTACCTCATTCAGGGGGAGCCTAAGCCTATTTATGAAATCAAAATAAATTCACTAATCAATCATGCATAAACTCAATGTTTTTGTCATCATCAAAAAGGGGGAGATTGTTGGAAGATTATTGAAAAATTATATGCCCCAATCCTTTTGATTTTGATGATTACTAAAAGCCATTGAGTTCATTAAAAGATATAATGAGTTTATTTAAATGAGCAATAAATTTATTTTGAACAATCAATGAGAATGTTAAAGTTTGACTTTAATCATTTTTGAAAGTAACTTTAAGCTCAATGTTTAAACTTTCAAAAAGAAATTTTATAATTCATGTTTTAATCAATGAGTTTTTGGAATAGTTCTTGAATTAATTCTTAATGTCAATTTTATTGAATTCAAGTCAAAACAATGAATTAAAATGAATCTGGAACGATTTTAATGTCAATCAGAAAAGTTTCTGATTTTTGATACGTTCCGGAGCCGACTCTTGAGTTTCAGAGTCGACTCCACTCAGAGTACAGAAATGTGTATCTGTCTCGAGTCGACCCCTGATTCTGTTCGAGTCGACTCCGCTCAGACACCAGAGGTGTGTTTTTCTGAGCACTTCGCGAGTCGACCCCAACTTTTCATGAGTCGACTCCCGACTTCAGGAGTCGACACTTTACTTTTGGTGAGTCGACCCCTAACCTTTATGAGCATTTCTATTTTAAGTATCACGAGCTCGAGCCGACTCGGAAAAAGCATGAGTCGACTCCAGCAAATCTGGGCAAAATTTTTACGGATGCCAACTCAGCTCCAACGGTAAGTTTTTTGATTAACGGCTATTTTTCTTTGTCTCTAACGGCTATATTCTTGCAGAATCTATAAATAGAGAAGCTGTTTTCAAATCAAAGAGAGACATAGAGAGAGATTTTTATTTCAAAGAAAAAGAAAGGAAAAATCAGAAAAACAGAGCTTAGCTGAAAAAATCCATGATTCAAAATAGAGTGAAAGAAAGAGTATGAAATCAAAGGAAGCTCCTCTGTGCTCAAGTTCTACTATCCAAGGAAGCTTCAGAAGAAATCCAAGTGCATCTCAAGTGATTTCCACCACTAAAGAAAAGAGGAAAAGCCCAAATCAACTCCAACACTCATTCTATGGAGAATCCGTGAGGCCGATTCTACACTTCAAAGGAGTTGAAGAAAAGAAGAAAAGCTCAAAGCCAACCAACTGCAAATCAGGCTTATCTAAACTCTATTCTTACTTTGTTAATCTGCTCATTAAGGAGCATTGTAACTAAACAAACTTTTCTATTCTTTGTGACTAGTTCAATCTGGGGGATTGAACTAGAGGAGGTAGTCTTACCTCAGTTCAAGCTTGGTTAAGCTTGGGGTTTAAGGTTTTTGTGCTGGTGAGCCTTTGAAAACCAGCTGGGTTCGTTGTGCGCCCGGAAAAATAATAAGTTTGAGTTGTGAGCTTGTAAAACAACTCGGCTGTAATCTAGGGTGATTATAGTGTGGACCCAAGTGAATCTTGGGAGTGGACGTAGGTGTTGGATACACCGAACCACTATAAAATTCTTTGTGTTTGCCATGATCTATTGTCTCTATCTCTATCTCTGCTTATTCACTGCAATTTATCTTTACTTTGCATTTGCCTTCTTTCATCTCAAGCTGAATAATTTAAAAAGGCTAATTTTTTAAAAGAACCCAATTCACCCCCCCCCCCCCTCTTGGGTTGTCATCTGGGCCAACAGGCATTAAATTTTGGACCGGTTCATGAACTCTCAACATTTTGGGCTTTCATTAAAAATTATTATTTTTAATTTTGTAAGCATGAGCAACCTCCTTCCGTATGGTTTAATTGGTTCCATAAAGTAAAGCTTTATCCATTAGGATAAATTATTTTCTGTTATAAAGATTAAGTTGGAACCACAAAATAACATATCGTTATTTTTAAAAGGTTCAATCAAATTCAAATTAATGATATTTTTATACCTAATAAATTTGTCCATCATTTGAAATTGAACTAATTGAAACAAGATATCACCAAAGTGACCTCTCTTGTGTAGATGGTTTATGAAGGATGTTGGATGTTGTGTATGTGTATATTTCATGCGGGTATTAATTGGCCCAAAGGAAGGTTAATGCTTGGCCGAACTTCACATATGTGTGATGGTAAACACGTAAGGATTATAAGGATTTACATGTGAATAATAAGTCGATCCAAAGATAGATTTATTATTTGACATGCATTATTGTTAGTATTTGATCATTACAACAAGAGTACCACTAGCAGTTAATATTATTGTCCAAAGACTTGATATTAATGTTGCACTGGGTATCTTGAGATGGGATTTATCATTATTTAAATTTATTGATATTTGATGTTAATTATTTAAATGAGTATGTTATTTATGTATTACTTTTATTTTACAGCTAATGTTGCTAATATTTCTGCTAATCTCATTCAGTATCGGTCCTTAATGATAATAACTTCAAGGGCAGGGATAAAGGCAAGAAAATAAGGAGTAAGGCTACTAAGGGTCCAGCAAAGAAGAAACAAAATTAGGATAAAGACAGTTGTTTCTTCGGTAATAAGTCTGAATACATTAAGAATGAATGTTCCAAATTTCATGCATGGCATGAAAAGAAAGGTACATTTCTTAATATGATCTGTTGTAAAGTAAATATAGCTTTAGTACCTAGAAACACTTGGTGGTTAGATTCTAGTGCTACTACTAACTCAGTGTTTCAATGGAGGGTTGCCTAAGTTACCAAAGGCCAACTGATGCTGAAAGACGCATTTATACGGGAGATGGCAAGTTGGTAGATGTGGAGGCAATTGGGCATTTTAGATTGTTATTAAGTTCTAGTTATTATTTGGATTTGAAAGACACTTTTGTAGCACTGTCATTTAGACGAAATTTGGTTTCTATTTCAGCTTTGGACAAATTAGGATATTATTGTTCATTTGGAAATAGTCAGTTTAGTCTTTCGTTAAATTCAAATATTATTGGAACTGGTTCTCTTATGGTGTATGACAATCTATATTTGCTTGATACTGTTGCTTCTTATAATGAAACCCTGAATATGGAATCAAGAGGTACTAAGCGTAAAATTTGCAATGAAAATTCAGGAACATTATGGCATAAGCGATTAGGTCACATCTCTAGAAATAGAGTTGAACGACTTGTGTCAGATGGAATTTTGGATTCTCTTGATTTTACAGACTTTAATGTCTGTATTGATTGCATTAAGGGCAAACAGACCAAAACAAAGAAATTGGGTGCATATAGAACTATGGAAGTCTTAGAGTTGATACATACGGACATTTGTGGACCATTTCCTACACCTTCTTGGAATGGTCAATAGTATTTTGTATCATTTATAGATGATTATTCAAGATATGCATACCTATTTCTTATTCATGAAAAGTCTCAAGTTTTGGACGTGTTCAAATCATTTAAAGCTGAAGTTGAGCTTCAACTCAACAAAAGGATTAAAGGAGTCAGATCTGACCGTGGTGGTAATATTACGGTAGATATGACGGATCAGGTGAACAACGTCCAGGACCATTTGCCAGATACCTAGAGGAGTGTGGAATTATCCACAATACATAATGCCAGGGTCATCTAGCATGAATGGTGTAGCTGAAAGATGAAACATGACTCTTAAGGATATGGTAAGGAGTATGATTTGTCATTCTACCTTACCAGAGTCACTCTGGGAGAGGCACTAAAGACAGCAGCCTACATTCTAAATAGAGTACCAACTAAAGCAGCTATCAAAACACCTTATGAGCTTTGGATAGGACGAAGCCTAGTCTAAAGCATTTTCATGTTTGGGGATGTCCAGCTGAGGCAAGGCCTTATAGGCCATATGAAAAGAAATTGGACTCCAGGACAGTGAGCATCTATTTTGTTGGGTATTCTGAGCTATTTTTGGTTATTCTGAGCGATCCAGGGGTTACAATTTTATGATCCCAAATCAAGGATAATTTTTGAGATGGGAACTGCAACGTTCTTTGAGGATATTGAGTTTGGGGGGAGAAATAAAGTTAGAGACTTTGTCTTTGAGGAGGAATTGGAACCTACTACTCTTGTTGAAGAGCAGCTAGTTCCTATTCCTATAATTGCTTTTGATAATGATCAAGTTGCAATTCCAGAACAACAAGAAATTGTTGTTCAACCCTCAGAGGTACAAACTCAACAACCTCAAGAACAAATGCCTTTGCGGCGATCCACTAGAGAAAGGAAGAATGCTATTCCAGATGATTATATAGTGTTTCTTCAGGAACATGAGGAAAATAATGGCGTGATGGAAGATGATCCTCTCAACTTTCTTCAAGCCATACAAGGTTCCAATTCAGAAAAGTGGATTGAAGCAATGAAAGAAGAGTATAAGTCTATGCAAGACAATAAAGTTTGGGAACTTGTCCATTACCAGAAGGTGTGAAACCCATTGGTTGCAAATGGATTTTTAAGACCAAACGGGATTCAAAGGATAATGTGGAAAGGTATAAAGCTCGTCTTGTGGCTAAAGGCTATACTCAAAAGGAAGGGATTGACTTTAAAGAGACCTTCTCTCTAGTTTCATCGAAGGACTCTTTTAGGACAATCATGGCTCTTGTTGCACAGTATGATATGGAACTCCATCAAATGGATGTCAAGATGGCGTTTCTCAATGGAGACATTGATGAGACAATTTATATGGTGCAGCCAGAAAACTTTGTGTCAGGAGACTCAAAGAAAATGGTTTGCAAATTGACAAAATCCATTTATGGGTTAAAGCAAGCTTCTCGTCAATGGTACCACAAATTTCATCAAGTAATTCTCTCATTTAATTTTGGAGTGAATGCAGTTGATGATTGTGTGTATCACAAGTTCAGTGGGAGTAAATATATTTTTCTGGTTTTGTATGTGGATGACATTTTGCTTGCCACAAATGATATAGGCATGTTGCACGAAACCAAGAGATTTCTATCAAGCAATTTTCAAATGAAAGATCTTGGTGATGCCTCCTTTGTATTGGAATCCAGATACATCGAGATCATTCTCAGGGTATCCTTGGATTATCACAAAGGAGCTATATCGATAAAGTACTTAAGAGATTTGGCATGCAAAATTGCAAACCAGGTGATACCCCTATCGCTAAAGGAGATAAATTCAGTATTAATCAGTGCCCAAAAGGAAACCTTGAAGTTGAAGAGATGCAAAAGATTCCTTATGCTTCAGTTGTAGGGAGTCTAATGTATGCTCAAGTTTGTACGCGTCCGGATATTGCGTACATTGTTGGAGTGTTAGGCAGATATTTAAGCAACCCAGGTATGGATCACTGGAAAGCAGCCAAAAGGGTTATGAGATATCTGAAAAGAACAAAAGATTACATGCTCACATATAGAGATCAGATCATTTTGAGATCATTGGGTATTCTGACTCGACTTTGCGGGATGCCAAGATAGTAAAAGATCCACTTCGGGCTATGTATATCTGTTAGGTGGTGGGGCTATTTCTTGAGAAGTGCAAAACAGACACTCATAGCTTCTTCTACCATGGCAGCAGAATTTATAGCATGTTATGAAGCATCCAATCATGGGATATGGCTGAAAAATTTTGTCACTGGGCTGCGCATATTGGAAGGAATTGAAAGACCACTAAAGTTATTTTGTGACAACAAGTCAGCCGTATTATATTCCAACAACAATAGGAGCTCAATCAAGTCAAAGCATATTGACATCAAGTTTTGGTTGTAAAGGAAAGAGTACAGAGTGGTCAGATTTCTATAGAGCATATAGGGACAAACTCCATGGTTGCAGATCCCCTTACAAAGGGTGTGCCGCCCAAGGTCTTTCATGAGCATACTGCTCACATGGGCGTTATAGAGCATGACGATGCTTAGATTCAGTGGGAGTTTGTATTGCTTCTATTTTATGCTTTATGTTTGGTTACACACTTATGTGTTTGGATATTTTCTGATCAGAAATAAAGTATTTCATTCAGTTCAGTACACTAAAGTATTTCATTCAGTTCAGTACACTCTGTAAAATTATGTTAAAGTTTTGATCTCACTCAAGTTTAAGAAGGACCAGTTGGAAATAGGCATGTTAAGATCACATTACATGTAATTTCCATGCTACACATCCACATCATGATCTATGTCATTCAGTTGTGTCAACATACGTGACCATTGATGGGTCGAGTTATGATAGATATAACAAAGGCCGCTTTGATCCTATGTTGGTATGGTTGATGGACCGGATTGGTTATAGATACATTTCAATAATGACAGTAAAATTGAGCTCATTTGGTTATTTTTGCAATATAATTATAAGGTTACACATATAGCCCAGTGGGAGATTGTTGGATTTTTAATCCAACATTGGGCTTATATGTGAAATAATTATATGTTGCGTACTGTCAAATAAGGTTAAGCCCAATTAAAAGTGATCAGCTATGGTTTCAGTGATTTGGGCTTTAATGTATCTGATTAGGTGTGGCCCTTTAATGTGTAGAGACCTAAGGGGTTATTTCTATTTTTATGATGGGCTAAAATAGAAATACTAAAACATAATGATAAAATTATCTATATATAGCGGTTATGGTCCCTGGATCGCACGCACGACCTTCTTCTCTGAATCCCATCATCAGAAAGAATAGCCTAGAGAAAATTCTAAAGGGCTCTCTGGGAATACGTGTTGATCTGGAAGGCCAACCGCAGGACTCTGGAGAGTAATCAAATAATATGGATTTAGGTATACTTCCGTTTATGTTTATGGATTATTGATGATTTAACATGATGATTCTTGGGTTTTATGGTAATAGTCTTCACCAAAGTTCGTATTTAATTCCAACACTATGAAGAATAATTATTGTAAATATCTTTTTTTCTTGCAGCGGTGCCTTTGTTTGTTTTTCTCGACCCTTTAGGTTTCGTAGATGACATTTTGCTGATGGCGAAGGAAAAAAAAAAGCCAGCTATCCCTATATCTTACCCTAATTTTTAAATTGTTGTAGGGGACTAGATAGTAGAGCAGGCAGCGAAACAGGAATGGATATTCCGTGTCTGTGAGGGTGATAACAATCCCTCTTGTGTGTCAGTTTAAATTAGCATTCCTATTGTCCAAAGATGGCAACTCTGGTACGTATCCAATGCTCAACACAGTGATATTGCATGCATGTAAAGAAGGTAACAAGATGCTAGGTGCTGCGTTGGCTCCGGCATCCTCGGTTTAGGCTGCTTTAAGATTCGTGCTTCCGACTGTAGTTTGCCTGATCTCTGGTGTGTCAGGTCGTCTTCGATGGTCTTTTCGCTCTGGCTGGTTGCCTTGCTGGGTCTCTCTGCTTCTATGGCTTCGAACAGGGAGTCTGCTGACCCGAAGGTGCCGAACAGGGGCCAGGCATCCGATTTTGTTTGGGTATCGTCTTCTCCGTCACCGGCTGAAGTGATCGAGCTGGAGGGCCACTTTCCAGAGGTTGTCCATATCCTATTGCAACGCTGGAGGAGGCCAGCGCCTGCTGGAGCAGGCCATCTTGGCCCGTACTTTCCAGCTTTGGGTTTGCCTGATGCCTTCATAAGGGAGTTCGGCGAGCGGGCGTAGATGGAGTCATTCAGCCGCTTAGTCTTGCTCACCGCTGCCACATCTTCAAGTTTGAGGACTCAGGAACGAAGGAAATGGTGTTGAGCCATCCGTGGGTGATCAACGGACTGCCTATTGCCACGGAGGCATGGCGGCCGGAGTTCGTTCCGGTGGCGGATGCGGTGTCCTCCACCCTCCTCTGGTGCGTCTTCCCTCTCATCCGGTTGAATTCTGGAACGACGCAGTGCTGGGAGTTATTTTGGCATTGGCGGGTCAGTTCGTGTTCGCCGACTCTGCTACTCGGCTGCTATCCAGGGGGGGATTCGCCAGGGCTTGTGTTCGTGTGGATCTCCGGCATCCTCTCCGGTCGGGTGTCAGAATCCAGGAACAGGCTCCCCCTTTTGGCAACAATTCTAGTTTGAGTACCTAGAAGGTATTTTCCCTTGCTGTGGTTCGATCCACCTTACTGGCCCTTTCTTCATCATCTCCGTCTCCGGCTGCTGAGCTGTCTTTGGCCGAGCCTTGCTTTGGGCCATGGATGTCGGCTACCCGCTGTCGTCGTTCTCCGGGTTTGGTGCAGAAGAAATCGTCGATGCCTTCTGGGTCCTTCCAAGCTGCTTCTTATTCTCCCTCAATCGGGTCTTTGAAGCCGGACTTGGTGAATGAGGGTTGGTTATCTCCTGCCAAGTTGGTTCGTCGGCGTTCATCTAAGTCTGATATCCTTCGCCAGTGTGGTGGCGGCTCCTGATCATGCTCTGGCTGGAATGAAGACTGTTTCGGGGCCATCTACTGAGGGTTCCAGTGTTGCTAAGGGCGTGCCGGTTGAGGGGGCTTGTGCTGGTTCCTACTGTTCAGAGAAGGCTGAGACGATTGAAGTTCAGACAGAGGGTCCTGACCTTCAGATCACTGTGTTCAAAAAATTGAAGTCTAACAACCCATTTGCCCTTCTGGTGTGGGTATTAGGGAAGGTAGTCCCTTTGCCTGGTCAAATGCTAATCCAGGGCCTTCTAAACGTGCCAGGCCTGAGGAGTCCCGCCCCTTGCGGACGTCCTCTAAAAATGAGAAACGAAAAGGCAAAGGCATTGCTGCTTTGGCCAGAGAGTCCAAGGAGAAGATTAATCTGACTGATAGTCTTAACCATGGTCGGGTCCCTACCTCTTCTGTTGGAAGGCCCGATAAGGTTTCCACTAATCAGGATACAGGCTGTGTTGTGAATGGGGGGCAGTCTTCACTGATGTTAATCGCAACCATGATTCGATCTTATCCTGCCTTAAATTGGCTATCCAGGGTCAGTTGAAGGATTTTGGCCTCTTGGTTGATGACTCTTGGGCTGCTGATGCTATATCTGAGGCCACTGATCAGAGGGTTGATAATCCTAGGATGGATTGTATTATGCAGGCGGAAATGGTTGGCACTTTGCCTTCGGGGTACCGCTCTGATTCGGTTATGATGGTAGATCAGGGTGGCCTCCACCCTTCCCTCCAATTGTAAATGAAAATCCTTATATGGAATGTAAGAGGAGCTCGAAAACCATCTTTTCGATCCTCTTTTGGTAGATTGCTGCAGATTCATAATTTTGATATATGTATTCTAATGGAAACCTGGTTATCGGGAGACAGCTTGGTCCGCTTTCGGAGACAGGCTGCCAGGTCTTGGTCTTCATATGATGTTGAGTCTGTGGGCCTATCCGGTGGGATTGTTGCTTTTTGGTGCCATTCCTCGGTTTCAGTGACTGCTTTTCACCAGTGTAATCAGCAGATTGGTTTTCTTGTCTCGAAGGGTCTTCTGACCCTTGGCTCCTCTCGGGGATTTATGCCAGCACTGATTTTAGGGAAAGGCGAGTTCTTTGGGCTGAGAGTCTCTCCCTCCTTGATCAGGGCATCCCGTCTATTTTAGCTGGTAACTTTAATTGTATTGTTGCTGCTAATGAAAAGAAAGGTGGTAGACGGGTTACTGATTCAGCTGTCATTGCTGAGTTTAGATCGTTTATCTCCTCAACTAGGTTGTTGGATTTGGGTTTTTCTGGATCCCAATTTACCTTGTGTAACAATCGCCAGGGTTCGGCTCGTGTCTAAAAAATGTTGGATAGAGCTTTGGCTACTGCTCAGTGGTCTCAGATGTTTCACTATGCCACTATCTCTCACCTGTCCCGGATTGTGTCCGATCACTGTCCCATTTTGATATCCACTGATGCTGTCCTTCATCAGCGGCGTCAGTTTAGATTTGAGCAATTCTGGATGCTCTACCCTTCGGCTCATGCTATCATATCTCAGGTCTGGCACTTACCAATGAGAGGTAATGCTATCTACTGCCTCTCTAGACGTTGGATTTGGTTAGGCATCAGCTTTCTAGATGGAACAAATTTGAGGTTGGCAATCTAGTGAGTCAGATTGAGCAGGTTGAAGCTGACATTGCTATTATCCAGGATAGGGAGGACCGGGACGACAGCCTCTCTGTTCTTGATCTCTCCTCTCTTCGCCTTAAGCTTGCTCTTCACCATTCCCTTCTTCTGCAACAGGAGTCTTATTGGAGATAGCGATCTAGGGTTCAGTGGATTTGGGAGGGAGACCATAATACCAGGTTTTTTCATCAGGCTACTTTGAAGCGTCGAGCTGTTAATAGGATCCAGCGTTTAGTTGATGAGGAGGCAATCCCCAAGATGATTCCGTTGTTATCCGGGATCAGTTATTTTAGTTTTTCTAGTCTAGATGGACTGAGTTATCAGGTGCTGGGGCTCCTGTTTTTCGGGTTCCTTCTTCTAAGAAGGTCTTAGATCATCAGAATGACCTCTTGATCAGATCAATCTCGGTTGAGGAGATTCATATGGCTTTATGGGACCTCGGGCCTGACAAGGCGCCTAGCCCTGATGGCTTTCCGCGTTATTTTTCTGTCACTACTGGGACATTGTTGGTTGTGAGGTTACTTAGGCTATGCAGAGTGCTTTTCTTTCCAAATCTATTCCCTCTGATTGGAACCACACTTGTCACTCTTGTGCCGAAGCGCTCTAATGCTTCTATCCCTCATCACTTTCGATCGATCAGTCTTTGTACCACACTGTATAAGATCTATGCCCACCTCCTTGTCTCCCAGATGTGTGTGGTGATTCCTCAGCTCATCTCTGCTGAACAAGGGGATTTCATTAGAGGTCGAGCATCTCTGATAATGTTCTCATTGTGCAGGAGTTCATGCATGATCTTCAGAGAGCCTCGGCCAGACAGTGTCTCATGGTTGTTAAGCTTGATATGGAGCGTGCCTACGATAGGTTGAGTTGGGCCTTTCCACATCGAACTCTGATTGAGTTTGGTTTTCATGATCTGTTTATTGAGTGGATCATGGCCTACATCCAGAAGCTCTTTCTCTTTGATTGTTAATGGTATGCAGACTAGTTTCTTCTACTTTACTGTGGGTCTAAGATAGGGTTGCCCCTTATCCCCGTTTCTTTTTGTTCTAGCTGTGGATGATCTTTCCTGTGCTTTTCATCAGGCTCAGCAGGATTGCCATATCGCTCCCTTTTTGGCTGCTCCTTTGGGACCCCCTGTCTCTCACCTTCTTTTTGCGATGACTGTATTCTTCTGGGCTAGGCGTCTCTTCGCAATGCTATTAGTTATGCTTCTCTCATACAATGCTACTGTTGTGCTTCAGGGCAGAAGGTCAATTTAGAAAAGTCCTCGATTTGCTTTAGCCCCAAGATTTCAGGGCTACCAGGGAAGCTATTCACCAAGCTTTGGGTATTTTACTAAGGCTGATGGGCTATCTTATTTGGGTATCCCTGTGTTGGGGAGGCATCCTCGCATTAGTGACTTCACTACTCTTGAGTGACGCATTCGGACCAGATTGATGGTTAGCAGGTCACCGGTTTATCCATGATGGCCAGGATCACTCTCATCCGCTTTGTCCTTACATCTCTTCCTATGCATCTTCTTTCTAATGCTGTGGTCCCTATCACTTGTTTGTGAAGGATAGAGTGCTTATTCAGGGACTTTCTGTGGGCTTCTATGCAAGATGGTCATGGCATTCACCTTCAGGCTTGGGATTCGATTTGTATGCCTTTACAGGAAGGGGGTCTTGGTATTCAGTCCCTGCTTGTGAGGAGAGATGCTTTGCTGGCTAAACATGCTTCGAGGTTTATCCTTGATCCTCACTGTCTCTAGAGTTCTTTTATGCGAGCCAGGTATGGTGATTGGTCTTCTATTATGGATCCTCAGCCTTCTCGTCGGCATTCTTTCTTTTGGAAGGAGGTGTGTCATCATGCTCTGCCTATTCTGAGCAATATCTCGTGGATGATTGGTGATGGCTCCCCGGTCGACGTCGTCCGTGATAGCTGGATCACTAATCTTTCCCTTTCCCGATGGCCGTCATTTGTTAGTATGGATGTTTCGCATTATATGAGGGTGCAGGATCTCATCATTCAGGACCTCTCTTCGTGGAACACCCCTGTTGTGATCAGCTTATTTGGGGAGGAGCTTGCTCGATGGATTCTTTCTATCCTTCTTACTTTGGGACGTATTCCTGATATGAGGTTATGGAGGAGATCTTGCCTTTCCATGGCCCCCACTAGGGACCTTCTCGAAGTATTTAGACCTCAGCCCCAGGATGTACGGGTTGCTGATTGGATATGGAAGCTTTCTGTTCATCCCAGGGTCCAATTATTTATATGGAAGATCTTATGGGACTGCCTTTCTTCTTGCTCTATGCTGTCGAGACGGGGTCTTCATATCAAGGCACATGTCCGCTGTGTGGGCGGGAGGAGGAGACTATTGATCATGCCATTTTTACCTGCCCCATTTTGTGTGGGATCTGGACGAGGATGAGTTATGATTACAGAGTGGATGATTCTGGTTCCTCGTGTTCCCCTTTCCTAGATGCTCTTCGGAGGTCCACTAGACAGCGCAGTGTTCTTTGGGCTATCACTGCCTATTAGATCTGGCTGTCACGGAATCAGTTTATCTTTACTGATGAGACTATTTCCCCTCATAGATTGGAGCGAAAGATCAGATCTATAGTTGCGGAAAGTGCACTTCTTCTGACTGATTCTGATTCTTATAACCTTGGCCTCTAGGGCTCCCCTACTGTATCGGCAGCGAACCATTGTACGATTTATCTTTTGGGAGCCCCCTCTAGGGTTTGTAAAAATCAACTTTGATGGAAGTATTCATGGTAGACTTGCTGGGTCTGCTTCATTATCTGGGGGTCTGATGGTGCCTTGCTGGCAGCGGATGGTTTAGGTTCCCTTGATTCTTCTGTTCCCATGGCCGAGCTTTATGCAGCATGGGCTGGTATTTCCTATGCTATTCGGCAGCTTCATGCGCCTTGCCTGTTCATTGAGGGAGACTCCTCTGTTATTCGGTGGCTCCATACGAGATTCTACGATAATGTCCCCATTAACCCTATTCTCAGAGACATTCAGGCTGCTCTGTCGGGTGCTCTCAGTATCCACATCTGGCATATCTACCGAGAAGCTAATTCTGCAGCAGATTGGGTTGCGGCTGCTGTGGCCCATCATAGGGGTTTTTGGATATGGAAGCAGGATGATCTTTGTTCCCCTGCTCTTAAGCAGATTTTGTATTCTGACATTTTTGGGCTAACTCGCACAAGGCTTGTGTGATCGTCCGTTTGTACCAAAAAAAAAAAGAAGGTAACATCCTCAACGAGCATATAGAAAACTCTAATGAGATGAGGGAAAAAAAGCAAAGAATATATATATATATATATATATATATATATATATATAGAGAGAGAGAGAGAGAGAGAGAGAGAGAGAGTTGAGCTATACTTGTATAAAACTAAGTTCAGATTTGATAGTCATTTCTGCTATTGGTTTCACATGGATCATAAATTAAGAAAATGAAAGAGATGAATATATATATATAAAGATAGAAAGAGAGAAGAAGGGGGGGGGGGGGGGGAAAAGTAAAGGTGAATCCTCTTCACCACTTTTATCAACCATAATTAATGAATCATGGGCTAAGACCAGCTATTTGCGCCTAAGGTAACGGTGCATGGGAAAAGTCTTTTCTATATTGCCTTTGGTGTAAGATGGTTTGCACCGCATGCGAGAATTTGCCCATGCTTGGATCCGTACTGAAGGTTTCGCTCATGGGTTTCGCACGATAGACTCATGCATGAATGAATCATCGATGCAGGCCAATCCTGTATGGCAGGTGGTATAGAAAAACTTTTTCATGGTGCATGCGCAATAGAAGATGTGACATTTCTGGCGGGCCACGAGGAGTCCTCTTTTAGGATTCTTGTCGGCTTAATCAACGGAGCAACGGTTGGGCCAAGGCGGCTATCAGATTTGAAGTGGGCTCAGATTTGAAGTGGGCTATAAGATTTGAACGGTCAAAATAGGCCTGAATTCAGCCCACCCAGCTTTTAGTTTCAGATCGTAGACTCCCTCAAGTCTTGGCCGAATATTTATATAGCACTACAATCTCAAGTCTAAAAAATATGTGCTCACTTTGATATGGGTGGGTTCTTCGGCCTAAATGCATGGCGACTAACATACGAATCAGTTTCCACTAACATATGAATCAGCTTAATTTCTCAGCCGATTAGCTTTATTTTCTTCGAAACTGCCATAATCTTTGTTGACATCAACTTCTTTTATTTTATTTTATTTTAATTTTTCAGTGAAGAGAGGACTTATATGAAAAAGAGATTGTGGACCAAATGCACGCCACATATTTTTGGGCCTATAACAAATGATAAAGAATTTGGCTCTAATCTTCCATGGGTCGCCGAAGAGCCTTTGGAAATGGCATTGTGTTCACCTCCAGAACAAGATTGATGTGCTGAATAGCAGCACCAAACGTGCTCGCTTCAGTTTGGAATTGTCTCTCTCCTTCGATCTCTAGGCCTTGAAGCTTCTTCACAGCTCCTTCCGTTGAGTCAGTTGAAGTCCCTTTGAAAATAGATCCAAAGCCCGCGCTCCCCAACTTTTCGGAGAAGTTCTTGGTCACACGCTGCAAATCACTACTGCCCGTTTCCTCTTTCGAAATGCTCAAATTAGCGCGAAGAGAACACATAAGTTGACCAGAATTCCGGCGATGACACCAAGAGCGACCCCGATTGCCAACTTACGTGAATTGCTTGAACTTGTGAGATCGGAAGCGGCAAGCCGAAGGTACAAAGTAGCAGCTCCACGATCACCAGCATAGAGTTGTCGAAGGTTCCGAGGGTCCCCATGCCAAATCGAGCATCCACTCTCGAAAGTATACGCAACGTTGCAAAAACAAGGTTCAAGCAAGCTAGTTCAGAGTATTTAGCACTCCCAGCTGTCAAATTATGTGGATTGACAGGCAATCTCCGGTTGGTCATCTTGAGAAATCCGTCTTCTTCTCCTCCAGCCGAGTTGTTGTTACAGCATCGCAAACTAGTTTTCCTCACACACCTTGAGTCCGAATCATTACGCTCCCAATCTTTCACTGCAGCTGGTTCGAAATCATCAGAGCACCTACAAATGCTCGAGCTCTGCTGGTCGCAGATAACCAAAAGCTCCACAGATAGGAAATGTCACATTGAGCTAAAGGTCCCAAAATGTCTGCCACCGTTGAGTGCTATTCAACCAAAACAATTGTCTTAATGACCCAAAAGAATCAATCACACACGGAGCGATGAAAGAACTGTCGAGGATGGCATACGTGGCATACTTCTGTTTTTTTTTTTTGTCGTCAATGAGTTCATTGTTTTCCCTATAATTTTTATAAAAAATTATTTAAAATAGAATTTATATCTATCTAACTAATCACAATAGTTGCAACGTCGCTCCATCCAATCCCATCAAATTAATCACCTCAGTCTGTTAAAAAAATTCAATGAATATAATGAGCTCAACTGTTGGGTTACGGAATGAAAAATCTCAATCTAATTGGAATAAAATTGCAGCGAAAATAAAATAAATTAATAACCCACCAAGAATCACATGCGTTTAATAAAAACCGAAATAAGGATAAACAAAAATATTACCTTTTGTTATTACCTTTTGTTATTACCTTTTTAATCAATATATAGTCCTTCTGTTTTTATTTTGGGTTTTCTGGAATCTTCAAAGGTGCTGCCTTTCAAAAAGACGATCACCCTCTACAAGTATCCACACACGAATGGACACCAAAATGGTTTTGAATGCTAGTTCAACCATTCCATTTTTCATAAAAATGAACCCTCGTTTTCAACTCTCTGTTTTCCATCTTTAAGGCAAAAGATATGACGCCTTAAAAGCCCCAATCGACGTGACCTTTTAAATGCCCCAATCGACGTGACATTTCAAATGCCCCAATCGATGTTACCTTTCAAATGCCCCACAGACTCTAAATCGTATATATCGAACATATATACAAGCTTGCTAGGAATTTTGGTTAACTAAGATTTTAATTGATATTTATTTAAAACTCTTTTAAATAATAACAATTTAAATCATTTCCTTACAAAATAAGGAATATATATTTTTAACCAAAAAAAACTTTATGGATTATTTCCTTATCCAATAAGAAAATGTAACAATTTAATTACTTGTCACAATTTAAATTACGAATTTAAATTTTCTCAAAATTAAACTCGAATCTAAATGACAACTAATTATTATTTATAATTTAAAATAATCTCATCATTTAAAATTATTTAGAGAGTAACAAATCGTAACCATTATTGTCTGTTCTTATTGTACGACCTTATAGGTTCAATTAACGTTGGCAGTAGGCCTAAATCATATTTTGAACCTAAAAGTCATAAGCGGCCTCTAGCAAGACATTATGACTACCTAAGTTAAATGAAAAGCTCATGTTCCGAGACAACCTTAAAGTAGCTATTAACATAATCCTTTTGTCACATGATATCTTGATAGAATATAAGGCATGGATAAAGTCAACCTTATATCTCTCTATCTTTAATTTCTCGAAACCCAATTAGACTGACTAAACAAATGATATTGATCACCATCAATTCATTTGAGCATGGCCATGCATTTCTCAGTCTCAATCATCGAGAGGCCCAGAGATATCTCTCTTATAATAAGAGGGACAAATTCCATCTTAATCACTCACATCTCACTACATGATTCTTATTATGTTCAATCATAATCTTTATAATCATCCGGTTAAAGACAACGTTTGATTATGTCAAAACATAATATTCCTCATGTTGAGAACTATGGCAATCTTAGGTATAAGGATTTAATGACACAACTACTAGAGATTAACTTATGAATTTGATCCATGTATTAATCTCAAGGCGGGTCTTGTCCAATATTTGTTCTCAACAAATACATATAAATTTGATTTGTATCTCATACACATATTCATCTCATGAATATCAATCAAATTTCATACTAATCTTAATTTATTGTTATTCCCACAACAATAACCGATTAGGGACATTTAGAATAATTCATAATATTATTCAAGGACATTATTATATAATAAACATGCAAATTATGATAATAGTAAATGTTCATAAATATTCAAAATACCATGTCCATACAATAGGCCTAGGGCACTATTACTAACAATCTCCCACTTGCACTAGGCCCACTCATCAATGTATCTAATACCTATGAACCTAGCATGACGATCATACTTTGCTTGTGGTAGAGGCTTAGTCAATGGATCAGCAACATTGTCATCTGTTGGAACTCTACATATTTTTACATCACCTCTCTCAATGATTTCTCGAATGAGATGATAACGCCTAAGAATATGTTTGGATCGCTGATGTGACCTAGGTTCTTTTGCTTGTGCGATAGCACCATTATTGTCACAATAAACATCAATAGGATTTGTGATGCTAGGAACCACTCCAAGGTCAGTAATGAACTTCTTGATCCAAACTGCTTCCTTTGCTGCATCAGATGCTGCTATGTATTCAGCTTCAGTTGTAGAATCAGCAACAGTGCTTTACTTCGAACTCTTCCAGCTAACAGCACCACCATTAAACAAAACACATATCCTAACTGCGATCAGAAATCATCTTTGTCAGATTGAAAGCTTGCATATGTGTAACCACTTACAACTAGATCATCTTCCAATCCGCCATACACCAAGAACATATCTTTAGATCTTCTCAGATACTTAAGAATGTTCTTGACCACCGTCCAGTGACTCTCACCGGGATCTGACTGGTATCTACTCGTTATGCTTAAAGCATAAGAGATCTGGTCTAGTGCACAACATAGCATACATGATAGATCCTATTGTTGAAGCATAAGGAATCTTACTCATGCGCTCTCGCTCATCTTTTGTGTTAGGACACTGAGATTTGCTGAGTGTAATACCATGAGACATAGGCAAGTATCCTCTCTTGGAATCTTGCATACTGAACCTTTTCAGTACTTTGTCTATGTAAGTACTTTGACTTAGACCAATCAGCCTCTTAGATCTATCTCTATAGATCTTTATCCCTAGGATATAGGCAGCTTCACCTAAGTCTTTCATTGAGAAACATTTTCCTAACCAAGACTTGACACTCTGCAAGGTAGGGATATCATTCCCAATGAGTAAAATGTCATCAACATATAGGACCAAAATATAATGGCGCTCCCACTAACTTTCTTGTAAACACAAGGTTCATCTTCATTTTTGATAAATCCAAACTCTTTGACTGATTCATCAAAACGAAGATTCCAACTCCGAGAAGCCTGCTTCAAACCATAAATGGATCTTTGAAGCTTGCATACTTTACTAGAATTCTCAGGTTGTACAAAACCCTCAGTTTGTGTCATGTACACATCCTCAAGTAAGTTTCCATTAAGAAACGCTGTTTTAACATCCATTTGCCAAATCTCATAGTCATAATATGCAGCAATGGAAATAAGAATTCTAATAGACTTAAGCATGGCTATAGGTGAAAAAGTTTCATCATAGTCTATACCATGAGTTTGTTTGAAACCTTTTGCAACTAGCCTTGCTTTGTAAGTATGCACTTTACCATCCATGTCAGTTTTCTTTTTGAAAACCCATTTGCACCCAATAGTCTTTGTACCTTCAGGTGGCTCAATCAAGGTCCATACCTGATTATCATACATGGATTGGATTTCAGACTTCATGGCCTCTAACCATTTCTCAGAGTCTGATCTAACATAGCCTCTTGATAGGTAGTAGGTTCATTTTGATCCACTAACAATACATCATGATTATCAGTCACAAGAAATCCATATCTCTCGGGCTCATGATATCCTATCAGATCTACGTAACTTTTGTGCTACAGGTGGTGTGTCAACAGTGGTTTGTTGACTTTGAGCATCCACAGGCGGTTCAATGTTATCTTGTGGTTCTCGAATCTCTTCGATTTGTACCTTGCTCCCACTGGTTCCTTTAGAAATAAATTCCCTTTCTAGAAAGACACCATTCCGAGCAACAAACACTTTGTTCTCAATGGGATTGTAAAAGTAGTATCCTTTAGTCTCTTTAGGATATCCCATAAAAAAACATTTATCAGACTTGGGTTCCAGCTTATTTAAACTTGACGTTTTACATAAGCTTCACAACCCCAAATCTTAAGAAAAGACAAACTGGGCTTTTTACCATTCCATATCTCATATGGTGTCTTTTCAACCGCTTTGGTTGGAACTCGATTTAGTGTGAACGCAGCTGTGGCAAGTGCATAACCCCAAAAGGTAAGTGGAAGATTTGTTGGACTCATCATAGATCGAACCATATCTAATAAGGTTTGATTCCTTCTTTCAGACACACATTCCATTGCGGTGTTCCAGGAGGAGTTAGCTGTGGAATGATTCCACAACTTCTAAGATGGTCATAAAAATCTTGGCTCAAATATTCTCCACCTCGATCAGATCGAAGTGCCTTGATTGTCTTGCCAAGTTGGTTTTGTACTTCATATTGAAAAGATTTAAACATTTCAAATGATTCAGATTTGTGTCTCATCAAGTAGACATAACCATATCTACTGAAGTCATCAGTAAATGTAATGAAGTACTTGTAACCTCCTATGGCTTCTGAACTTAATGGTCCACATACATCTGTATGTATTAGGCCCAAAATTCATTGGCCCTTTCACTGTGTCCAGTAAAGGGATCCTTTGTCATCTTACCCAATAGACAAGATTCACATGTATCATATGATTCAAAATCAAATGAGTTCAAAAGTCCATCTTGATGGAGTTTTGATATGTGTTTCTCATTTATATGGCCAAGGCGACAATGCCAAAGATAGGTTGAATTTAAGTCATTGGACTTAACTTTCTTAGTAGTTATGTTATAGACAGAAGAATTGTTGGATTTTTGAAGATTCAAAACATAAAGACCATAGTAATTCGGCATTTGCATAGAACATATCTTTATGATAAATGGAGCAATTATTATTCTCAATAATAAAAGAAAAAATCATTATCCAAACAAGAAACTGAAATAATATTCCTACACATTGTAGGAACATAATAGCAATTGTTCAAAACTAACAAAAGCCCACTGGGCAAAGAAAGTTCATAACTTCCTACAGCTAAAGTAGCAACTTTTGCTCCATTGCCTACTCGAAGATCAACTTCGCCCTTCTTCAGTTGTCTACTCCTTTTGAGCCCCTGCACATTTGTGCAAATGTGAGATCCACATCCAGTATCTAATACCAGGAACTAGAAGGAGAGAAATTAATCTCTATAACATAAATACCTGAAGAACCGGTCTCACCAGTCTCTTCTTCTTCTTTAGATCCTCCAAATACAGCTTGTAGTTTCTCTTCCAATGACCAGGTTCATTGCAAAAGAAACAGACACCCTCTTTGGGGCTTTAGCCTTGGGTTTAGGATTGGGCTTGGGTTGAGCATTGGACTTTCCAGCCCTTCCTTACCCTTTCCTTTTCTTTCTTCATAAGGCCTTTCCATTTTGAACCATCAGAATATGGCCAGGCTTGGACTTAATATTCTGTTCAGCAGTTTTAAGCATCGTATGCAGCTCAGAAATTGATTTGTCCATTTCATTCATGTTATAGTTCATGATAAACTGATCATAACTATCAGGAAGTGAATTTAGGATCAAATCTGTTGCCAACTCTTGGCTCATTGGAAATCCAAGCCTATCAAGGTGCTCAATATAGCCTTTCATTTTCAACACATGAGCGCTAACTGAAGCACCCTCAGCCATTTTACAAGAGTGCAATGCCTTGGTAGTATCATACCTTTCTTGCCTTGCTTGTTGCTGGAACATTTCCTTTAGATTGACAATCATATCATAAGTTTCCATGTTTTCCAAATCTTTCTGAAGTTCAGAACTTTCATGGAAGTATCATGGTAGCTAGCATCAAGCATGCAACATCAATAGAGTCATTATGATGCTTCTCATAAGCATTCTTTTCAGCTCTAGAAGCATTATCGGCTGGTTCTTCAGGGTGAGGTTGATCCAGGACATAAAGCTTCCTTTCTTGTTTGAGAACAATTCTCAAATTTCGAAACCAGTCAAGGAAATTAGTCCCAGTAAGTTTGTCCTTCGCAAGGATTGATCGTAGTGACATAGTAGAATTGTTATCATTGTTGGCCATCTACAATAAATGCAAAGTTTGTTAAGTATTTTGATTATGAAAAACTCCACTAAATTAACAACCCTCAATGATAAAATCATATTAATTTAGTGAGCTAAGATCCATATTTATACTCAACTTTAAGTCAGCTTTGGCATGACGCTTAAAATTAAGTTTTTTAGGTAGGTAACTCTTACCAATTGCAACTCATGCAACTTTAGAAATTTATGGGATTATGACATCATATGTCTCGGCATGTTTAAATCCCATCTCATGCCATTAGGCCCAAAACCGTTTTGATAACCTAATTAAGTTAAACCATTTTTAAACATATGGGTAGCACCATTACCCATCTTGCCTCACTAATGTAACCCAATGTACTTCTACTTTGGTAGAACCCACATTAAGGTGATAAAAGCCTTGACAAGTGTTCAAATATGGATGGCATGTCAACTTAAGATTTTATGTGAGGGATCTAGATAGATTAACAGATCTCATCATGCATTTAGTATCACATACTCATTGATATCATACATAGCATCACATACTTATGAAACATCATACATAGCATCTCATACATGTATATAATAAACATGTCATAGTATGACCTTATCAAGATTGATCTTCATAAGCAATATGAAGATCAATGGTCAATCCTAGGTAATAATGAGCAACACCATAATGTCTACTTGACCATCATCATGTGCATAGACACCTAGCTCCTCTATCACCATGGTTGGATTGCAGGATTTTAAATGGTTTGCTTTGTCTTCTTGCTTTATTACAATAAATAAAAAATACTACTAAAAGTAAAAGAAAAATTATAATGAAACAAAATAGCACGCAGGCATATATGATAATTACAACCTTGTAAAAGAATAATAAAAACCTGCCAATCATATTGGTCACAAGGCCATACCATGCACCACACAAAGCAAAGCAACACACCATGCAAAATATATCATGTTATCATATAGCATATACATATTGCATTAAAGAAAATAGGCATGTTTTTAAAACCAATTAAATTTACAAGGCACTCTGATTAGGTAGTACTGAGGTTCCTAAAATTTGGAGATACAATAAAGTTTCATCCTAAAATTTGATTTTATTGATCTCATCAATAAATTTAAGGCTCACATCCGCACCCATAAACAGTAATTGATAAATCCTTATTGATATGTGAATTCAGTTCATGTATTAATCTAATTAAGACATCACCGAAATCATATATCAAATATTAAACACTTTAATTGCAACATCCCATTCGATTTTTAATCATATTAATGAATCCTTACAGGAAACAGATTCATCAATTAACACCTTAGAAAACCTATTATTTATGTCGTTCGTGCAAACACTAATATCATATATATATATATATACAAGAATGCAAACCATGCCAAGATCATATACATCTCATACATACAATCAAACATGGCAGTTTTAATTTTTATGAAAACGTAAGAGGCTCTGATACCACTGTTGGGTTACGGAATGAAAAATCCCAATCTAATTGGAATAAAATTATAGCGAAAAAAATAAATTTATAACCCACCAAGAATCACATGCGTTTCATAAAAACCGAAAGAAGGATAAACAAAAATATTACCTTTTGTTATTACCTTTTGTTATTACCTTTTTAATCAATATGTAGTCCTTCTTTCTTGTGTTGGGTTTTCTCGGATCTTCAAAGGTGCTGCCTTTCAGAAAGACGATCACCCTCTACAAGTATCCATACACGAATAGACACCAAAATGGTTTTGAATGCTAGTTCAACCATTCCATTTTTCACAAAAATAAACCCTCGTTTTCAACTCTTATTTTTCCATCTTTAAGGCAAAAGATATGACGCTTTAAAAGCCCCAATCGATGTGACCTTTTAAATGCCCCAATCGACGTGACCTTTCAAATGCCCCAATCAATGTTACCTTTCAAATGCACCGTATATATTGAACATATATACAAGCCTGCTAGGAATTTTGGTTAACTAAGATTTTAATTGATATTTATTTAAAACTCCTTTTAAATAATAACAATTTAAATCCTTTCCTTACAAAATAAGGAATATATATTTTTAACCAAAAAAAACTTTATGGATTATTTCCTTATCCAATAAGAAAATGTAACAATTTAATTACTTGTCACAATTTAAATTACGAATTTAAATTTTCTCAAAATTAAACTCGAATCTAAATGACAACTAATTATTATTTGTAATTTAAAATAATCTCATCATTTTAAATTATTAGAGAATAACAAATCGTAACCATGATTGTCTGTTCTTAGTGTGCGACCCTATAAGTTCAATTAACGTTGGCAGTAGGCCTAAATCATATTTTGAACCTACAAGTCATAAGCGGCCTCTAGCAAGACATTATGACTACTCAAGTTAAATAAAAAGCTCATGTTCCGAGACAACCTTAAAGTAGCTATTAACATAATCCTTTTGTCACATGATATCTTGATAGAATATAAGGCATGGATAAAGTCAACCTTATATCTCTCTATCTTTAATTTCTCGAAACCCAATTAGACTGACTAAATAAATGATATTGATCTCCATCAATTCATTTGAGCATGGCATGCATTTCTCAGTCTCAATCATCGAGGGGCCCAGAGATATCTCTCTTATAATAAGAGGGACAAATTCCATCTTAATCACTCACATCTCACTACATGATTCTTATTATGTTCAATCATAATCTTTATAATCATCCGGTTAAAGACAACGTTTGATTATGTCAAAACATAATATTCCTTATGTTGAGAACTATGGCAATCTCAGGTCTAAGGATTTAATGACACAACTACTAGAGATTAACTTATGACTTTGATCCATGTATTAATCTCAAGGCGGGTCTTGTCCAATATTTGTTCTCAACAAATACATATAAATTTGATTTGTATCTCATACACATATTCATCTCATGAATATCAATCAAATTTCATACTAATCTTAATTTATTGTTATTCCCACAACAATAACCGATTAGGGACATTTATAATAATTCATAATATTATTCAAGGACATTATTATATAATAAACATGCAAATTATGATAATAGTAAATATTTATAAATATTCAAAATACCATGTCCATACAATAGGCCTAGGGCACTATTACTAACATCAACAGCCCGTAAGAATCTTCTACACAAAATTTATCTTCTTACATAACAATTTAATACTCAATCAGTCATACACTGGATCCATATCCACCTAGTTTTTAGCTCTAGACTACCATAACCACATTCTAGCCCGTGGCGGGACAACCACGATGTCACACTCCAGCCTGTGACGGGCAACACTACCATATTTTTGGCTTATGATGAGGCCCATATTGTCATACTTCAGCCTGGCAACACTACCATATTTCTAGCCTATGGCAAGGCTCTCACATGGCCAGCCTAGAGCATCAACCATTATGCACTCATGCATCACAAACCAATACATGGCATGCATATCAATGCATCGCAACTCAACCATGACAATAAAAAATCCATAAGTCACAATTTAGGCAATATTTATCAATCAAACCAAACCAAGAATTAAAAAACAGCACGAAATCCACAATTCACCCAACATAAATCATCAAAAACCAACAATTATTATTTATACAAAACCGATAAAAATTATGTAGGAGAATTCTTACTTCACAATTTGGCTAACAACCCCTCACTGATGATTCGAATTTAAATCATTCTTATCACGCTGGTTGTCCCCTTCAGCTGACACAATTCACATATTTATTTAATTAACAAAAAATAAACTTTAATAAAAATAAAATAAAATAAAAATTAATTTTTCTTTTAGAACCCATCATTGGGTTTGTGCTGTAATCCGAGCACTCACCCTTCTCGTCTCTCTTTTTTTTTCTTTAATCCCCTCAATGCGTTCATCACCTATGCCTAATTTATTTTCATCTTTAATGATTCGCTAAGGATTTACCTCTCTTTTCTAGCGTCCAACGATATCTTGATGGTGTCACTCTTCGGAAGAAGAGCAAAGGAATAGAGGTTCCTTTTTTTCCTCTCTTTCCCTTTTGGCTTCTCCTTTCCCTGGCAATGTAGGGCTTTACCTTCCCACTCGTCTCTCTTCTTCTTCTCTTCTTCTTCTCTCTCTCTCTCTTTTTCCTGGCGATGCTAGGGAGTCATAGGCCACCAACCCTTTTTTTTCTTTTATACTCGTCTCAAGTACGGGGAGAAGAAACTCCTCTCCAATTCCATGCACGTGGTAGTTAGGGGGAGGGTAAACTCCTCCCCAATTTCATGCATGCAGTGGTTAGGGGGATTGGACCGGTCCACTTTGGGCCAATCCAATTTCCATGGACCTTACATTCTCCCCCTTAAAATAAATTTTGTCATCGAAATTTTTCTTATTAGATACATCAAAGAGTTGAGGATGCTTGTCTTTTACTTCTGACTCCAATTCCCAAATGGCCTCTCTTTCTGAGTGGTTGCTCTATTGTATCTTCACATAAGGTATAATACGCCGGCATAAAACCTGATCCTTTCTATCCATAATCCGCACTGGGTATTCATTAGAGTCAGATCCTTTTGAAGATGCAATGGCTCATGCTCTACCACATAATTTGGATCTGAAACATATTTCTTCAACATTGACACATAAAATACATTGTGCACATTTGACAGAGTTTGTGGTAATGCTAGTCGATATGCCACCTTCCCAACTCTGTCTAAAATCTCAAATGGACCAATGTATTTGGAACTCAGTTTACCCCGAAGTCCAAACCTCATCACACCCTTGCTAAGAGAAACCTTCAAGAATACATGATCATCGATTTGAAATTTTAGCTTTCTCCTTTTGTTATTAGCATAACTCTTCTATATGCTTTGAGCTGTGCGAAGATATTCTCGAATTACATGTATTTTCTCCATAGTTTGTTGCACTAACTCGGGTCCCAAAAATTTTTGCTCACCAACATTATCCCAACAAATTGGAGACATAAAGGAGCCATTTGGATACTTGCTTGATAACTATTATTATAAACAAACTTAATCAAGGCCAGATGATTATCCCATACATTACCCAAATCTATAACACAGGCTCTTAGCATATCCTTCAAGATCTATATGATCCATTCTGATTGTCCATCCGTTTGTGGGTAAAAAACAGTACTGAAGCTCAACTTGGTGCCAAGTGCTTTATGAAGGCCTTTCCAAAATTGGGATACAAACCTACTATCCCGATCAGATACAATAGTCATTGGAACCCCATGCAACCTCATAATTTATTCTATGTACATGCCTGCCATCCTCTCCAAAGAGAATACAACCCTAAATGGTAAGAAATGGGTTGATTTGATCAATCGATCTACAATCACCCATACAACATTACTACCCTGAGGGGTTTTTGGCAAGTCAATCACAAAGTCCACAGTGATATGCTTCCATTTCCACTGAGGAATATCAAGAGGCTAATGGTCCGGCGGGTCTTTGATGTTCAGTTTTCACCTACTGATATACTAAGTACTAAGCAATATGAAGAGCTATCCTGTTTCATACCAGTCCACCAAATGTTTTTCTTTATGCCACGGTATATCTTGGTACCTCCAAGATGCATAGTATAGGCAGAACTATGTGCTTTACCCAAAATCTCTTCTTTCAATTCTTTATCATTTGGTACACAAAGTCTGTCCCTAAATCTTAGTGAACCATCCTCATGAATTTGAAACTCTGTTTGAACATCGGTCTCCATAATTTTTATAATCTTTTGTAACTCTGGGTCCTCCTTCTGAGACATCTTAATTCTCTCTATTAGGGTAGGCTGTACTGTAAGTGCAACAAATTGAACCTTGGGGTCATATATCCAGACCCCAATACTAGCTCTATTCAAATCCAATAAAATATGTCTTTGATTAGTTATTAGAGCTGCCAATTCACCTGAAGATTTTCTACTTAAAGCATCGACCACCACATTAGCCTTCCCTAGATGATAGTTAATGGTCAAATCATAATCCTTTAACAATTTCAACCATCTTCTCTGCCTTAAATTCAATTCTTTCTGAGTAAAGATGTACTTCAAGCTCTTGTGATTAGTGAAGACCTCGCACTGTTCTTCGTACAATTAATGTCTCCATATTTTTAAAGCAAACACTACCACTGCCAATTCTAAGTCATGAGTTGGATAGTTCTGCTCATATGATTTTAATTGTCCATAGGCATAAGCAATCATCTTTTCATTTTGCATTAATACAAATCCAAGTCCTCTACGTGATACATCACTATAGATGGTAAACCCTCCAGTTTTAGCCGGAATAGTCAATATCGGGGCCGTCACTAATTGTCTTTTCAACTCTTGGAAGCTCTTCTCACAATCCTCTGCCCATTCAAACTTCCCTCGCTTTTGAGTCAAGTGAGTTAGAGGTATAGCAATACGGGAGAATGCTTCAACAAACCTTCGATAGTATCCTTACAACCCCAAGAAACTACGTACCTCAGATACATTAGAAGGCTTATTCTATGCAACCACATCTTCCACTTTCTTCGGATCCACTGAAATACCTTCCTTAGAGATTACATGTCCAAGAAAAGCAACATTGTCCAACCAGAATTTATATTTAGATAACTTTGCATAGAGCTTCTCTTCCCGAAGTGTTTGTAATACTATCCTCAAATGTTCTCTATGTTCTTGTGAGCTTTTTGAATAGATCAGAATATCATCAATGAATACTACCACAAACCGATCCAAGTAAGATTTGAATATCCGATTCATAAGATGCATAAATGTAGCTGGTGCATTGGTCAAACCAAAAGGCATAACCAAAAACTCATAATGCCCATATCTCGTCCTAAAAGCTATCTTCGATATATCCTCAGCTTTTATCTTCAATTGATGGTACCCTGATCGAAGATCAACTTTTGAGAATATTTGTGCTCGTCGTAATTGATAAAACACATCTTTAATTCTTGGTAAGGGATATTTATTTCATACAATCATCTTATTCAGCTCCCGATAATCTATACAGAGCTGGAGACTTCTATCTTTCTTTTTCACAAATAGTACAAGAGCATCACAAGAGACACACTTGGTCTGATAAAGCCCTTATCTAATAACTCTTGCAACTGTTTCTTCAACTCCCTTAATTCTGCTGGAGCCATCCTATATGGGGTCTTTGAAATCGGACCAGTACCAGAATCAGATCAATAGAGAAATCAATCTTTCTATCCGAAGGTAACCTTGGTAACTCATCTGGAAAAACATCAGGGAATCGTTCACAACAGGAATTCCTCTGTGTGAAGCTCCTGATGTCCCTGCTCTATGGTTCCCACTCTAGCGGCATTAGGAACTTCAGTGGTGGGGACCATAGGGGGCTCCTCCTGGCACAAATCCCGCATGGTTGAAGTTGTATCATTTCTTTGTGATTGCGAAGGCTCCCACATAGTCGTGCCATCGGTGAATCGGGTCGGCCTTCTAGGTCGATCACGTACTTTGAGCCATATCAACCTTTATACAATAAGGTTCAGTTTTTAATTTAATATCCATATATCAATCAAAATTAATTCATATTTCAAAGCTTTAAATTCAAATAATAGTTAAAATTTTTTCCACCCACTCTCACTTCGATCCTAAATCCTAGAATCCTGAATGATCATATACCAGGCTCTGATACCACCATGTAACGACCCGGGCCTACAACAACCACGAACTCGTTTCGTTACAAGAAAGCAAGACAGACAAGGTCCACACCAACTTGGGCCATCATAGCCTAAAAAGGATCCAATTGGTACTTGTCCATCTTACTTAAATGGTTATAAACCATTTCATTCTTCCTTAATTATCCGATATGAGACTAATTGGGAGGGGCATCATAATAAATCTACTTATAACTATAAAATTTATTTTCATCGTAATAAGTTAAGATTTTATTTAAAAAAATTTATTCTATTACGATGAAATTTTTTTTTACCGTAATAAATCTACTTATAATGGCAAAATTTATTTTTGTTGTAATAAGTTAAGATTTTATTTAAAAAATAATTTTTTTTCATGCTATTACGATGAAAATAAAATTTCATCGTAATAAATCTACTTAAAACGGTAAAATTTATTTTTATCATAATAAGTTAAAATTATATTCAAAAAATAATTTTTTCTCTTTTTTTTCCTTTTTCTCTGAAACCTCTCGAAACCTTCACTCCCACCCACGATTTTCTTCTTCCTGAAACCCTCGCTCCCACGACGCAAACTCCCCTTCTTCCGACCACTTTCGCTGTTAAATATGGACTCCGTCCGCCGACACCCGCGAACTCCTCTCCACCGCCAGCCTCCGTAAGCTGGAATCCTCCCTCGCCTCCTCCTACACCATTAGCATCCCCAGCTGCTCGAGTAACTCAAATTCCCATAAAATTTCTAAATTGCTCCTCGGAGCCTTTTTCTCCCCTTCCAATGCCCTAGCTTTATCTCTTTTTCAGCAGTTTTTCTTCTTCATTTTCCTTTATCTAGGGTGGTTTTCCTTTGGCGAGATCCATGAAACTGAGCGGAAGATCCTGCCGGAGTTCTTCGATGGGAAGTCAGTTTCAAGAAACCCTAGGGTTACAAGTATTACAGGGACTCGATAATCAGACGGTTTAAGGCAAACCCTTCGAGGAAGATCACCTTCACCGAGGCCCGACAAGGGTTGATTGGGGACATAGGGTCGATCCCGAGGGTGTTTGATTTCCTCGAGGAGTAGGGTTTGACCAACTATGCTCCATCGACAAAGCCCAGCTTGAAGGAGAAGCGAGAGGCTAAGGAGGCTTTAGAGAAGGAGAGCCCAAAAAAGCTGTGCAGCAACTACAAATCACGCCTGCTTTGCTACCGATAAGGTTGGTGATTGATTTCGGAGGTTGAGTAGTTTTCTTTTTGAAGTTTAGTGCTATTTTCAGTTGGATTTTTTACTACAACGTAATGCTTCCCAAAAGCTGAATTTGTTGGTGGAGATCATGGATATAAATTAGCGACCGTTGAGTATTATAAATCAACAATAAGAATTTAAATGCTTTACGTTCTTTGTCTAAATTTGATACTGCTAATAAATCTTCAAACGCCATAACTTTGCAACCCCAAATTTCTTGTGATTGGATACTGTTTTTGTTATAGCTTTATTTTACATATAGGTGCATAACTTATATATTGTCTAGTTAGTGCTAATATTATTGTGTTGATAATATAATAATTTACCTTTCTAGTTTCCTAATTTCCGAATCTCGGTAACTTAATTTTTAAAATAGGTTTTGTTGAGGGGTAAAACCACTATGCGTCAATAATCGTGTACGTGGCTAAGGCTAGCCCTGATTTCTGCTCGCTGAGCGACACCCGCCAGGATGAGTTAGCCTCGGTAGGTTGGGGCGCCTTAGCCCCTCATCGAGCCAAGATTCTCAAGGCGCGGATCGCATTTCACACCCCCATCCGAGCTTTTGTCTCTCGGCCCTAGCGAGCTATCACCTCTCGGTCCCAGCCGAGCTATCATCTCTCGGCCCCATCCGAGCTTTTGCCTCTCGGTCCTAGCCAAGCTATCATCTCTCGGCCCCATCCAAGCTTTTGTCTCTCGGCCCTAGCCGAGCTCTCGTTTCTCGGTCCCAGCCAAGCTATCATCTCTCGGCCCCATCCGAGCTTTTGTCTCTCGGCCCTAGCCGAGCTCTCGTTTCTCGGTCCCAGCCGAGCTTTCATCTCTTGGCCCCATCCGAGCTTTTGCCTCTCGGTCACAGCCAGCTATCATCTCTCGGTCCCATCCGAGCTTTTGTCTCTCGGCCCTAGCTGAGCTCTTTTTTTCGGTCCCAGCTGAGCTACCGTGTCTCTTGGCCCCTCAGCCGAACTATCGTCTACCGTCTCTCGGCCTCGGCCAAACTGTCATCCCTTGGCTCTAACCGAACCATCCCACCACCGGCTTTTCTAGCTGTTTCCTTCCTATCACTCGGCCTAGCCCGAGTGATCCCCATACCTCTACAAAATCTGGCGCGGGAAAGCTTAAATCCTTAAGATTCAAAACTAGAATCATATCTGAGAGTGGCCTTGGCCCCTGGGGCTTATGCCCCCACCAAATCTCGAGACATCAACAAGCTCTCCCAGCCGTTGATCCTCTAACTAACCGGATATGAATCCTACCGATCTTATAACAAACAGATTTGGATCTCAATGGCTTTTGGACCCACGACGCTCTCAAACAACCAGGTGATCTTCTATAAATACCACAGCTTTAGACCCCCTCATGTACGCAATCTCCCGTGCGCACACTTGCTCACTCTCTCTCTACCTTTGCTTTCACCATTAGTGCTCTGCTCGGAGCCTCTGGAGGAACTTTCGGCGAGAGCCTTCTCCTCATTTCGTTGGCTATCGATCTCCAGTGACTTGAGCATCGGAGGGTCTTCCGCAGAGGGCCACCCCCAATGCCTCTCGCGTGAGGACTGTCTTGCAGGTCCGCCCAGGAGGAAGCCCGTCTCGAAGCCCCGTCGTGCCCGAGTCGGAGGACGGATTTCAGCAGCAACAGATTGGCGCTAGAGGAAGGGCCCTCAAGTCCCTAAAAACTTGTGATCCAGGAGACAAGTATCTCAGTCTGCAAGAGGATTCCTCCCATGGCCAACCGAAGAAAGGCCACCTCCGAAGTCCGAGATCAGGTCGCCTCTCAAAGGCCTGATCCAGTGAGCAATGTCGCACCGCCACCGCCGCCAGTCGAGACTCCGTCACGTCGGCGGCCCCGGTGACTCAGGACCAGTTCCCTTACTGGCCCAGCAGGTTCAGGCTCTGGCCCACCTGATTCAGGGGCGCTCGAAGCCCCCCGTCCGACCGCTCATGCTCCTCACCCTCCAGAGAAGTATGCGGCCCCCACTCATCCGACGATCTCTTCTTCTAGTCCACACGGGGTTACGGACCCCCTCGCCATCCTAGGGAAGCTGAGCCAGCTCCCCAGCGAGCCCATGGCAAAGATATCCCCAGATCTCGGCGAGCCCGATCCCTCTCCCCGGTGTATTCTAGCCATGATTCGACACCATCTCAGTATCCTCCTTGTCCTGCCCCTCTTGCTCTTCCTGACGAGGAGATCTCCGCCAACTCCAAAAAATGCATCAAGAGCTTGACGCCGCCAAGCAAGCCCATCCGCTTCAGAATAAACCGAAGCAGGGTGCCCCCTTCTCTAAGAGGATCATGGAGGAAGTGATTCCCTCCCACGTCAAGCTACCTGCCATCGAGCCTTATCATGGCTCCTCCGACCCCGACGATCATCTCAGTAGCTTCCAATCAATAATGATATTCCACGGAGCATCAGACACGGTCCTCTACCGCACTTTCCCTTCCACCCTCAGGGGATCTGCCCGAACCTGGTTCAATGCTTTGAAACCAAGTTCTGTTAATTCTTTTGACGAGCTGAGCCGCCTATTCATCAGCCAGTTCGTCAGTAGCCACCGCCACCGACGAAGATCTGACTCCCTCTCCAAAGTTAAGCAGAGAGAGGGGGAGTCCCTGAAGAAGTATATCGGCCGCTTTAATACGGCCATGCTAGAAGTGGACCACCTTAATCATGAGGTGGCCATGTCCGCCCTAGCGGGTGGAGTATTGAAGGAGAGCGACTTCTACCTGGCACTGGAGGTCAGTTACCCTCCAAACCTCTCCGACATGATGGCCCTGGCTGACAAATATGCCAGAGTCGAGGAGTCGGAGAGCCGCCCGAGCCGAGCTAACGAAGAAGAAGGAGCCCAAGGGCTCCGATAGCACCGACCTGCCCACCGGCCAAGTCCGCCTCGCCGCCAGAGGATTCCCCAGCCGCCACCGAGGAACCGCTCTCGGATCCCGCCTAGGAGGTTCCACCGGTTCACTCCGCTCACTGCACCAAGAGCGGAGATCCTCATGGAGATCGAGCGCCAGCTCCCTCGACCTCCTCCTCTCTAAGGAAACGCGGCCCGAAGAGATCCCGCCAAATATTGCCGCTACCACCGCGACCATGTCCACGACACCGAAGAGTGCTGGCAACTTAAGAATGAGATTGAAAAGCTCATCCAGCGGGGTAGACTGGATCGATTCAGAGGAGCCCCTGAGCCAAGGAACGGGGGCGATCACCGACCTGAGCCCCAGCAGCAACCTCCTCCCCCTCAAATCCTCCAGTTGCTAGCCACATTAATGTGATTGAGGCGGTTGGTGGTCCTTCAGGTGGGAGGGATGATGAAGAAGGTCTGGCGCCGAAGAAGGCACGCCCCGACGAGCTTTCTTTCTCCAATGATGACTTCCAAGGGATACAGTTCCCGCATAATGATACATTAGTTGTATCTCTAAATTTGAACAATATGATGTAAGCCGAATTCTCATTGATAGTGGAAGTTCCGTCAATGTTTTGTACCTCGATGTGTTTGTGAAGATGAAGCTTCTTATAGAGAATCTTCGAGCCGTGGACTCCACCCTAATGGGGTTCACCGGCGATGTTGTTGTCCCGGAAGGGATTGTCACCTTGACGGTCCATGCGGGGACCTGGCCCCGCATGGCCACTGTGTATACATATTTCCTGGTGACCAAGCTTCGGTCCCCTACAATGCTATCCTGGGAAGACCCGGCCTAATGTCTCTCAGAGCCGCGTCTCCATCCCACATCTTGTTATGAAGTTCCCTACCGAGCGAGGGGTAGGTGAAGTTCGGGGAAGCCAAGCAATAGCTCGGCAGTGTTTCGTCACCAGCCTACAATCCAGACTGCCCAAGGTTGATGGACTAGACGCTCGGGAGGATTTCACCGAGCAGCGAGGAGAACCAGCCGAAGAGCTGGAGGAAGCCCTTGGACGAAGCTCGGCCTGACCGAACCATAAGGATCAGATCGTTGCTAAAGGGGAAGATCGGCTAGAGATGATCAATTTTCTTTGAAGGAATGCTGATGTCTTCACTTGGTTAGCCTCAGACATGCCTGGGATCAGTCCAGAAGTCCTTGTCCATCGTCTTAACGTGGACGAGATGTCCCGACCTATGAAGCAGAAGAAGAGAAGCTTCGCCCCTGACCATCAGAGAGCATTAAAGAAGAGGTGGACAAACTCATTAAGGCGAACTTCATTCGGGAGGTAAATTATCGAGCTGGCTATCCAATGTCGTCATGGTAAAAAAGTCAAATGGCAAGTGGAGAATATGCATCGACTTCACCGACCTTAATAAAGCATGCCCGAAAGATAGTTTCCCTCTCCCCCGGATCGACCAGCTCGTGGATGCCACCTTCGGCCATCAGATGCTGACCTTCATGGACGCCTACTCATGCTATAACCAAATTCGGATGGCACCAGAAGATGAAGAAAAAATAGCCTTCATAACCGACCGAGGTACCTATTGCTACCGAGTCATGCCGTTTGGTCTAAAGAATGCGGGCGCCACCTACCAAAGGCTAGTAAACAAGGTCTTCAAGGAGCAGATCGGTCGGAACATGGAAGTATACGTTGATGACATGTTGGTTAAAAGAAAAGAAGCTTCCCAGCATATTGAAGACCTCTCAGAAAGCTTCACGACACTCCGAAAGTATCGAATGAAGCTCAATCGGCAAAGTGTGCTTTCGGCGTCACCTCAGGAAAATTTCTGGGCTTTATGGTTTCTCAGCGAGGCATCGAAGCCAACCCGCAGAAGATTCAAGCCCTTCAGCAAATGACACCACCTTCGTCTGTCAAATAAGTCCAGCGCCTGACGGGGAGGATTGTGGCCCTCAACTACTTCGTGGCTCGATCGGCCGAGAGGAGCCTCCCTTTCTTCAAAGCTCTCCGATCTGCCAAGAACTTTCAATGGACTCCTGAGTGCCAAAAATCATTTGAAGACCTCAAGAAGTATCTCGGCTCTCCGCCTCTCCTCAACAGCCCCAATCCAGGAGAAACACTGTTTCTGTATCTAGCAGTTTCGGAAGGCGCAATTAGCTTGGTTTTGGTCAGAGAAGAGAAGAAGACTCAAAAGCCGATCTACTATGTCAGCAAGCTGCTCCAGGATGTCGAAACGAGATACACCCGGATCGAAAAGCTGGTGCTGGCCCTAATAACGTCGGTTCGGAGGTTGCGACCATATTTTCAGGCGCATTCTGTGATGGTCCTCACCGACCAGCCAATCAAGGCGGTGGTCCACCGCCCGAAGACATCAGAAAGAATGGCAAAATGGGCGTTGAATTGAGCGAGCATGACATCCGGTATCAACCTCGCCCTGCCATAAAAGCGCAAGTCCTAGCCGACTTCCTCCTTGAATGCACTATCCCAGAAGATGGCTCCGTCTCGGACTCCTCCGAACATCCAAGATCAAACGCCTTGTGGCTGCTCCACATCGACGAATCCTCCAACGCCAATGGCTCTGATGCTGATCTAGTCCTCACCAGCCCAGAGGGGATAACCTTTGAGTATGGCGTTCCATTCTCCTTCCTAGCCTCCAACAATGAAGCCGAATATGAAGCTCTGCTCGCAGGACTCCGAATCGCCCGTGACCTGAAAGTGAAGAAATTGAATGCCTTTGCCGACTCTCAGTTGGTAGCCAGTCATGTGCGGGCGAGTTCGAGGCCCGAGAGCCAAACATGATTCGGTATCTCCAAGAGGTGCGGAACTTACTCTCTTACTTCATCGAATTCAAAGTTATCCAGATTCCCAGATCAAAAAATGCTCATGCCAATCTATTATCCCGGCTGGCAACTGCAGAGTCGATGGACTCTGAGTGGAAGTTCCCCTTGGAAATTCTGGAAAAGCCCAGCATCGCAGAGGCAGACGAGTGATGCAGATTGAGGTCGAACCATCATGGTTTGACCCTATATTGAAGTATCTTAAAGAAGGGTTGCTCCCAGCTGACCGCAGGGAAGCAAGAAAATTGAAGTTGCAAGCTACCCACTATGTGCTAATCGACGACCAGCTCTATAAGCGGTCCTTCTCCATGCCGCTTCTCAGATGCCTCCGCCCATCTGAGGTGACTATGCACTTCGGGAGGTGCATGAAGGAATTTGTGGCAGTCATCTAGGAAGTCGATCTCTATGCCACAAGGTGCTTCGCCAAGGATATTACTGGCCAATAATGCAAAAGGATGCCAACGATCTCGTCCGAGCCTGTGACCCCTGCCAGAGGCACTCCAACATTCAGAGGCTCCCCTCTGCCAGTCTGATCCCCATTTCCTCCGTTGGCCCTTTGCTAAGTGGGGATGGATTCTTGGCCCTTTTCCCCTCGCCACCGGACAGAGGAAGTTTTTATTCGTTGCCATTGATTACTTCACTAAGTGGGTCGAGGCTGAGGCAATCGCCCAAATCACCGAAGCTCGGGCCAGGATTTTGTGTGGAAATCCATCATCTGTCGCTTCGGCCTCCCACATACCATCATCACTGACAATGGCAAGCAGTTCAATAATCCCAAGTTTCGGGAGTTTGAAGATCACGGCATTAGCCATCGCCTCACCTTAGTAGGGCATCCGCAAGCCAACGGAGAAGCCGAGGTAACAAATCGAACCCTGCTTCAAGGGATTAAAACTCGGCTCGCCAGAGCCCGAGGCAGATGGGTGGACGAACTTCACCATGTTCTATGGGCCTACCGCACCACCCGGAGGATCCCCACCGGCAAGACCCCATTTCGGATGGCTTTTGGCACGAAAGCCGTCATTCCAGTGGAGATAGGCCTTCCCTCTCCTTGAGTTGAAAGCTACTCAGAAGAAGCCAACGACAAGCAGCTCCGCACCAATCTCGACTTGGTAGAAGAGGTCAGAGAAAAAGCTCAAATCAGAATGGCCACGTACTAGCAGAGAGTGGCCCGTTATCATGCCTCCAGAGTCAAAGGGAAATCCTTCTCACCTGGCGATCTCATTCTCCGGAAAGCATCCGTCTCCAAGCCGATGGAGCAAGGAAAGCTCTCGCTGAACTGGGAAGGCCCCTACCAAGTAGCGGAAGTCATCGGACCTAGCACCTAAGTGGGAAATCCATTCCCCGGACATGGAACTCGGACAATCTCCGTGTATACTATCAGTAGGGTACGCCTCTTTGACCTTCCCCATTTATAACTCTGGCATCTTATTCCTGTTATTTACGACATGGTCGACTCTTTGGAAAAATTGCGGTGAGAAATGGATACCTCTAGCTCACTATCGGCACAACCGAGCCATTTCCCCAAGCTTTGAATTGAATCTTCGAACCTCGGCTAAGTCGAGTCCCGCTTGGTAAAAGCTCGGTATGACCGAGCGCTCCCAGCATGGTTGAGAACCGAACAATGCCCAAGACTTAGCTCGGATTCGGGCAGCTTACAAGCCCCGGCCGACCTAAACGTTCCTCTAAACTTAACTCGGATTCGGGCAACTTACAAGTCCCGGCCGACCTAAGTATTCTCCTAAACTATGTTCGGATTCGGGCAGCTTACAAGCCCGGCCGACCTAAGTATTCTCCTAAACTATGTTTGGATTCGGGCAGCTTACAAGCCCCGGCCAACCTAAGTATTCTCCTAAACTATGTTCGGATTCGGGCAGCTTACAAGCCCCGGCCGACCTAAGTATTCTTCTAAACTTAGCTCGGATTTGGGCAGCTTATAAGCCCCGGCTGACCTAAGTATTCTCCTAAACTATGTTCGATTCGGGCCGCTCACAAGCCCAGGCCGACCTAAATGTTCTTCTAAACTTAGCTCGGATTCAGGCAGCTTACAAGCCTCGGCCGACCTAAGTATTCTTCTAAACTTAGCTCGGATTCGGGCAGCTTACAAGCCCCGGCCGACCTAAGTATTCTCCTAAACTATGTTCGGATTCGGGCCGCTCACAAGCCCTGCCGACCTAAACGTTCTTCTAAACTTAGCTCGGATTTGGGCAGCTTACAAGCCCCGGCCGACCTAAGTATTCTTCTAAACTTAGCTCGGATTCGGGCAGCTTACAAGCCCCAGCCGACCTAAGTATTATCCTAAACTATGTTCGGATTCGGGCCGCTTACAAGCCCTGACCGACCTAAACGCTCCTCTAAACTTAGCTCGGATTCGGGCAGCTTACGAGCCCCGGCCGACCTAAGTATTCTCCTAAACTATGTTCGGATTCGGGCAGCTTACAAGCCCCGGCCGACCTAAGTATTCTTCTAAACTTAGCTCGGATTCGGGCAGCTTACAAGCCCCGACCAACCTAAGTATTCTTCTAAACTTAGCTCGGATTCGGGCAGCTTACAAGCCCTGGCTGACCTAAGTATTCTCCTAAACTATGTTCGGATTCGGGCCGCTCACAAGCCCCGGCCGACCTAAACGTTCTTCTAAACTTTGCTCGGATTCGGGCATCTTACAAGCCTCGGCCGACCTAAGTATTCTTCTAAACTTAGCTCGGATTCGGGTAGCTTACAAGCCCTAGCCGACCTAAGTATTCTCCTAAACTATGTTTGGATTCGGGCCGCTCACAAGCCCCGGCCGACCTAAACATTCTTCTAAACTTAGCTCGGATTTGGGCAGCTTACAAGCCCCGGCCGACATAAGTATTCTTCTAAACAAAGCTCGGATTCAGGCAACTTGCAAGCCCCTGCCGACCTAAGTATTCTCCTAAACTATGTTCGAATTCGGACCGCTTACAAGCCCCGGCCGACCTAAATGTTCCTCTAAACTTAGCTCGGATTCGGGCAGCTTACAAGCCCCGGCCGACCTAAGTATTATCCTAAACTATGTTCGGATTCAGGCAGCTTACAAGTCTCAGTCGACCTAAGTATTCTCCTAAACTATGTTCAGATTCGGGCCGCTCACAAGCCTCGGCCGACCTAAACGTTCTTCTAAACTTAGCTCGGATTCGGGCAGCTTACAAACCCCGGCCGACCTAAGTATTCTTCTAAACTTAGCTCGGATTCGGGTAGCTTACAAGCCCCGGCCGACCTAAGTATTCTCCTAAACTATATTCGGATTTGGGCCACTCACAATCCCCGGCCGACCAAAACGTTCTTCTAAACTTAGCTCGGATTCAAGCAGCTTACAAGCCACGACCGACCTAAGTATTCTTCTAAACTTAGCTCGGGCCACTTACAAACCCCGGTCGACCTAAACATTCCTTTAAACTTAGCTCGGATTCAGGCAGCTTACAAGTCCCGACCGACCTAAGTATTCTCCTAAACTAAGTTCGGATTCGGGCAATTTATAAGCCCCGGCCGACCAAAGTATTCTTCTAAACATAGCTCGGATTCGGGCAGCTTACAAGCCCCGGCTGACCTAAGTATTCTTCTAAACTTAGCTCGGATTCGGGCAGCTTACAAGCCCCGATCGACCTAAGTATTTTCCTAACCTATGTTCGGATTCGGGCCGCTCACAAGCCCCGACCGACCTAAACGTTCTTCTAAACTTAGCTCGGATTCGGGCAGCTTACAAGCCCCGGCCGACCTAAGTATTCTCCTAAACTATGTTCGGATTCGGGTCGCTCACAAGCCCCGGCGACCTAAACGTTCTTCTAAACTTAACTCCGATTCGGGCAGCTTACAAGCCCCGGCCGACCTAAGTATTCTCCTAAACTATGTTCGGATTCGGGCAGCTTACAAGCCCCGGCCGACCTAAACATTCTTCTAAACTTAGCTCGGATTTGGGCAGCTTACAAGCCCCGGCCGACCTAAGTATTCTCCTAAACTATGTTCGGATTCGGGTGGATTACAAGCCCCGACCGACCTAAACGTTCTTCTAAACTTAGCTCGGATTCGGGCAGCTTACAAGCCTCGGCCGACCTAAGTACTCTTCTAAACTTAGCTCGAATTTGGGCAGCTTACAATCCCCGGGCGACCTAAGTATTCTCCTAAACTATGTTCAAATTCGGGCCGCTTACAAGCCCCGGCCGACCTAAACATTCTTCTAAACTTAGCTCGGATTCGGGAAACTTATAAGCCCCGGCCGATCTAAACGTTCTTCTAAACTTAGCTATGATTCGGACAGCTTACAAGCCCCGGCCGACCTAAGTATTCTCCTAAACTATGTTCGGATTTGGGCCGCTCACAAGCCCCGGCCGACCTAATCGTTCTTCTAAACTTAGCTCGGATTCAGACAGCTTACAAGCCCCGGCCGACCTAAGTATTCTCCTAAATTTAGCTCGGATTTGGGCAGCTTACAAGCCCCGACCGACCTAAGTATTCTCCTAAACTATGTTCGGATTCGGATAGCTTACAAGCCCCGACCGACCTAAACGTTCTTCTAAACTTAGCTCGGATTCGAGCAGCTTATAAGCCCCGGCCGACCTAACTATTCTCCTAAACTATGTTCGGATTCGGGCCGCTTATATGCCCTGGCCGACCTAAACATACTTCTAAACTTAGCTCGGATTCGGGTAGCTTACAAGCCCAGCCGACCTAAGTATTCTCCTAAACTATGTTCAGATTTGGGCCGCTTACAAGCCCTGGCCAACCTAGTTGGTCTCCAAAACGCAAAATGTTGTTCGACAGGGACAAACATCTTGGGGATGGCAGCGAAAACAAAAGTTGCCAAAAAACCCCCCTTTCTGCTTATCATAGAGAAAACGACAAAAAGGAAAAGAAAAGATAAAAATAGCCTTCACAGAGGCTTCACATCTTTTTCGGGAGCCACCAAACTCTTCCCACGCTGAACTAACTTGGCAATCTTTTGGCGAAGGGATGCTATTTCTCCTTCTTGCTGGCTGATAACACGGCGGAGGGACTCGACCTCCCTCGTCGAGCCATCCAGATATCGCTCGGCCGCCCTTTGTAGCTGCTCATGGCTCGCAAACGCCGACGCAAAGGCCACTCCATCAATGGTCACTACGATGTGACTCTCCCGGGAGTCCCTACGGCCGTCGGCATCGCCGTTCGGCCCTTGAGTTGATCGTCTTTCGCCGTCGGAGGCCATATCCACACTCAAGAGCCGCTGGGAAACTGGCTGGAAGGATGACCAACACAGGCATCCCTCTAGTCCATATTTAAATCACTCCTGGCGAGTGTTTCGATCGGTCGAGTCATTAATCTCGATCTGTGGAAACTTGACATGTGTCACCACTCCAGTGGGCGCTTGCGGGAGGCGAGGGGTCACGCCCCTCCCGAGGAGGATCGTTTAGCATCAACGAGGTGCTCGGGAACTTCCCTCCTTCTCTAGGGACCAGGTTCCCTCCGGTTTATCAAACCCCTCTGAGATAAATATCCTTGAGAATTTGCCAGGCACCCTCGAATCGGGCGCCCTCGAAAAGGCGCGAAGAAATGTAACGCATTGGCACGCCTTCCTTGAATGTAACCAAATCGTAAACTTTGGGCGCCCCATGCGTCAGTCGGGTGACCCTTATCCTCTCTGATAGTCTACACCAGATGCCGAATAAAAATATTATAATCCTTGGCAATGACTGAGCCTGAGCTAAATCTCCGTGCCTCGGTTGGGCCAAGCTATGAGTCGGAATAGCATATCACAGCCGGACCAAGCGGTTCCCAAAATTTCGTTCAGATTCGGGTAGCTTGCAAGCCCCGGCCGAACCGAATGATCTCCAAAACTTCCTTCAGATTTGGGCAGCTTACAAGCCCCGGCCGGACTGAGCAATATTTCCGTATCTTGGCCTTAGCAAGGACTAAGCCGCGATAGCGCTGCCGAAATATGCTGCAACATAAAAGGCGCAATATAGGAGTAACAACTCTCCAGCACAAAGGAGGCAGAAGCTAAAGAAAGAAGGAATGGAAAAATTTCTTTATTTCCTCATCAAAAGAAAAGTTACAATCTCCTAAGGGGAGTTACAAGTGCATCAAAGCACAGAAAATGAAAACGAGTAAATAGCTCGGCCGAACTACTCCAGTCAGCTTCGGTTAACGATGATACTTCGGCGTCTGACCCAAGAAATTAGACAAATCAGACAAACCAGCCAGCTCGCCCTAATAAGTGGCAAAGCCGGCCTCCCACGGTCCCTCCGAATGAATTAAGAGATCCAAAAGGAGGCATAACCCGTGGATGCTGATTCTGAGGAATCGGGCAAACTAACCAGCTCCCCCTAGGTGGAATGCTAGGTTGCAGGCCAATGCCCGATTGAGAGAGCTAGGGGACCATCAGCCCTACGCTGCTCTCAGCTCCCCCTTCCCGTGGCAAGGATTCCCCTCAGAGAAGAGACGAGAATCTAGCCCGATGGAGAAGGAAGGCTCCGTGCGTGCTACGGGGGTGCCTAGGCACTTCCTTCCCTGCGTCCCCCGTAGCAGGCCACAAAGGACACACAGGAAGCGCATATGTGTGCTCTCCATGTGATCTCTGCGGCCCTCCTGTGCGCTCTCCATATGATCTCCGAAACTCATCCCTTGAGGACGAGGTGCTCTTCAACGGCTCTTTTATCACCCCTGCTGTTCGGAGGAAGATGACTTACAAAAAGAAAAATCAGTCCTCCCACTCTCAGCCTCTGGGACACAGCCATCATAAAAATTTTTTTCTACGAACACAGAGAAGAAAGTTTTGGGGATGGCCTAACACGGCCCCTTCCTCCCCTTTTTATAGGCAGAATGGATCGGGAGCAACTATCAAGGCAGAAAGCCCCGAGATTCAAAACACCTAATCCACGCCACCACGTGGCCTCCTGGGCTGAGGACATCACCCCTCATTGCGTGCCAAATGCATCGCCCGAACCATGACGCATGCCGAAAGATTTTCTCTGATCGCGGATCATGGGTCTTAAATGCAAAAAATCGTCCGTCGGTCTTACGGATACGGGCAGAACTGGGAGATCGTATGCTAAAACGACCCACATTTGAAAAAATCGATATAATAAAAGCCTCTTAGAAAGCACCGAGGCAACCTTTTGCTGGCTATAGAGCCGTACTATCTACTTCGGCAAAATGAAGGTCGACTTGCCTTGGAAAAGACAAGGCATTGACAGAGCAATAAAGAGGCGCAAAGGCCAAGTACTCCTCGATAAGGATGCTTCAATATCCTCTGCTCCAGCCCAACTGCCTGTCATATCCAGGCATGAACCAAGACATTTCCTTATGCTCCCCTCCAAGGCCAAAGCTACTTCCATACTTCGGAACAAACCGAAGTATCTATCTTCAGTCCAACACGACTGAGTGTTATCCCACACCCCGATCCGGACAAGGATAGCTGCCTTTATCTCATCGATAACGAAGCACTCTTTGTACCTCGGCTAAAGCATGAGCGCTATACGTCGAATCTTGCCAAAATGGCCAAAAATCCTCCAAGGGAGTGAATCGCTTATAAGACTTGCACGATGAAAACAAGCATCTCAAAACAACAGCAAACACAAAAGCTACAGAAGCTGTTCTTTTCATTCATCATAAAATGGACTACGAAAGGAAAGAAAAATACATCGGCCTCACGGGGGCTCGTCATTCTCTCCGGGAGCTGCTGAGTCCTCCCCTCGTCACAGAGCCGGCTCGCCCAACTGCTGTTGGAGGGACGCCACCTTCCTTTCCAACCGATCATTGGTCCCATGAAGGCACGGCGGCGCGCGGCATTAAATAGGGCATCATTGCGCGGGCTGTCTAATCCGGATCCTTCCGTTCAAATCGTGCCACCTGGACTTATACTCCCTATGCCCGAACCTACGCTTCGAACTAGGGAGTGGGGGGCATGTGTTGAGGGGTAAAACCACTATGCGTCAATAATCATGTACGTGGCTAAGGCTAGCCCTGATTTCTGCTCGCTGTGTGACACCCGCCAGGGATGAGTCAGCCTCGGTAGGTCAGGGCGCCTTAGCCCCTCACCGAGCCAAGGATTCTCAAGGCACGGACCGTGTTTCACACCCCCATCCGAGTTTTTCTCTCTCGGCCCTAACCGAGCTATCACCTCTCGATCCCAGCCGAGCTTCCATCTCTCGGCCCCATCCAAGCTTTTGCCTCTCTGTCCCAGCCGAGCTATCATCTCTTGGCCCCATCAGAGCTTTTGTCTCTCGGTCCCAGCCGAGCTATCATCTCTCGGCCCCATCTGAGCTTTTGTCTCTCGGCCCTAGTCGAGCTCTCATTTCTCGGTCCCAGCCGAGCTACTGTGTCTCTTGGCCCCTCCGGCCGAACTATCATCTACTGTCTCTCGGCCTCGACCGAGCTGTCGTCCCTTGGCTCTAACCGAACCATCCTATCACCTGGCTTTTCTAGCTGTTTCCTTCCTATCACTCGGCCTAGCCCGAGTGATCCCCATACCTCTGCGGAATCCGGCGCGGAAAAGCTTAAATCCTTAAGATTCAAAACTGGAATCATATCTGAGAGTGGCCTAGGCCCCTGGGGCCTATGCCCCCACCAAATCTCGAGACATCAACAAGCTCTCCCAGCCGTTGATCCTCTAACTAACCAGATACGAATCCTACCGATCTTATAACAAACAGATTTGGATCTCAACGGCTTTTGGACCCATGACGCTCCCAAACAATCAGGTGATCTTCTATAAATACCATAGCTTCAGACCCCCTCAGGTACGCAATCCCTGATGCGCACACTTGCTCTCTTTCTCTCTCTCTCTCTCTTTTGCTTCCGCCATTAGCGCTCTGCTCAGAGCCTCTGGAGGAACTCTTCGGCGAGAGCCTTCTCCTCATTTCTGTTGGCTATCGATCTCTACTGACTTGAGCATCGGAGGGTCTTCCACAGAGGGCCACTCCCAATGCCTCTCGCGTGAGAACTGTCTTGCAGGTCCGCCCAGGAGAAAGCCCGTCTCGAAGCCCCGTTGCGCCCGAGTTGGAGGACGGATTTCAGCGGCAACAGGTTTGATTCTCGATGTGATGCCCTAAAACTCAGAAATTGGGAAATAAATACCTAGAAATAATTTGATAGAAGATCTCAAAAAGTATCTTTAACAAGAGGTACATCCTGCCGTTGCTAGCTTATTGATGCATCTAATACATCTCATAACTCATGCTTGGAAGGTGATGAGTTTGAAAATCATTTATGTCACTAAATAAATACTATGGCCACTATAGAACATTACGCCCTCATATATAGATTCATCTTAAGTATCGTAAAAGCTAGGTTTTCCGCATCACCACCTAATTTATTGAAGAAAAATAGGGTTATAGGAGTACAATAGCACCTTGCGACAGAGACACAATAAGTTAAAAATATACAACGAAACAGTAGTTCGACACAGATGCAATTGAGTTCAAGCCGGCCGGAAACATCTCACGAAGTAAAGATAAAAGCATAACATCTATAGCTACTGCTCTACTTTATGCTGTATATATTGGTTCTCATTATCGACATGCTCAACAAAAATATATATGTGCCCATCATAGCTTGACACTTACTGATAGAAATCCTGAGATTGATCAAGTAGATCTTTGTATTTAGTGGATGACAAATGATCAGGAATTTAGCTCTAATCTTCCATGAGATGTTGAAGAGCTTTTGGAAGCGGCGGCAAGTTCACCTCTAGAACTCCCTCTAGGATTTGCACCACTTGTCCCATTGTTGGCCTATGAGCCTCAAAGTCTTGAATGCACCAGCAAGCAACTCTACTGACTCTGTTTAGCTCATCAATGTCAGCAGCACCATTCAATCTATGGTCTAACAAGCCAAATATATCACCTTCAATGACCTTTGTTGCAGCCCAGAAAGGATAGAAGCTTTTGCTTCCTTCCTCAGAGTGCATGCTGTTTCGCTTTCCTGATAGCAGCTCAAAGAGCATCATCCCAAAGCTGTAGACGTCAACCTTGGATGTGATCGGAAGGCCTGAAATCCACTCGGGTGCGAGATAGCCGATGGTTCCCCTCATGGTCGTCAGTACCCTGCTGAAGTCGCGACCTATAAGCTTCGCCATGCCGAAGTCTGCAATTTTGGCGTTGAAGTCCTTGTCTAGAAGTATGTTGTCCGGCTTTACATCGCAATGTATAATGCACTCCCTACATTTCTCATGAAGATACGCTAATCCTCTTGCGATCCCAAGAACAATTTGATACCTCGAATTCCAATCTAGAAATGAGGAATTGTTGTGAAAGAGATGAGAGTTTAGGGAACCTCCTGACATGTACTCATAGACTAAAAGCCTTTTGCTGCCGTCCAAGCAGAGCCCATGAAGACGAACTAGATTGATGTGCTGAATAGCACCCAATGTGCTCACTTCTGCTCGAAATTGTTTCTCTCCTTGTCTGAGGCCTTCAAGCTTCTTCACAGCTACCTCAGTTGAGTCGGTTAAAGTTCCTTTGAAAACAGACCCAAAGCCTCCGCTCCCTAACTTCTCCGAGAAGTTCTTGGTGATGCGTTGCAATTCGCCATAACTAAACAGAATCAAAGAACCCTCAACTTTTTTTGCAGTCCGAGTACGTTTCCTCCTTCGAAATGCCCAGATTAGCCCGAAGAGAACACACAAGGTGACCACAATTCCTGCGACGACACCAAGAGCGACGCCAATTGCCAACTTATGTGAATTGCTTGAACTTGGGATATCAGAAGCAGCAAGCCGAAGATAAAGAGTAGCAGGTCCACGATCACCAGCATAGAGTTGTCGAAGGTTCCGAAGGTCCCCATGCCAAATAGAGCATCCACCCTCGAAAGCATACGCATTGCAAGAGCAGTTGTTCAAGCAAGCTAGTTCACAGTCTTTAGCATTCCCAACTGTCAAATTATGTGGATTGGCAGGCAATCTCATATTGGCCATCATGATGAATCCATCTTCTTCTCCTCCTACTGAGCTTTCGTTACTGCATCGCAGACTAGTTTTCCTCACACACCCTGAATTCCAATCATTAAACTCCCAGTCTTTGGCTGAAGCTGGTTCAAAACCATCGGAGCACCTACAAACGCTTGAGCTCTGCTGGTCGCATATGCCAAAAGCTCCACATACAGAGTAGGCGTTACATTGAGCCAAAGGTTGATTAAAAATTGTCTGCCACCGCTGGGTGCTATTCAGCCAATACCATTGCCTCAACAACCCAGATGAATCAATTACACACCGAGTGATGAAAGTACTATCCAGGATGGTATACATGGCATACTTCCGCTGCTCGTTGTCGACGAAGCTGAAGTTGAAGGGAGTGTTTTCACTTGTACCAGGGACTGCAGCAAAGTACTGGCCATTCCGTAATCCACTGGTCCAATAAATCTCAGAACCATTCCACATCAGCACATACTGATTGGATCCATCAGGATCCATACTTTGAGTGAAAGGCCCGGGTGCAGGGTTCTCAGAATTCTCCCATGAAGTGATGCTCTGATACTCCCCTGTAAGCTTATTAACTCCAAGCCATCCTCCTGGCATCCATGTGTCAGTAGGGTGGTCAAAACTCTGCCAAATTATATCGTTTGACCCATTTCTTATAACAAGATTTCCGGTGTCGAGAAGCGCAGCAACCGTGGAATTCGGGGTTGATGGAGTTGAATTGGATGACCAAACTAGGATTTTGGAATTGTTGAGAAGGACTAGTTTGCCATCTTCTGAGATTTTTAACTCGGCAGAGGAGATGTTGGAGATGGGTGTTGCTCTGTTGGCCACCCAGATTACGGTTTGCCCTGGAATTTTTTTGTACCAAATGCCTATGTAATAGTTGCTAGAGTTACCTGGTGTGAAGAACCCCAGCTCAAAGTTGCCTTCTTTGGATACTATGGTCTGGTTTCCGGAGAGGGGCTGATCCGAAGAGATATCATCATCAGCTGCTATGCATGGCTGGATGTTGAGAGAAGCAAGGAGAAAGAAGAGAAGAAAAATGGAAAGAGAGGAACATGGCCAGATCTGAGCCTCCATCTGGGCGGAAGCCTTCAAGAGAAACCTGCCTGCTTATGTAAATATATATACAAATGAAGAAGAGGAAGTGCTGCAGCTTTCTCTATATGTTAGTTGAAACGTTTTCAATTTTATATTTGTTACAAGGTATCTCCCCATTTTCTTTGTCTTGCTGCACTAGATGATGGTATAGTAAGCATGTATTAATCACAAAAATTTAGATCTATACGTGTCAATGCACGTGCGATGACTTAATAAGTTTTATCGTGCATCAATAAACGTAAACGGTCAATTCACACCAACGACAGCGCACCAAAGAACGGTGCAGCATAGTCTTTTTTTTTAAAAAAAAAAATACTGATTCATTTATGAAATGATAATTTTACTCTCCAACAAAACCACTCTCTTGGATGGCTGGCTTCTTAGACATGCAGGAGCTTTAGGTCATTTAAATTGTTTGGGTTCATGGTTAGAAAAGGAGACCCTCTTGATAGGGTTGATAGAAAGTTGACGTAAACGACACGTAACTGCAACCAAATGATGTTCGATGCTGCAAAAACCTATAATGTTGCCGATCAATTTGAATTATTAACATCCAGAGGTGTAAGGAAAACTGGTGCACTCTTCGTTCGTATTATGGCGAATCTATTATGGTGAAATATTTTTATCGTTATAGATTATTTATAACAACGAAATAAAAATTAAATTCGTCATAACAATTTGTTATTACGATGAAATATTTTTTCGCCGTAATAAAAAGACTTATTACGAGGAGTTTAAAAAATCGTCGTAATAGGTTCACATTTTATTTTACGATTTTATTTTTTTTAATTTTTCTTTCTTTTAATTACGGCGAAATACATTTTCACCGTAATTAAAAGACTTATTACGACGAATTTTATAATTCATCGTAATAGGTCCACATTTTATTTTACGATTTTAATTTTTTTAATTTTTCTTTCTTTTAATTACGGCGAAATACATTTTCGCCGTAATTAAAAGACTTATTACGATGAATTTTATAATTCGTCGTAATAAGTCCATATTTTATTTTACGATTTTGATTTTTTTAATTTTTCTTTCTTTTAATTACGGCGAAATACATTTTTGCTGTAATTAAAAGACTTATTACGACGAATTTTATAATTTATCGTAATAAGTCCACATTTTATTTTACGATTTTAATTTTTTTAATTTTTCTTTCTTTTTATTACGGTGAAATACATTTTCGCCGTAATTAAAAGATTTATTACGACGAATTTTATAATTCATCGTAATAATTCTACAATTTATTTTACGATTTTAATTTTTTTTATTTTTTTTTTTTTTATTATGGCGAAATACATTTTCGCCGTAATAATATAGGTATTACGATGAATTTAAAAATTCATCGTAATATAGTGAAAAATATCTTTTATACCAGACCTTATTACGACGAAAGTTATTTTCGCCGTAATAAGGTCCCCTTAATACTCTCTAACCCTCGCGCGATTTTTTTTTGTGAAACCCTCCTCCCGCCGTCTTCCGTCTTCCCCCCGAGCTCGTCTCCGCCGTCAGCCTCCGAGCTCCTCTCCGCCTGCGAACGCCGAGCTCCTCTCTGTCAGCCTTCGGACGAGGTGAGTAGAAGGACTTTATAAAACCCTCTTGCTCGCGATTCTTGTTTCATTGGATTTTTTTTTCGATTCTCTTGTTTTCTGATGATTTGGGGAGGGGGCGGGGAGAGAGAGAACGCCGGGGGGGATTTAGGGCAGGCCAACAGAGAGAAGGGAGGGGCGGGGAATTGAGGGCAGACCAACAGAGAGAAGGGGGGGCGGGGGAATTGAGGGCAGGGGGAACGGGGACCGACTCCCCTGTTTCACAGTTAAATTGGGAGTGAGAGAAGTGGGAGAGAGGGAAGGAGAAAGAGAGGGAGGGAGAGAGACAGGGCGGGAAGGAGGGCGGCGGCGGCTGCGAGCGGCGGGGCCGCGGTTTCTCGACGCGAGCCCTAGCTGGAGAAGGGAAGGGGAAGCCGTGATGGGTGACGGTGCCTCTCCGCCCGGCCCTCTCACTCGGCCGCGTCCCAGGCGGCGCCGCGAGCGAGTTTTCAATGGAATCACCTAAGAAATAATAATGTTAGTGGAGATAATTTTATCAGGTCAGTTACAGGTGATCCGGCCCTTTCCATATCAAACAATCACCTGCAGGAACTGCAGGTGTAGTTTTTCAATGGAATCAGCCCCTTATTCCTTGTATCAATCCATACTATGTTATTTCCGGGTTTGCAATCTACTGATTGATCATAAAAATTAGTGGCCTTTGTACAATTTTTTTGGGCCTCCGTGGTTTTGTAATGACTGCTTCTTTGTTTCATTTCAAATGAACTTTGACAATCCTGGTTGATGGCTTTGGAGATGTATTCAGGATTCAAAGAGCTAATATTAACTAGTTTCACCGAGTGAAAAAGTATTATTGAGTGAAAAAGGAGTGTATACAGTTGTGGTTGTCATCATGGTGTAGAGAAAAGAAAGGTAACAATGATCTGGGGTATGATAACACTTGGTTGGGGTGGAAAAGGATTTATGCAAGTAGATAATATGGTGCATAAGAAGTGAGCGTAGACATGCTGCATAAGCTGGAAGCTTGTTGCTTAATGAATGTTATGAGAGAGTGGGACAAGTCCTCAGACTTGTAGATATGTGCCGTTATGAACAACATTCTAGAGGAAGTTAGTAAAAAATGTTGAAGCTATCCATTCCCTTGACTAATAATGTGTTTCTTTTTTAAATAAATAAAAAAATATCGGATAGAATGGAATTCTTATAAAACTTCGCTTTTCTAATGGATGTCAGGCCTTAATGAGCTTGTAAGAGTTCTAAGTGTAGTGCAACCAATATTAAGTCTCATCTAAGTTTTCATTCAAGTAGCGCAAATCTGTTGTTAGGGTCCATGATAGGTGCTCGTTACAAATACTCTAGACATAATTAAGAGCAGAAAAATTGGTTGCAAGGATGCCCTGATTTTTAATTTGCTTATGGAACAATACGGACCATACATTATGTCCAAATTAATTTTCTTAAAATCCTTAAATAAAGGTTTGGTGATGTATAAAATCAATAATAATGTGCTTATAGATTTATCTTGAAAATTCTCATAATTTAATAGCTTACTTTTGTTACTTGTCAAAGTCGCCGATTCACTAACAGCCATTGTTAGGGAAAGAGGAAACAAGAAACTAAAGAATTCCAAGTTTTTTGGTAGCTATGGTTTGCTAAGTGGGGGTGTAGGTCGCTTGCCCCAAAGCAGTTTGATGCCATTATTTCGTGTAACATATTTCTAAAAGCAACAACAACAATTGTATCTTTTCACATGTTGACACCCTAATTTTAGTGAAAATCTCGGTGCCTTGTGATTGTGATAACTTTCAGCATTAAGGTTTTAAATACTATTACCAGATCTTGTTATGTAATTTCATCAGAATGTTATGATATCAATACGGTACCCGTACTAATGTTATGTGTCGAAATTGATAGCTTTCCCCCAAAAAATAAAAACCATTAATGGTATCAATTGGTAAGATTGGTATAATACTGCCAGTATGCACCAATATAGATCGATATGGCTGATATGTTCCAATATGTTTATTTCAAGGTTCCAGCATCCATACAGGTGTTGGCTTTAGGCTGGAACAGAATGGTATCGGTTGTACCATCATGTTTCGGTGGTTTTTGAAATCATCTTCGAAAGAGTTGTTCACTTGGCTCATGGGGGATGAAGTGGGTTGTCTCATTGCAAGGGACATGCTAAAGGTGGAGGAAATATGAAGGGCATCATTATGAATTGCTTAATTTATTTATGAATATTTTTTAGGACATCACATAATAAGTTGACATGAGTGAATTGGATTGATTTTGTTGATCATGGTTTTGTAATGACTGCTTCTTTGTTTCATTTCAAATGAACTTTGACAATCCTGGTTGATGGCTTTGGAGATGTATTCAGGATTCAAAGAGCTGATATTAACTAGTTTCACCGAGTGAAAAAGTATTATTGAGTTCTAGGATTCTGTAGAAAAGACATGCTCTGGTTCTTCAATGGTTTCTCTTGGTTCATTTTTTTAAATATATATATATATATAATGTTGTTTCTGTTGTTTGGTCTTGGTGCTTGTATTATTATTGTCCTTCTTTAAATCATGGCTTAGTAAATAGGCACTAGGAGTCTGGGAGGTTGGGTTTCATTATCTTTTTATACCATAAGTTTGAACAATTAACATTTATTAATTTTGTTTAAATAAATTCTCTTTTTATTGAATCTTAAGTAAGGGGTAAGTAAATTGCAGCTGCAAGGGTTGGCTATGTGACTTTCTCTGTTACCCTATGTTGGTTAAGTAATTATTTCTTGTGTCAGACATTGACTTACAACCATGAGTTTGATGCTGTGCAAGGAGGCTTTGTGAATTACTGCCGAGGAATCTGGAGGTTGCAAGGCTGCCTAGCTGTATCAAGGGGAATTGGAGATTCGCATCTTAAATTCTCATGGTAAATTCAAGAAAAATTGAATTTAGTTAAATTACACTGTATATGAACTTCATTGGCCTATTGATCTGTTGAATGAATTAAATTGCTGTATATGTGTGTGTTGTTATTCTTAATCGTTGTTGCCTTTTCCATGCTTGCCGTTTCTGCATAGATTTGGTCTTTTTTCTTTATGACTTCTGTGCATCATGTGGTAATTATATTCTCTTTCACAAAATCATTCCAGAGTTCCAAATCTGTACTATTTTCCACTGTTTCTCTAATTTTCAGTAGGAGGGTGGTTTAAAACCGTTGTTCAGCTCTCTTGTGCTCCCATAATGACGGGATTAAAACCATCAGCTTAGCGAATTGCCCTCACATTATAGGGCTTTTCAATGAGAGTTAGCAGGGAATAAATGTAGGAGGGAGGGGATTTGTTAAATTGCTATGTTTTTTATGCCTTTGATTTTAAGAAAATTCAGCATACTTACTGTTTGGATTCATGATGTTATAGTAGGACATGTTAATGAAGAAGGGAAGATACGTTGTCCTTGTGTGCGGTGTTATAATGGCAAATGGCATAAGCCTGATTTAGTTAAATTACACTGTATGTTAAAGGGTTTCTCGAAGACGTATCAGACGTGGTATTTTCATGGAGAACAGTTTGGAAGCAATGTCTCAGATGAAAATGAGAATGAAGATGATGACCCAGAAAGGGAACAAGATGAGATGGTTGAAGCATTGCAGGACATCGCTGGCCCGAGTGGTGCTCACACTGAGGTTGGCAATGATGATGACAATCCGATGATGTCTGACCATGAAAGGACCGATCACAGTAAGAAATTGGATGATCTTTTCAATGAGGTGGAATCCGAGCTTTATCCTGGATGTGAAAAGTTTTCTTCTTTGACATTCTTAGTGAAGTTAATGCACATTAAGGTCCTCAATCAGTGGACAAATAAGTCTTTCAATATATTGCTTGAACTATTAAAAGAGGCATTTCCGAATGGTACTAGAATACCATCTTCGCACTATGAGGCCAAAAAGAAGATGAATGAGTTGGGTTTAGGCTACGAGAACATACATGTATGCAAGCATGATTGTGCTATCTTTTGGAAGGAGAATGCCTATTTAGAAAAATGTCTGGTATGCAACGAGCTTAGATACCAAGTGGTTAAAGACAAAGGTAAGAAGATACCTTATAAAGTTATGCGGTATTTCCCACTCACACCTCGTTTGAAACGTCTATATGCCTCAAGATATACAGCTGAAGATATGAGGTGGCACTATGATAAGCGACCGATCACAGATGGGGTGTTACGGCATCCAGCAGATGGAGAAGCATGGAAAGATTTTGATCAAAAGTATCCTAATTTTGCCAGTGAACCAAGAAATGTAAGGTTAGGTCTTGCTTCAGACGGATTCAATCCATTTGGGAACATGAGTAATGCATACAGTATGTGGCCCGTCATTTTAGTACCTTATAACTTGCCTCCATGGAAATATATGAAAGAGACATTCTTTATGATGTCGTTGCTTATCCCCGGTCCTAAATCTCCAGGAAGGGATATAGATATATTTTTAAGGCCAATAGTGGATGAACTTAAACATTTATGGACCGAAGGTGTTGATGTATATGATGCATCTACCAAAGAGAGTTTTCGGATGCACGTAGCTGTTTTATGGACTATAAATGATTTTCCAGCATACTCATTATTATCTGGTTGGAGCACAAAGGGTTATAAGGCATGTCCAGTTTGTAATGAGCAAACCTCATCTAAAAAGCTGAAAGACAAGATTTGCTATATGGGACATCGCCGTTACTTGCCTATTTATCACAAGTGGCGAAATAGTAGACTCCATGATGGAAGTAGAGAGCATGGAGTCAAACCAAAAATGTTGACCGAAGAAGAAATTTTAATGCAATTACAACACATAGCTGCTGAACAGTCCGGAAAGCATCCAAACAATAAACATCGAAAGCGAAAGCGTGCACCAAATGAGTTGAATTGGTATAAGAAGAGCATTTTCTTCGAGTTGGAGTATTGGTCATCATTAAAATTGAGACATAACTTAGATGTAATGCATATTGAGAAGAATATATGTGACAATGTCGTGGGAACTTTATTAAGCATCGAAGGTAAGACAAAAGATACATATAAAGCAAGAGAGGACCTGGCTTCAATGGGGATCCGAAGAGAGTTGTGGTTACAAACTCAAGGTAATAGAGTTCATAAGCCTCCTGCATCTTACACCTTAACATTAGATGAAAGAAGACAATTCTGTAAGTGGCTAAAATCTGTGAAGGTGCCCGATGGATATTCTTCCAATATTTCAAGGTGCGTAAATGAAGGTGATGGAAAGATATCCGGCTTGAAGACACATGATTGTCATGTACTACTTCAAAGATTGTTACCTATTGGCATTCAACCATTCTTGCAGAAACATGAGAGTAGTACTTTAATTGAGCTTTCTAATTTCTTCCAACAACTTTGTTCAAGGACATTGTATGTTAGGGATTTGGAGTTGTTACAAGAGCAGATTGTGGTGATCTTATGTAAGCTTGAACGAATTTTCCTACCAGCATTTTTTGACGTTATGGTGCACTTATCAATTCATTTGCCTTACGAGGCCTTACTTGTCGGACCTGTTCAAAGTAGATGGATGTATCCTTTTGAAAGGGCACTTGGTATGTATAAACAATACGTACGTAATAAGGCTCGTCCGAAAGGTTCAATTGCAGAAGCTTATGTTGTCAACGAGTCTCTAACATTTTGTTCAATGTATCTTCGAGGCATAGAAACAAAATTCAATCGTCCGGAATGAAATTTTGATTCGGATAGCCATTTGGACAAGCAATTAAATATATTTGCAACTCGTTGGCGGCCTCTTGGAAAAGGAAGAATGGTGCATTTAGATGATAAAACTTTAAAACAAGTACATTGGTACCTCATCAATAATTGTCCAGAGGTGCAACCATTTCTCAAGTAAGTATACTTGTAAAATTATTTCTTCATATCATGCAATTTTTTATAGTGCTCATTAGCGTAATGTTCTCTATAGCCAACACATTGATCAGCTAAATCCAATTGGACTGGAACAACTGGACCAATTACAAAAGGAAAGATTTTTGGAGTGGTTTAAAAATGAAGTAAGCCCGTAAATTCATTTATATTGTCAATTAATATATCATGTCTTTATTTCAAATGACGTTGATGTTTGGTTTATCCAGATGTTAAATAAGCATTTTGCTGGGGCATCTGAAGCTACTGATGAGCTTTATTCATTGGCTATTGGTCCCGACAGTCGTGTGTTCTCGTATACTGGCTGTGTGGTGAACGGCGTTAAATTTATCACTGTTACTCGGGATGTCGGCCATAAAACACAGAATAGTGGCATTTGTGTTCCCTCTACTCATCTAGGAGAAGAAATTACCTTTTATGGTATATTATTAGAGGTCCTTGAATTTCATTTTGTTAAAGGTTGTAAGGCGATAATGTTCAAGTGCAAATGGTTTGAAACTGAACCAAAGCACAGGAGAATGCAACAACATTATAATATTACAAGTATAAATATAAGTTCGGAATGGTACAAACATGAGCCATTCATTTTAGCATCACAAGCTGAAAAGGTTTTCTACTTGGATGATTTGAAGAACAATTCTAATTGGAAAGTGGTATACAAGGTTAGTCATCGTCATTTGTGGGATATTCCAAAAAAAGATGATGATGTTCAGGAAGAAGTATATCAAGAAGATGATTCAGCAGCCCTTCGATTCACATGTGAGCAACCTAACATGGACTTAATAACATCTCGGCGTACGGACACTGATGCTGAAATAGTTGCAACTCAAGAAAACATTAGAGGTCATAGTGATGTCGGTCAAGAAGACTTTATATGCGAAGATGTTGAGGAGGATGACACACTAGCTGATTATGACAGTGAGGGATCTATACATAGTTCTGATATGGAGGATGATGAAGAAAATGAGCATATTAGTGATGACAGTGATTAATTTGGTAGCATTCATTTTTTTTTACTTATTATAACTATATGTTCTTATACTTTCTTATTTGTTAATTCTAGTTTGTATGTTTGTTTGCAGATGTCTTGGAGAGATACTCCTGCTACATCGAGGCGAGATGATTCTCCTTACATTCCAGCTCTGACAGAGGGGTCATCTATCGGCGCATCAGGTAATAACTCTATTTTAAACTTATATTATTTGGCTATGTTTCTTTATGTTATTTTGCACTAATTTAGTTCATTATGTTTTGCAGCTACATCATCAAAGAAGAAGGGACGAGGTCCTGCTCGCGGATACAAGTCCGCACATCTGATTGATACGCATCGTGGACAGAAGTTGCCTATTCTTCTGCCACCTGAGGTTGGACGACCATTGGGTGAGTTTCGCTCTGAGTTTCTGACCGAGATAGGAGTGGTTGTACGTGACATGGCACCACTTGCGGTTAGAAAGTGGAGTGAGATCACTGATGCACAGAAAGCACCTATGATCGATCGACTTCAGGTCAGTATAATTGTATTAGATTACTTTAGATTACGTTTAATGTACTTAATATACCTTATAACTTTTATAATTTATATATATATATATATATTTGCAGGAGAAGTTCGATCTTGATATAAATTTAGATCATATTAAAAAAGGTATTGAGTTTCAAATGAATAAAGTTTATCGAGAATTTAGATATCGGCTTCATATCCACTTCATTAGTCACGGTGGGGACAGAAGTGTGAGCTTAGCAAAACAAAATAAGCCATCTCGTGTCTCGCAGAGTGACTGGGACTTTCTATGTGATTACTTTTATTCAGATGATTATAAGGTAAATACATCCATACAAATATTTTAATAGTCTATATTTTTTATAAACTCATATAACCATTTTCATTAATTCTTTGATGTAGAAAAAATCAGAAACAAATAAATCTAATCGGGAATTGCAGCCATATGCTGCTCTCACTGGATCGAAGTCTATACCGGCTCACTCTTATGATATGGTAAGGAATACTGTGAATCTAGTGCTTTTATATTCTAAGCATGAACCTAGGTATTCGATGCATGGGTCTAGTTGGTCTGAATTTGTCATCGTGTTGTAATGCCTGCGTATCTTATTGATTGAGAATGGTTGTTTTATGTTGGTTGTAGGTTTGTTTCTTATGTTTGAATATGCCATGAATTGGTTTAGATTACGTGGAAATTTTATTTTTGTATTATAGAAGGTTTAATTGCAACAACTGTGGCCAATACAAATTTTGCATCCAACTTTATTTGGCAAAAAAGGTGTATCCCTGTTAGGATACAACTTGATTTATTGCAACTGGCATTCCCACTGTTATTTTGACGAGGCCTGCACAAGTAGCTCGTTATAAAACTTTGTTTTCTTTTTTCTTTATAAACTTATGGGCCTTCTCTAATAACATGGATTTGCTTGGATCAGGGGTCTTCTTCTAAAACCCCCATCGCCTCTCTGGATGGTTTTGCAAATGCAAAGAAAATGCAATGCCATAAATGCCTAGGTATTCTATGGTAGATGTCTGGTCCCCAGTGTGATGGGTGCCACTCATAATTACCCTGCAAACAAAGCTTGCCTACGGTGTCTTTATTTCATTGCCGAAGGTTGCCAACTTTTGTTCTTTTACTTTTGAGAGAAAAGTTTTCAGACAATTATGAAAAAGGCCCTTACAGGCTTTACGAGTGGGGTTCGGATGAACCCTGGAGCAACACAGTTGACTCGGATATTGTCTTCAGTCCACTCACAGGCTAAGCTCCTTGTGAGCTGATTCATTGCTCTTGAAAAACATAGCAGAAGTCACAAAATAGTGGAGATCCATGATTATTGGTTACTTATATGCTTTATCCAAAAAAAAAAAGGGCCTCATTTTAGATTACCTTTAGTAGCCGAATATATAGATAAATCTTTCAGGGCTACAACCCCTGCAACTGAGGAGATGAACACGATGCTACCTGCTCCTGATGCCTTGAGAAGAGGGTGAGCTAGTTGACTCAAATGAAAAGCCGATTCCAAGTTCGTAGCCATGAGAAAGGAATACTCTCCAGCAGTGAAATCCACAGTTGGTTTTACAATGCCCGTCCCTGCATTATTAACCTAGGTGGGGGCAGTACAATTTTGTCATTTGGATCGACTGAAGAACATCTTAGTAAGGCAACACACACTCGGCATGAACTTATTTATGATAGGAGTTAGGTTGAGCATAACTTTTAGGTGGTCACAGGGATATGAAGGCTTGAACAACTATCAAGGAATGGTAAAATAGTAGTAGGAAGTAATAAGATGTGATGCATCAGCTCATGTTTCTAAATAAGATTGTGCTATTTCTTTAGTGTGAGTTTTGTGTGGCGATATCATCCTTAACAGCCTACTATTCAATTGCTTTAACCTCTGATTAACAAAGAATGCTTTGATTTTTTTCCCTATAAGACAAGGGTTTCACATGTTGCCATGTGCTGGAGTATAGAATTCTGCAGTCAAGTTATTATACCGGACTTTATAACTCTGACTGGGACCTTGGAAAGTTTATTATTCCTTGCTATAAGTTCAAAATCCTTGCATTCATTTGAACGCCAGAAATCTAGGAATGAAAAAGTGGCAATATTGCAATTGTGATGTTAAAATCAGGACTAAGCCCAATCAGAAATGCATAGTTTCACTGTGCAAATTTAGACAATAATCCACTTACCCAAATTAAGAGCCTTTGAATATTTAAGTGCTCATGTTGATTAAAGGACTATAAAAATGTAGCTTATGATTGAATAAAAACTTGGATATAAACCTTAATTTAATGATTATTTGTTAACAATTGATAATTGTATTAGATTATTCCATTGATACATTGATAATTGTATTAGATTATTGTCTTAAATTATTGTTTTAAATTATTATTGTTTCTTTTCAGAGAGATCCTGTTACTGGAGAGGAGCCATCAAGACTTCATCTGTGGAATACTCTTCATTTTGATAAAAAGAAGAATCAATGGATAAATGAAAAAGCTGAAGAAACCCATGTAAGTTTTATCAATTAAAAATACAATATTATTGAATGTAATGTTTTATACTAAACATATTGAATTTGTTTTCTTTTCATTGCAGGCACAGTTAATAGAGCGACTTTCCTCACAGGACTCTACAGTAGAACCAATCAATGAGGATGTCATTTTGGAGGAGGTTTTAGGCTCTAGATCTGGTTATAAAGAGGATGGGGTCCATTACCGAAGGGTACATCGAGAATTAGAGGTAGTTCTTCATCTTCTGAAAGCTCACAATTAAAGGGTGAATTACATGAGTGCCGAGAGCTCATCGCTCAGCAAGAGAATAAGCTTGCTCAACAAGAGAAAGACTATCCAGGATCTACAGGCGACGACTGCTGAGCTCGCTGCTTTCATGCGACAGTTAGTGCCTGGATATCATCCTAGTGGATCCCAGCAGACTTCACCTCCATAGTACATGTATTTTTTTTAAATTATGTATTTTTTGAAACATTGTATATGATGATTTTATTGAAATGAATGAAAACTTTTATTAAATTATTTTGTGAAACTTTTATATTAGAAAATTATTTCTAGTATCGTTGCTTTAATATTATATTATTGTAACAGGTGCAATACAAAAAAATATTAAAATAAAATTTTAATATTTTTAAAATTTAATTAAAATTTTATTACGGTGACTTATTTTCGCCGTAATATCAACCTATTACGGTGAAAATAAGTCGCCGTAATAGGTTTTAATTAATTTTAAATTTAATTAAAATTTTATTACGACGACTTATTTTCGCCGTAATATCAACTATTACGGCGAAAATAATCGCCGTAATAAAATTTTAATATTTTTAAAATTTAATTAAAAACCTATTACGGCGACTTATTTCGCCGTAATAGGTTGATATTACGGCGAAAATAAGTCACCGTAATAAAATTTTAATTAAATTTTAAAAATTAATTAAAAACCTATTACGGCGACTTATTTTCGCCGTAATAGGTTGATATTACGGCAAAAATAAGTCGCCGTAATAAAATTTTAATATTTAAAAAATTTAATTAAAAACCTATTACGGCGACTTATTTCGCCGTAATAGGTTGATATTACGACGAAAATAAGTCGCCGTAATAGGTTATTACGACAATATATTACTACGACGATTTGTAATGTATTACGATGAATTTTTATCATCGTAATAATTTATTACGATGACTTTTGTATCTATTACGATGAATTAATTCGTCATAATAAGTTATTTTTTTTTATAGTGAATTTCATGTGCTGCAGAATCTAGCCATATATAATTTAATATCATTAATACTAGTGAATAAAGTTTTAGTCAGCATGTTAAATTTATCCTGACAGCTTAAGTAGATTAATTATACTCATGGTTTCTTTTTCCCGTTTTTTTTTTGGGCTTAAAGAGTGGTTTTTAGTTGATATCTTGCTGGATTTGTACTTGAGGTTGACATGAAGAGATCCAAAATTTCTTGATTTGTACTTAAAGAGTGCGTCAATGGTTGTCAAATCTTTCCTTCGGTATCTGCCAAATCCTCCATTCGAGCAATTTGACCTTGGACTTCTGGAAGTGAACACGTCAAATTTAATTTATATCCGAAGTATCGGCCCTCAATAACTTCGCTAAGATCGGTTCTAAATCCAGATAAAAAAAAAAAGAATTATATTAAATAGCTAACAATCAACATAAAATTTTATTAAATTTTTAAAATATAAATTTATTAAATTAAATTATATAAAAATTAAAATAAAATAAATAAATATATATGTATAGCTTATTTATGTATTTAAAAAAAAAATAGATGAGATGAGTACCAGCCGTCAATAATCTAAACCAAGTTGAACCAGATAGGCAACAACTCCATGGATATTGGATCCCATCAGCCTCACAGCGGCAGGGCACTTGCGTCCAAATTCACATGAGTTCTTCCTACCTCAGAGCTATCCACACGCAACTTCCAGTGTTATATAATAATATTAAAATTAAATTACAGAATTAATTTTTACTTAAAAGGTTATATTATTTTAATTTTTAAAATTTAAAAAGTTATAAAAAATTTTAAATTTTTTATTTTGTCATTTTATTCTCTACCGTTAAATAGAGATAACGCGGTTTATTTTTATCATATACGCATACGTAGCAGCACAAATAGCATCCAAATAGTAAAAATAAATTTAAAATTTATAATTAACATGTTAATCTGTATTAAATCTATTATTTAATAATTAAAAATATTAAAAAAAATAAAATCTAATATCTTTCGTTCTGATTTGTTATAATCTGTGAGTGCTTATGTATTCACTGCACTTTCCTCCAAAGAAAATCAAAGTGAAAAAAAAAAAAAAAAAAATTATTTTTTATATTTTTTAATTATTAAATAATAAATTAATAGATTAATTATAAATTATAAATTTATTTTTATCATTTGAATGTCGCGTTGTTACGAATGCTAAAATATAAGATAAAAATAAATAATATTTTTTATTTAATAATAAAAATTAAAATAATATAAAATAAAAAAATTAAAATTATTTTTATATCTAAGCAGTAAACACAAAAGTTATTTATGTAGTTTAATCTAACATTAAATGGTCCGTCAATTTGACTTCACTGCTTTTTGGAAGTAGTGCAGGTGGCGGCAACTTGTGACCCACCAGCGCCTACTTCGCCTTTAATTCAACCCAAATCCTATGGAAGCGCGTCCGTTTGTTAGTTTTGAAATTTTCTGTCAAAATATATTTTCATCCCCAAAACTTCTGCTCAAAATATATATTAATCTCGGTGGTTACACTTAATGATATAAAAATATTACATTCTTGGTCTATATCACATTTGATCGAATAAAATATAAAATAATTGATCTATCATTCTACCCACTAATTCATAAGTGATGCATAATCATGCTATTAATTTTAGCATACTTATAATAAAATATTAATAATATAATATTCTAAAAATATAAAGTTAAATTATAATAATTAAAAGTTTAAGAACTAAATAAATTTTATATAAAAATTTAAGAATCAAAAATATATTTTAATTTTGTTTCAGCTTAAATATGCTTTTGATCTTCAAATTTCTACTTAAAATTCAATTTTATCCTAAAGCTTTTATTAGTTATAGTTTAATCTTTTATATTTTAAAATTGATAGAATAGTCAATATATTATCTTAAAACTGGCATGTCAATATAAGTTATTTATCAATTTTAATTGATTCTATATAATAAATAATTAAAATGTAACTTTTTTAAAATATAGTGGATTAAAATGTAACTTTTTAAAATATAGAGACTAAATCATAATAATTGAAAGGTTAAGAATAAAAATAAATTTAAGTAAAAGTTTGAAGAATAAAAATAAACCTTCTTTTTCTTTTTCTTTTGTTGGAGAAGATGTTTTGAAAACACAATCAAAATGCATTATTCTAACAAAATAAATTAAAACTTCAATATGAGTTATGAAGTTGAAAAGCTTTTCATACTTTTAGCAGCACGGTAATTTATAAGAAGGTCAAGAAGATAAGGTATTAGATAAAGATCGAAAGACATTTAAAGAAAGAGATTTAAAGAAGGCTTTGAAGGGACAAAATTAAAATCAATTGTTTTAGAAAAATAAAAAAAAAAAGCATAACAACTAAATCCAAGTTAAAAACTGCATCAAAGTTATAAGAAACTAAACATTATTAATAATTATGAAAAAATTTATCTTTGCTAAAGTTATAAGAAACTAAACATTATTAATAATTATGAAAAAAATTTACCTTTGGTAATGAATATAGAAAAAAATTGACCGTAGATAGATATTATCACCTAATAAAATATAAATATACTTTGCATTTATTATACCATCCTTAAATATTTGAAAAAGGGCTTAGGTTTTAATAGTAGTATCTCTTTCATATTCTTTTAAAAAATAATATTTTATTTGTGATTTCTTAATAGTTAATTATTAATAATTTTTAACTTTATGAATGAAAGGGTTGGTAGCCTAATTTTTAGGTTTTTAAAGCATAATAATTTGCACGTTAACCCTGACAAAATATATGGTTAGAAATACCGACCTTTTGACCATCCTAAACATATTTATTTGCATATTTGCACATGTTTGATGGATGCTTTGCTCGTATTAAATTCTAAAAGATAAAGAAAGCAAGCGTTTGGCTATTTCAAATAGAGACCTTCCATCTCGTCATATATTTATTTTTTAATTTTTTAATCATTAATTATTAATATTTATAAATTTAGGAATGAAAGGGACGGTAGCCTAATTTTTAGAACCCCTAAAACAGAAAAAGGTATACGTTTAGATATATTACCTGTTCCAGACTTGGTTGCTAAGGAATGTGTGCTCATCTGCCAGATGCTCATTTATTGCACGATTGTATCCGATTGCTAGAAGATGCTCTGCTGGAATTGTTTGCGTTTTCATCATAAGAATTGCTTTCTGACAAGGAAATATGTGGAAAAAAGTATCATAACGGATGCATGTCTAACTTTCCTGCTGCTCCTTAAGCTAGCAGCTTCGATGGTGATACCTAAGAGGGAAGCAGTAGGAGAACTACAAGATTTCATGCAGTATTTGATAATTGAATCGGATGGATTGACCAATCGGTTCAACCTAAAATTAATCATTAATTTGATTGATTTTTATTAAAGTTGACTTTTATATGATTCGATAAAACTAAAAAAATTCATTGAATCAGTTGGATTTCAATCGGTCCAACCCGATTTTTAGATTTTTTTTAAAATTTTCATTTGAATTATATTTATATTTTATTATTTTATATTATTAAATAAAAATTTAATTATAATATTATTCGGTCCAATCAAATCGATTCGTTTGGTCGAACCGATTAACCGCGATTCAAATGTTAAGCCGGTTCATTGTTCAATCCAATTTTCAAAACATTGGTTCCATGTTACCATAGCACTGCACCCCTTCCCCCATTTTTTTTTTTTTTTTTTAGTTTTTGGCCCTTTGCACCTTCTATACCTTTTGGTAAGAAATGCCGTGGCATTTTCAATAGGTTTAGCAATGGGTTGTGGCCTATACTAGTCCGCGCTCAAGTGTAAAGAGCCCTAAACTTCTTGGGCCGGTCTAAGGGTCGATCTTGGGCAATGCAAACAGGACGTAGCAAAGCCTGGCCTGGTAGAGAAAATTATTTAGAAGGCCATTGGTAAAGCTTGAATTATTTAAAGTCCGAGTCAAGGGACGTACGTAATGACTCCAGAATTCTTAAATTATCGAAAAAATATTTTGAAGTTACAATAAAAATGATTCGAGCATCTTTAAAAAAAAAATTATCATTATTAAAAATCCCTCTGTTGTTAGGTCTACATATGAGCCATTTGTTATTGCGGTTCAAGCATGTTAGGTAAATTTTATCGCATATCCAAGTGTCGTACGCGAAAGAAGTAAGTGGTTGACTGTTTGCAAATTAAAGCCAGGAGGGCTAAATATGAAATTCCACAAGCAACATTAAGTAGTCAACTTTTTAATGTATCACCAGCCTTTCAAGAAGATGGCATTGATAGCCATTATATAGATATTGAAAATGATAAAAGTGATAATTTGGTTGATACAATAGGTGCATATATTGACATAGGATAATGAAGAAGAAGAGCCTGAGCTTCAATTTAAATCATATGCTGATGACGAAGAAAATGATGAGGATGAGTGGGATTCTAATGCACTACAAGAAAATTTAAATATAGCGACGCTCAAATGCGTCGCTAAATACCCTATAACGACGCAATTGCGGCGTCGCTATGATGGTCATCGCAATCTCAATTTATCGCAATTGCTCGCTTAACAGCGACTCTCTGCGATGCAATAAATGCGTCACAATATATTGCGACGCAACATACATGCGTCGCTAATTTTAAAAATAATTTTTAAAAAATATTTGCGACGAAAAACCTC
>UESW01001616.1:220514-278467 GCA_900491605.1 Calamus simplicifolius | reverse complement strand
TCTGACCTTGGCTTTGGCTCCCTTCTCGGTGGAGGACCCGTCTGCCTGGGCTCTTCTTTCCTTGGCCGTAGCCTTTCTTACTACTTGGGCCAGTGGCAGCATATCTGCACAAGTCGGAAAGGAATTAGTAAAAAAAAAGAAGAAGAAGAAGAGAGCGGAAGAAGATGAGGCGGGTGAAAAGGAAAGGTCATGGCTGCTCACCACCACTTGGAATCAGGCCTGCGAGCCGAAGGTTCTCCTCGGCCAAGAGCTGGTTACATCGAGGGATATCGTCAGTCAGTAGTGTTGGGAGAGTTAATCCCCAAGGCATGCATATTTTAAAATTTGATAACAATTATCAATGCGGAAATTTAAAGATTACATATTAATCTTTCTAACATGCATCAAGATCATATCTTTGCCTTATATTATAAGATCGTTTGATCTAAGTATTGCATATAAATTAAATAATTAAGATCATATCTTAATCTTCAAGATGAGAAGTCATACTACTCATCTTGAAGCCCTTAAGATCTAAGGATCAAATCACTCACCTTAAGAACAGTAGGTAAATCCTTTGTGCTCTGCAGCCGTTCAATCGTCCGGCCTCTAGTATTGTCCACACGAAGCCCCCGAATGATCGGATTCCCAGGAGTGCTAGCTCGCAAAAATAATTTTGCTGATCTTGAATTCTTCCACTTGAATCTTCCTCCAAGATCCACCAAGCTTTTGCTAACACTAAAATCACACCAGAATTTTCTGTTCTAACTCTTAGAACTGTAACACTTGGTTCTAACTGTTTAGAATTTTTGATCTCTTTTGATCTTGTGTTGTGTTATCTGGTGAGGGATGTCCTCTATTTATAGTTTCATATTAGCCAGCTATTGAATTCTAACATTTAGAATTCCGCTGTTTTTGTGAAAACCAAAGAGACATATTAAATTCACACACTTATCAATGCATGAAGAGTTGTGTGGAGTGCTCTTCCAAGAGGCACATTAATTCACACGCTTGTCAATGCACGAGAGTTGTGTGGAGTGCTCTTCCAAAGAGGCACATTAATTCACAACTTATCAATGCGGAGAGTTGTGTGGAGTGCTCTTCCAAAGAGGCACATTAATTCACACACTTGTCAATGCACAGAGAGTTGTGTGGAGTGCTCTTCCAAAGAGGCACCTTTTAGCAAAATTTATTTTTCTTGAACTTGGGAATCATTTGAAGAAGACTAAAAGTTATAAATTAAATTCTGCATGAGAATTTAATTTCTCATGAGATGAGATTTTAGTTATCTCATCATGCGAGAAAACCTTTTTCACACATGGGGTTTGGATTTTTGGTTTTAAGCTAATTTGAATTTATTGGATTAAACCAATATAGATCATGGTCCTAGCCCAAATCAAATTTGGCTAATCCTGAATCTATTTAAATCCAAATCAATCTAATTTCAAATCAATATTTGAAATTGATTAGTCCTTCTAGTAGACTTAAACCAAATTGAATCTTATTCACTTGTACTTAATCCAATTGAGATAATTCAATCAATCAAATTGATTAATTAAATCATATACGATTCTCAATCGTTGATCAGCAAATAGATCATCCTAGGAAACTTCTATGCGTGTGACTCTCTAGGTTCGAACCTAAGCCGGTAGCATAGAAACAATTTTCTATACTAATCGATGTGCCCATCTAGCAATGGAACCCGACGTCCGGATAGGTCGAAGAGTTGCCGAGCAAACTCCAAGAACCCTAAGAAATAGTTACCGTATAATTCATCCTCTTGACCACAAATGCTAAGGATGGCTTAAGAGCCTGTCAACTCTAAACAGCAAATCCATAAAGTGATTTCAATTTTAGTGATCATGTGACTTTCACATGAAGTGCCTTGGCCAAGGTCTTGCTAAATTGAAACACAAGCATTTCTCCTTTTAACGGGATAGGTCAAATTCCATCTTGATCCACAACTGACTACCACAAGTACTTGACTGCACCCAGTAACCTTTCGTAGCTGGATTAGAAATCCAGGTGGTCCGGCACCTAAGTACAATGAGTTTCTTGTAAGCCACTGGTTGTGATCTTCAGGTCTGAAGGATACTTATACCTATATCTTCTCGGATTAACTCTTGACAGTAGAGTATCCGAAATGAGTCACGTTCGGTGAAATGTACTCCTACACTTTCACCTGTATGTCATACCAGTGTCTCTACACTCCTTGGTTAAGAGGACAACCAACAAATATGATATACAACGTCCTATAATTGATAGTACTATGGCCCTGTCATAGTATATCATTTGGTCGCGAACTCTTTTAAGGACCTTCAAAGATAAATCCTCCTTTATCGTGAAGGAAGATCCTGAGGGCTTCATTACTATTAGGAGTTTTAAGAAGATGTTCTTGTAATGAATAAACTGCCAAATAACTTTTATTAATATATCAATTTATATACAATTTACATCAGCACAATCATCAAATGATTGGCTTTAGGATACAATTCCCAACAAACTCCCACTTAGCCTAAAGCCACTCATTACAGTATCTAATACCCATCTTCAATTTATAGTCATCAAACTCCTTGATGCTGAGTGCTTTAGTAAATGGGTCACCTAGGTTTTCCTTTCCATCAATCTTCTAAAGATTTATGTCACCTCGGTCTACAATCTCTCGTATAAGATGAAACCGACGCAGTATGTGCTTGGTGCGCTGATGTGCTCGTGGTTCCTTTGCTTGAGCTATGGCACCAGTACTGTCACTGTACAACAGGACTGGTCCATCTATGGAAGGTGCCACTCCAAGCTCGGAGATAAACTTTCGCAGCCACACAGCTTCTTTCGCAGCATCTGATGCAGCGATGTACTCTGCCTCGCACACCGAATCTGCCACTGTATGTTGCTTGAAACTTTTCCAGCAAACAGCTCCACCATTTAGGATAAACACGAAACCCGATACACTTTTGCTATCATCATGATCTGATTGGAAACTGGAATCAGTATATCCAACAAGTTTCAAATCAGACTCTCCATAGACTAACCACTGGTCCTTAGTATTTCTCAAATACTTAAGGATTGTCTTAACAACTTGCCAGTGTTTTTCTCCTGGATCAGATTGGTATCTACTCACTACTCCTAGTGAGTATGCCACATCTGGTCTTGTACATGTCATGGTGTACATAATCGATCCTACTGCCGAAGCATATGGAATTCGACTCATACGTTCTCTTTCATTAGGAGTTGTCGGACAATCCTTCTTAGAAAGATGAATTCCATGGCCTATCGGAAGATAGCCTTTCTTGGAATTCTCCATGCTAAACCTCTTTAGCACTGTGTCAATGTACGTAGATTGGGATAAACCAAGCATCCTCTTAGATCTATCTCTATAGATCTTCATCCCGAGGATGTATGATGCTTCTCCCAGATCTTTCATGGAGAATTGTGATGATAACCATGTCTTTATTCCTTGTAATGCAGGGACATCATTCCCGATTAAGAGAATGTCATCCACATATAATACAAGAAATACAATAACGGAACCGTTAGCCCATTTATAAATGCAAGGTTCTTCTTTATTCTTAATAAAGCCATAAGATTTGATCACTTTATCAAATCGTATGTTCCAACTCCTAGATGCTTGCTTAAGTCCATAAATAGACTTCTGTAGCCTGCACACTTTAGACTCGTCTTCAGATATAAAACCTTCAGGCTGTATCATATACACCTGTTCTTCTAAATCACCATTTAGAAAAGCGGTTTTAACATCCATTTGCCAAATCTCATAATCTAAGTGTGCTGCTATAGCTAGCATAATCCGAATGGATTTCAGCATTGCCACAGGAGAAAACGTTTCGTCATAGTCAATACCATAACGTTGACGATACCCCTTGGCAACCAGACGTGCTTTATAGGTCTCAACCTTTCCGTCTGCGCCTCTTTTCTCTTGAAAACCCACTTACACCCTATGGGTTTTATCCCTTCGGGTGGGTCAACTAATGTCCATACATTATTGTCCTTCATGGAATCAAGTTCGGATTTCATGGCATCAAGCCATTTATTAGAGTCAGTCCTTTGCATAGCATCCATATAGGTGATCGGATCCTCGTTGTTCTCATCGAGTTCAACAGGATCATCGTTCTGGACCAAGAAACCTAAGTATCTGTCCGGTTGATGTGGTACTCTACCAGATCGCCTTAATGGTGCATCTAAAATGGGTTTTGAGTTTGATCTAATCAACTCAGATTCTAAGGGTTCACTGGTTTGTGTTGTTCCTTCTACTTGATGAACTTCCTCAAGTTCAACATTAGAGCTATTTGTTCCTTCACTAAGGAACTCCTTTTCAAGAAAAATGCTCTATTACTAATGAACAACTTTTGTTCTTCAGTATTGTAGAAGTAATATCCTTTGGTTTCTTTCGGATAGCCGATGAAAAAATATTTGTCAGATTTGGGTTCAAGTTTGTCTGATTTTGCACGTTTCACATAAGCTGGACACCCCCAGACTCTCAGATAGGTGATTACCGGTTTATGTCCATACCACATCTCATGTGGAGTTTTTGAAACAGACTTACTTGGAACCTTATTGAGAATATGACAAGCTGATTCTAATGCATATCCCCAAAAGGATATTGGCAAGCTTGCAAAACCCATCATGGACCGAACCATGTCTAACAGAGTTCGATTCCTCCTTTCCGACACACCGTTATGTTGTGGTGTTCCTGGAGGAGTCCATTGGGAGAGAATCCCATTCTCCCTTAAATATGTCACAAAGTCATTGGAAAGGTATTCGCCTCCTCGATCTGATCGAAGGATCTTAATACATTTTCCTGTTTTTTTCTACTTCTTTATGATATTGTTTGAACATTTCAAACGATTCAGATTTATGTCGCATAAGATAGACATAACCGAACCTAGAAAGGTCGTCTGTAAAAGTAATGAAGTAGTAATATCCACCTTTGGCACAAGTGCTCATTGGTCCACATACATCAGTATGTACTAGACTTAATAGCTCTTTAGCTCTTTCACCTTTTCCAGTAAAAGATGACTTGGTCATTTTACCAAGAAGACAGGATTCACAGGTAGTTAATGATTCACAATCATCAACTCGAAGGATGCCCTCCTGAGTTAACCTGTTTAATCTGTTCTTATTGATATGACCCAGCCGATGGTGCCAAAGATAAATGTCTGTGACATCAGTTGTTCTAGGGCGCTTACTTGATTTGTACACTACATTCACAGGCTGTGATAATATATAAATGCCATTAGATAAATGCCCAGTCATTACAGTGACTCCATTCATAATGATATTCAAAGTAACATCCTTTATTGAAATTTCATAATGACTTTTGGCCAGAAGGCCTACAGAAATTACGTTCAACAAGAACGTTGGGCAAAAATGACAATCATTTAGTATAATGACATTTCTATTGAAAACTATTTCAAGAACTCCTAATGCCAGAACTGGAACTAATCTTCCATCGCCGACATTAAGGAATCTTTCATTGTCCTCAAATCTTTAGTGACCTGTAGTCCCTGCAATGAATTGCAAATGTTAAAAGGACTCCCGGTATCCAATACCCAGGTCTGATTATCATATACAGAAAAATTACAAGGTGTTATCATATAAATACCTTGTTGAGCAACATCTTGCCCCTTTTTCTTCTTCGGCCTGTTTGGATCAAGTGTGGCAATGTAAAGAGGACAGTTCCTCCAGTGCCCTTGCATCTTGCAATGAAAGCATTCAGCTTGACTTTTATCAACTTTCTTCTTCTGCATCTGACCCCTTATAGATGTCCTAGCATGTTGCACCTTTTTCTTATTCTTTTTCTTCTTCCCTTTCCCAAAGGGTTGACGCCCTACCTTAGATCCTTCAACCACATTAACCAAACCCTTAGAGAGCTGGTTATCCTTCTCAAAGTTCTGTAACAACCCCAACAAACCGTGGTAGTTGACTGCAGGCTTTGTCATTCGAAAATGAGTAAGGAAAGGTCGGAAGGATGGAGGCAAGGAATTCAGGATCGCATCTTTTCCCAACTGCTCATGTAGGGGAAAGCCGAGCTTGCTTAGCAGTTCTATCTTCTCGATCATGTACAATACATGATCAGTGACAGGAGATCCATCCCTCATTCGAGCATTAAAAATAGCACAACTAGTCTTGTGCCTTTCAACGTCGTCAGGTGTGCCGAAAGATTCATTCAACGCTTGAATGATTTCTTCTGGCTGAGCATTCTCGAACCGGCGACCGAATTCATCGTTCATTGCTGCTAGCATGATGCAACATACGCTAGTTCTATCATTGAGCCACTTCTGATAAGTGTCTTTCTCAGAACTTTGTGTGTTTGCATCAGGTATCTTTGGTGCAGGATTATTAAGAATATATAGAATCCTCTCATGCTCAAGGACGATCTTAAGTTTTCTAAACCAGCTATTGAAATTTGAACCATTCAACTTGTCACTATCCAATAGGGACCTTAATGATAAATTAGTGGCCATTTTCTGCATAAGGAAAAACTAAAGTTTATTAGTATATAAATTGATTCAGTCTAAAGACTTGGACTTTAGTCTAAAGATTCTCCCACTATTTTGTTTAAATTGGCAGCCTCTACACCCCAATTCGAAGAATTATTCTTAATTCTTTAGCGGGCACTAAGATCTACATAGACTACATACAGGCCCAAGTGAAGCTTGGCCAACCCATATGCATCTAAGAGTAGGTTCAAAACCAATTGTTTCCAAAACAATTCTTAGTGTTCAGTTTTGCCCCATGTACCTCTTCAGCAGGCATGGAGTGCCTCCACTGAAAGTTCTGGTTAGGTCCAACCATTAAATGATATAATCAGTGTAACCTATCAATAGACAACCAAGCCCGAGTGAAGCTCGGCTCACCTGACTGTCTATTTAATAGTTACGCTGACTTATCATATAATGAATGATAATTTCAATGGTTGACAAGCACCAGGCATGGAGTGCCTCCAATGATTATCAAGACATCGGACTCATTATCACCCACCTTAATGGGAGGCTATGATCTAGTTATCATATAACTATTTCATTTTAAGGACCTAATAATTTTAGAGGATTTTATAATTTGAAAAAAATTGACTAATCAAGTTCTCCCACTGAATGTATGAAATGGTAGAATGAAACAAGATTAAGTCAGGTTAAGTGGCACCTAAATCAGTCAGACTGATTTCTTACAGGCATGGGTCAACCCGAATCAGGTAAATGATCTGAATCATAAATGGTTCACCACATTGACCAGTGAGTGAGATCGATGGGAGGGATATGCCATTAACTCGTTAAAGACGCATCAATACGAGTAGCTCCCAATTAAAAACCATTCGATCGTTGATCCTAGAGCAACTTGCCAACTCACCTTGACATCATATGGTTAACCAATTCTGATTTGACCATCTAAGAGATTCATGCTCAACCACGGAGCCTAATCTACTTCCATTTGGTTTAATCAAAGAGAAGGACATGATCAACTACAACTATTGTTTGATTTAGAGCATTCTTAACCTAATCTAATTAGATTTGTTCAAATACTCTTTTAGTCCAGTTGATTTAAACCTTAGGGTCTAACCCTTTATGGACCCGATTTAGCTAACCCAAAAGATTAAATTATATTTCATGTTTACATGTCATATATTTCAATCAAGCATCACATGTATTATGTTACTACTCATAATTCCTATATTTAGATCATATCTAAAGAGATTATGAATTAATATTTGACATTCAAATTAGACTCTCATAAATATTTGTATGTTTCATAACATAGACATCATGCCATCATATATCATATCTATGTTTTATACTAAACATGCAAATATTATGCTTTTATACAACATCAATATGTATCAAATATAAAACATCTTTTGAGAGTGCGTGTAATCTATGTTTTGATGCATAAGCTCAATTTAAATTATCTTTGGATTGAGCATCAATGATAAAACAATAGCACGGCAATATGTCACAGAATATCATTTTGAATGGGTAATTTGGATTTTCAATCCAGCTGTGACCATATAGCCTTGCGATTAGTTTTAACCATAATTACACAATTAATAAGAACATTAATTTACATGCAATAAATTAGATCAATAAGAAACCATTGCTCTGATACCATTTGTTGGGAGAGTTAATCCCCGAGGCATGCATATTTTAAAATTTGATAACAATTATCAATGCGGAAATTTAAAGATTACATATTAATCTTTCTAACATGCATCAAGATCATATCTTTGCCTTATATTATAAGATTGTTTGATCTAAGTATTGCATATAAATTAAATAATTAAGATCATATCTTAATCTTCAAGATGAAAGTCATACTACTCATCTTGAAGCCTGCCTTAAGATCTAAGGATCAAATCACTCACCTTAAGAACAGTAGGTAAATTCTTTGTGCTCTGCAGCCGTTCAATCGTCCGGCCTCTAGTATTGTCCACACGAAGCCCCCGAATGATCGGATTCCCAGGAGTGCTAGCTCGCGAAAAATAATTTTGCTGATCTTGAATTCTTCCACTTGAATCTTCTCCAAGATCCACCAAGCTTTTGCTAACACTAAAATCACATCAGAATTTTTGTTCTAACTCTTAGAACTGTAACACTTGGTTCTAACTGTTTAGAATTTTTGATCTCTTTTGATCTTGTGTTGTGTTATCTGGTGAGGGATGTCCTCTATTTATAGTTTCATATTAGCCAGCATATTGAATTCTAACATTTAGAATTCCGCTGTTTTTATGAAAACAAAGAGACATATTAAATTCACACACTTATCAATGCATGAAGAGTTGTGTGGAGTGCTCTTCCAAAAAGGCACATTAATTCACATGCTTGTCAATGCATGGAGAGTTGTGTGGAGTGCTCTTCCAAATAGGCACATTAATTCACACACTTGTCAATGCACAGAGAGTTGTGTGGAGTGCTCTTCCAAAGAGGCACCATTTAGCAAAATTTATTTTTCTTGAACTTGAGAATCATTTGAAGAAGACTAAAAGTTATAAATTAAATTCTGCATGAGAATTTAATTTCTCATGAGATAAGATTTTAGTTATCTCATCATGCGAGAAAACCTTTTTCACACATGGAGTTTGGATTTTTGGTTTTAAGCTAATTTGAATTTATTGGAATAAACCAATATAGATCATGGTCCTAGCCCAAATCAAATTTGGCTAATCATGAATCTATTTAAATCCAAATCAAATCTAATTTTAAATCAATATTTGAAATTGATTAGTCCTTCTAGTAGACTTAAACCAAATTGAATCTTATTCACTTGTACTTAATCCAATTGAGATAATTCAATCAATCAAATTGATTAATTAAATCATATACGATTCTCAATCGTTGATCAGTAAATAGATCATCCTAGGAAACTTCTATGCGTGTGACTCTCTAGGTTCGAACCTAAGCTATAGAAATAATTTTCTATACTAATCGATGTGCCCATCTAGCAATGGAACCCGACGTCTGGATAGGTCGAAGAGTTGCCGAGCAAACTCCAAGAACCCTAAGAAATAGTTACTGTATAATTCATCCTCTTGACCACAAATGCTAAGGATGGCTGAAGAGCCTGTCAACTCCAAACAGCAAATCCATAAAGTGATTTCAATTTTAGTGATCATGTGACTTTCACATGAAGTGCCTTGGCCAAGGTCTTGCTAAATTGAAACACAAGCATTTCTCCTTTTAACGGGATAGGTCAAATTTCATCTTGATCCACAACTGACTACCATAAGTACTTGACTGCACCCAGTAACCTTTCGTAGCTGGATTAGAAATCCAGGTAGTCCGGCACCTAAGTACAATGAGTTTCTTATAAGCCACTGGTTGTGATCTTCGGGTCTGAAGGATACTTATACCTATATCTTCTTGGATTAACTCTTGACAGTAGAGTTTCCGGAAATGAGTCACATTCGGTGAAATGTACTCCTACACTTTCACCTGTATGTCATATCAGTGTCTTTACACTCCTTGGTTAAGAGGACAACCAATAAATTTGATATATAACGTCCTATAATTGATAGTACTATGGCCCTGTCATAGTATATCATTTGGTCGCGAACTCTTTTAAGGACCTTCAAAGATAAATCCTCCTTTATCGTGAAGGAAGATCCTGAGGGCTTCATTACTATTAGGAGTTTTAAGAAGATGTTCTTGTAATGAATAAACTGCCAAATAACTTTTATTAATATATCAATTTATATACAATTTACATCAACACAATCATCAAATGATTGGCTTTAGGATACAATTCCCAACAAGTAGCTGCCCGAACGCCACTTGATCCCTTGGAAGCACGGAAGAATCTTTGTTTGGGTTGGTGTTTGGTGTTCCCCAGACTCCTCTCACCCCCTCAACATCAGCGAAGAAAAACCTATCTTTCCACCCCTTGATGGGTGTAGGAAGATGTAGTCTAAGGGCTCTAATTGGTCTAGGAGCGAAGGCCACCATCCGGATTGTTTGCGAAGGGTGTAGAAGCTCCGAAAAAGGAAAATCCTAGCTTCTATCCCCAAAAGGTGACACAGCACCAGGAAACCAACAATAGTCTGAATGGAATTCGGAACTAGTTGTGCTGGCGCCAAAGAATACCTATCTAACAGGTTAAGGATAAAGGGGTGCAGAGGTAGTCGAAGCCCAGCTTTGAAGAAGGCTCCATATAGGGCGACTCTACCGGGATGGGAGGAAGTCACCCTATCTTCAGAAGCAGGACGGAATAGGCGAATGCTGGTAGGAAGGTTGTACTTGGCCCTAAGATTGACGATTTTTTGGGTGGTCATAGTGGAAGCAATCCACTCAGGGAACTCCCCTCATGGTGGAGGAAGATGGGCCAACGATGGTCGGACGGCGCCGAGTAGGGGCCCAACCGGCGGCCGGGCGACTCCCGATTGGAGATCGTCTGGCAGCTTGTCGCTGTTCCAACAGAACCCTATCGGGGGAGGAAGATAACCAGCTGGGTGCTGGGGATGAGGAAAGTTGAGAGGGATCGGGGGAATAACCCTAGAATCAGAAATGGAACAAGAAAGTGATGAAGCCATGAAAACGAGGATGAACTGACCTGGAGGAAGAATCGGAAAGCTGAGAACCGGGACGAAAGGCTTGGGAAGAGGAACGAAACCAGGGAGGCAGATGGAAGCTCAGAAAGATTTAGGCTGGGAAGAAGAGGTAGGAGTGGTAAAAGTGAAAAGATGAAAGTCGAGGACGACTCCCCCTTTTAAAGCCTACCGTTTCAAATCATCCCGCCTGGTTCAGAGTGGCCACGTGCTTGCCTGCCACTGGAGAAGATGTTTCGGCATTTCGGCAACCACCCGAGGCATAGAACGCGAGGGGCGCAACGCAACCAATGATAAGACAGCGATGACCTCACCGCAATGATGATGCCCACCTTTTTACTGTTCCGTACTCGAGGAGGATCCCCCCTATCCCAACAGCAGGACAGTGGTGGTGTTGCGGCATCCGATGCCTCGGCATTAAAGAAGCATGGCCTTCGGGGACATGTGCCCTTGTAGCAGTCGGTAGCGTACGAAGATCAGCCATCGGTGATATTGCGCTCCTTTTCGTTGGTGATTGTGCGCCCATCCATCTCAGGGGTGGGGGGCATCTGATGTGGCTGATCATGCTCCACGGGCAACGGATTAACAGACTGCATAGTTTTCGAAGCCAAGCAATAATATGGCAGCTGGCCCTGGCCTTGGGGTCAACCTCAGCTCGACCTTGGCCTCGAGAATAGCCTCGGCCTCGGCCTCAACCTCGAGCATAGCCTCAGCCTTAGCCTCGGCCTCGACCTCGAGCATAGCCTCGGCCTCAAGCATAGCCTCGAGCCTGGCCTTGGCATCGAATCCAACGTCAGCTTCAATCTTGGCTTCGAGCATGGCCTCGGCTCCGAACCTGCTCTCGGCCTCTGGGTTCGACCTCGAAACCAGTCTCGAACTTCGTTCCCAAAACCTAACAGGTGCTCAGAGCTGCCACGTGGCCCACTAACCCACTATCTCTAAGACCACGAGCAGTTATCATTATTTACGGCATACGTCTAGCAGTAATACGCCCACCTACCACTTACGGCACCACTTCTGATGAACGACGTGATTCAACGGTCATGCACTAAGGGTAAGAGGGACCTCCGAACAAGTATAAAACCCCTCACTCACAACGAGAGAGGGAGGAATCATTCTCTACTACTCTATCAACTCTAGAGCTGTTCTCTAAACCACTAACTAGAGCGTCGGAGGGTCCTTGCCAAAACTATCGGTCTGAAACTTTTTCTGCGGGTTTCCAGCTAAAGAAGGCGGCACTGTTATCTCTTTGAAGATCCACGAAACTCTTTTCTTATCCGACACTCGCTGGGAGTGATTTGGCAGCAACAATAATCATTAAAATAATCTGCTTTTTTGCTGTGAAAGTAAAAGATCTCTAAAATAAACAATCTTTTATTTATAAATAATTTAGGTATCATATATTAGTATAAATAGTATGGCTTCTATATTAAAAAAATCATTGATTTTAATTAAAAATGTTTGGATTGGATAGTTTTTGAAATATTCTAGTACAATTTATACATGGCCTAGGCTCATTGTTATCCGAGGAATTATCACATCTCATGAATGTGCTCAGTGGAAGGGATGGCACGAGGCCTACGTTTTTCGCAGATGCCATGCCATGCTTATTTAATAAGATGTTTAGGAGGATGAAAAATGTCTTTGTACATAGTCTTTCATGTATAAACGTGTGCATCGAATGCGTGCATTCAATGCACGCCGGTATGAGCACGTATGTCAAACGCATCATGGCCCAATGAAACATGATATATGCACGCCTATGAACTTTCTCAAAGCATTGTCTTATCTCCTACCGCTGGCCAATTAGAACGTGAAAGTTGGCAGTAAATGCCAGTACAGGCCACGGAGACAGCATTTATTGGCCAAGCATGGAATCCAGCATGCGGAGGGTTCCAAACGCATAACCAAAAAAAAAAGTAAAAAATAAGTTTTTTAATTTTTATTTTTTGTTTTGATAAGGGAAGGTGAAGCCAACTTTTCCCTCTATCTTCTAAGGCTATAAATAGGAGTGCAACTCGGGCTCATAAAACTTAGATTTTTTTGAACTCTAATCTTAACCCTATTTGTAAAATATCAACCCTAACTCTAACCCTAACCCTATTTGTAAAACCTCAACCCTAACCCTATTTTAAAAAATCGGGTTCGAGTTAAGTTTCGGATTGGAATTCGGGTTGATATATATATATATATGACAATCTGAAACAAACAAGCTTAACATTGCACAAATAAGCTAAAGTTTGAAACAAATAAGCTTTACATTGTACAAACAAGCTAAAGTTTGAAACAAACAAGCTTCACATTTCAAATTACATGTCTAAAAATATACATCTTTTACATAAGACTAAACAAAAAAAAGTACATTCTTAAACCAAAATATATCCAAAGTAATCCAAATGTTGCATAACATTTCAATAGCCACTATATGCATTGATGAAGTCACCTTTATCCTTCGAAAGCAGAAAAAATTGAGACGATATAAAGAGCCAGTTAGAAGACCACATAAGTCTAGTATGAGAAATCTTTTCCAAATAGTGAGACTGCATTCGCCATCCAAAGCTCTCTGATTTTTTACTCATCACCCCTTTCCCAGATGTTTTAGTTTTCTACTCATCACCTCTTCTCAGATGCTTTCATAAAATTTTGGCAAACTTCATATTAGAAGTTACAAATGTCTCAAAGAAGATAATTTAAAAAAATAAAGATACTAGTTTGGTCCACCAACATTACATAATAAAATGCAATGGTTAAAGGTATATTGCTCATTTTAAAAGATAATGAAGGTTCTGGTGGAATGTTCATACCAAGAATCATCACTTTCACAAAACTATTATCAGCTCTACATATTTTAAACCTAACAAACAAGGCTAAATCATCACTTCCACAACACCAGTGGGCTTGCTGCTTGTGGCTTTGTGGGTTCTGATTTTCTCGGGTTCGGGTTGACTGCAATCCTAACCCGGCCCAAGTTGCAAATCGGTCCGGGTTCAACCCGGATCCTTCGGGTTCGGGTTAAGCAAACTAGAGTTTGAGTACTACTGCAAATCGGGTTCCGCGGGCTGGGTTCGGGTTGAACCCGACCCAAGTTGCACCCCTAGCTATAAATGGATCTGATCTTGTTCCGATTCAATTAGGCCTAATTTGTTTTATATTTAGAAATTTATGAATTGGATTGGATCTAAAAATTATATTTATTCTAAATTTCTTTTTTATCCAACCTAATTCGAACTTAATTTATCCGAATCCATAAATTTTAATTATATAAATTATATTCTTTTTTACTTCGATTATTTTAATAAATTATTGAATGGACTCCAATTTAAATTAATTTTTATTTTCATCTTAATAAATTCTTTAGATATTTATAATTTGTTATTTATTTTTTTTACTTAAAATATTTTTAAGTATATCAATAAATAATTTAAATATCATAATTTATAGACATAAGGATAACTATTTACTTGGATAGAATTAAAAGATTTTAAGTAAAAATTTAAATTTAAGTTGATTCTATTTAATCTTATGTAAATTTTGTATGACTATATTTAATTATCAATTAATAGATTTTGATAATAAAAGAATAATTAGATGTTTGACACAAATATCATATTTTAGTTTAGACTCAAATAGACTTGAACGATTTATTAGGTCTAAATTTTTTTTTATTGACCCAACTTGACCTATTTAGCTAATGGCTTGGGTCCAATTCCAAAATTAGGACTTGAATATAAAATTGTGCCATATCAAAATCAAACATGACTCGACCCAACCCGGTCCATTGCAAGCCCTAGTCCCTATCATATTCTATGCTCCTAGAGGACCGAGATTAGATTCTAGATCAGAGAGACTATAATCGATTCTTATAGAACTAAGATGTCAATGAGACTAATTTTCTTGAGGAATAAAGAGATTTTAATCCCCTGATCCATTGCATCCATGTAAGTTGATGGTGGTGCTATCTTTGAGCTAGGGTAGAAGTGGGCTCAAGTTGGTTTGCAGCCCATCAAATCAGGATATAGGTTAGGTCCAATCTAATTAATTTGAATCAAGTTTGGGCTTAAAGCTTGAGCCTAAAAAATTTGGAAAACACTTTGTACACCGCCCCTGGTGCAGCAAGGCCTACGTGGGCTGCACCGCCTCTTTCGATTGGTCCACGTGGCTCCGACGTGGATGACCTGATGGGCAGTATGGCTTTGCTTTGACGTAACGTTCTGAACGTGACGGCCATTTAAAGCAGTTCACTTTTTTTCAAAATTTGCGTGCGAACGAAAATGCCCTTTTCCTCCTTTCTAGCGCCATTTTACGTTGTATTTCATCTGTGCAAGAAGAACAGAAGAACTCTGTTTCTTCTCCGATCGAAAGAAAATATTTAAGCATCGAGCGCTGGAAAACCTGGCTACTTGAGTCTGTGTAGAAAAACTTCTGGAGGAAATGTCATCCGCAGCACAAAGTAAAAACTCTTTCTTCCCACTTCTTTATTACACCAACAGTTTTTTTCTGGTTAGAGTTAGTTAATGCGTGACCAAACCGTTTAATGCGTAACTACCTTAGAACAAAATAGTTATGACATTCTGGGAGTCATAACTATTTTGTATGCACGAATGTCATACTCTTTTAATGCGGCCCTGTTATACCTCATGAAACCCCTGATATACTGTTAAGACACCGTAGTTACAGGCCTAGGACACCCGTGCACCAAACAAAAGCTGGAGAAAAGCCTCGCGATATCGTAGTTACAACGCTACGACACCCATGCATGCTTATAACCTTTGCGATCTTCGTATGTTGCTTTCCGGAGTGTCGTAGCTTGTTATATGCGGTGTCTTTAAATGCTATAAAGGGTGTGTCGTGCTTATAAACGACGCTGGAGAGCAGGCCCACGACACCCCATATGGAGAACACCCCGCTTTAACAGTCACGTCATCGGTGTCGTCGCCTAAAAGCTAGGGTGTCGTAAGATGAGAACTGGGGTGTCGTTAACAGCCTGAGTCGGTGCTGTCGTCGTTCGCGACACCCCAGTTAAAAATTAACGACACCCAAGCTCTCATCTGACGACACCCGTGCTTAGAACTGACCTCGGCTAGAAGGCCCGCGATAACCAAGTTACTAAAATTTAATTTTATTTATAAAAAAAAAAGAAAAAAATACATTAGCCCTCACTGGGGCTTGTCTCCTTCGGTCGCTGCGTCGGCGATCAGGCACTGGAGGGACGCTACTTGCCCCTCCAGGTGGCTGTTGGCCCGACGCAGGACCTCTATCTCTTTTGTGGAAACGGCCAGGTATTGCTCGGCCGCCTTGCTGAGTCGCTCGTTGATTGCGAGCGACTCAGCATAAACCTCCGCATCGATGGTGACGGTTGCGCGGCGGCTGCCATGGTTGCCATTAGATCTCCCCTCGCCTCTGGAAGCCATCTCAGTGGTAAGTTCAAGCTGGAAAGGTGATTAACGATGGCATTCCCTCATCCTTATTTAAGGTACTCCTGGCGGGTGTTTTGATTGCCACGCGCCACCATCTCAGTGGGCGGTTCACAGGAATCGAATCGGTGCGCCACCCCGCCCCCCCCCCTACATTGAGTTTCGAGGGATGGGGAACAGAACAGAGTTTTGGGAAGCCAACCGTCGTAAGTTTAACGTCGTCCCAAGAGTAAATTCACGACACCCAAGGATGATTTGGATTTCGGCCGAAACTCCTTCGCGACACCCCTGTTGAAAGCTCACGACACCCTAGCATCAATGCTTCGACACCCATGCTTAGAACTGAACACGGAGAGAACCCCCGCGACACCCCAGGGAGAATTGGATTTCAGCTCACGATACCCTAGCTTTAAGGCGACGATACCTTAGCTTGAGGAACTACAATAATCCCCACGACACCCCAGGAAGAATTGGATTTCAGCTCATGACACCCTAGCTTTAAGGCGACGACACCCATGCATTAACAGTGAACCCACGTTAATCACCTTTTCAGGGGTGTCGTCCGCTTAAAGTTAGGGTGTCGTGAGTTTTCAACTGGGGTATCACGAAGGAGTTTCGGCCGAATTCATCAAGGGGTGTCACGGGGGTTCTCTCCGTGATCAGTTCTAAGCACGGGTGTCATCGACTTAAAGCTAGGGTGTCGTGAGCTTTCAACAGGGGTGTCGCGAAAGAGTTTCGGCCGAAATCCAAATCATCCCTGGGATGTCGCAGGGATTCTCTCGTGTTCAGTTCTAAGAACGGGTGTCGAAGCATTGATGCTAGGGTGTCGTGATGTTTCAAGTGGGGTGTCGCGAAGGAGTTTCGGCCGAAATCCAAATCATCCTTGGGTGTCGTGAATTTTCTCTTGGGACGACGTTAAACTTACGACGGTTGCTTTTCGAAACTCTGTTCTGTTCCCCATCCCTTAAAACTCAACGTGCGGGGGGGTGGGGGGGGGGGCATGGTGGCTCACTGATTCGATTCCTGTGAACAACGACTGAGATGGTGGCGCGTGGCAATCGAAACACCCGCCAGAAGTACCTTAAATATGGATGGGGGAATGCCATCGTTAATCATCTTTCCAGCTTGAACTGACCACTGAGATGGCTTCCAGAGGTGAGGTGAGATCTACTAGCAGCCATGGTAGCCGCCGCGCAACGGTCACCATCGACGCGGAGGTATATGCGGAGTCGCGCGCAATCAGCGAACGACTCAGCAAGGCGGCCGAGGAATACCTGGCCATTTTAACGAGAAAGATAGAGGTCCTGCGTCGGGCCAACAGCCAGTTGGAGGGGCAAGTAGCGTCCCTCTAGCGTCAGATCGCCGACGCAGCGACCGAAGGAGATGAGAAGCCCCAGTGAGGGCTAATGTACTTTTTTTCTTTTTTTTGATAAATAAAATTAAATTTTAGTAACTTGGTTGTTGCGGGCCTTCTCGCCGTGGTCAGTTCTAAGCACGGGTGTCGTCGCCTTAAGCTAGGGGTGTCGTGAGCTTTCAACAGTGGTGTCTCTAAGGAGTTTCGGCCGAAAAACAATTCTCCTAGGGTGTCACGGGGATTGTCTACGCGGTCGGTTCTAAGCACCGCTGTCGTCTCGTTAGAGCTAGGGTGTCGTGAGCTTTCAACGTGGGTGTCTCGAAGGAGTATCGGCCGAAATCCATTTCTCCTATGGTGTCGGAGGGATTCTCCGCGCGGTCAGTTCTAAGCCACGGGTGTCGTAGCATTAGAGCTAGGGTGTCATTAGATTTCAACTGGGGTGTCGCGAAGGAGTTGCTGCTAAATGTGATGATAAATGGAGTGTTGTATTGTTTTAACATTCGTGTCCTCAATCCTAATCCTTTGTCAGCATATATTGACAACTAAATCTATGGATATCATTGTTCATGACTGCGTACCTATATTTTCACAGTTGATGCTGAAATTGTAGAACGGAAAGAAGAAGATAACACTCCCGGCCGTGCACCTTCACCCGTCGCTCCAAATGCAGTGGATGATATTGTTGTTCCTCAAACTGGGATGGAATTCAATTCAGCAGATGATGTATATACGTTCTACAATGGATACGCGAAACGAGTTGGCTTTGGATTCACAACAGTGTGTAGCAGGGCCAACAACAAAAACAACTTTGCTTCAAGCACCTGGCGTGTTGGAGGCAAGGAAAATCTAGAAAATCAGAGAAGAGTATGAATCATAGGGATACTGGGAAAGTTGGTTGTATGGCATCCATAAAAGCAAGACTGAATGCTACAAGTGGTAAGTGGATTTTGGATGAGGTTTCTCTAGAACATAACCATGGGCTGTCCATAACATCATGTGGTTATCTAAGATCGCATAGGAGGATCAGCACACCAGAGAAGGCAGAGATCAGCAATTTACATGCCGTGAATGTTCCGACGACTCAGATATACTCTGCCATAGCAAGGAGAAAAGGGGGCAGAGGACAATTGGATTTCACCGAGAAGGATGCTCGTAACTTCATTTGTCGCGAACGTCAGTCTAAGCTGAAAGAAGGAGATGCTCAGTCGATGGTAATTCATTTCGCCGAAATGCAACTCAGAAATCCCAATTTCTTCTATTCCTTAGACCTCAATGATAATGGTCATCTGAGGTCTGTCTTCTGGATTCATCCAAGGTCAAGATTGGCATGCACATACTTCGATGATGTTCTAAGCTTTGACTCAACTTACTTGACAAACAGATATCAAATGCCTTTTTGTCCATTCGTTGGGGTCAACCATCATGGACAGTCAACTTGCTTGGATGCGCATTGTTGTCTGATGAGAGTACTGAGACATATAAATGGGTTTTTCAGACTTGGCTGGATGCAAATGGTGGTCAAGCACCTATTGCCATGATTACTGACCAAGATAAGGCAATCGAGGCTGCTGTCAAAGAAGTTTTTCCTAACACACGATGATTTTGTCTTTGGCATATATTGAAGAAGATACCGGAAAAGATTGGCCACATTTGCACGGCAAATCCCAAGTTTATGGTTGATTTCGATGAGGCAATATATGATTCATTGACCATAAATTCATTCGAGGAAAGGTGGGCACATGTTATGGAGAAATATAAAGAATGCAAGTCTATAGATTGGTTCAATGTCCTTTACGAATGTCGGAAAAAATGGGTCCCAGTTTACCTCAAGGATACATTCTTCGCAGGTTTGTATGTCATTGTCTTTGGTTAATGTTCGAGTTAAACGCTTTTTTTTTAATTTTTTGTTGACAAAATTTTTAACAGGGATGTCATCTTCACAAAGGAGCAAGGGCATTAATCACTTCTTCGATGGGTTTATAAATTCGAAGACAACACTAACGGAGTTCATAAGTAAGTACGAAGATGCCTTGGAAAAACGATACGAGGCCGAAAATGAGGAAGATAATAGGACTATGCAAACGATAGCTTTCCTAAAGACATCATCACCTTTTGAGAGACAAGCTGCAGGAAGGTATACACAGAGCATTTTCAAAAAATTTCAGAATGAGATCCTTGAAATGGCTGCATCAAATACCAAATTGATCAAGGAAGCTGGCAACACGTGTTTATATTCCGTAAAGTCGTATGAAAGGATTGAAGTCAATGGAATTGGCAAGGAGATGATCAAAGATTATATCGTATCATACGATAAATATTGAGGATGTCCAATGCCAGTGCCGATCCTTTCAGTTCAAGGGGTACCTGTGTAGGCATGCCCTGTTGGTTCTTCATCAAAGTGACATATTTCGTTTACCAGATAAATACTTCTTGAAGAGATGGTGTAAGGACATGAAATACCAATTCGACGAATTCGACTGCAATACTGAGGGTTATGATAAAAGCACACAAACTCACGGTAAGCAGTGATAATTTTTTAATTGAAATGTCTTAATATTTGTTATCGTTAATATTATGTTAATGATTGTAGATATAGTTTGCTGTCTCATCGGATGACGAAGCTCGCAGAGATAGCCTCCATGTCCGAAGATGCATTTAATGTAGTGATGGATGGTCTAACACCTATATTCAAAACTGCCGTGGATGCCAAATGCGCAGCTAAACCACGTTCAGAGCTTGTAATTCAAGATCCTGAACAAATTAGGACGAAAGGTTGCCCGAGAGAGAACAGATTAAAGAGTGCAGTCGAGAAGAAGTCAAAAAGATCAAGAAAAAATCAGGTCAAGGAAAGAGCTGCTTCAAGCATAAGGCAGACTTGTTTGCAGTCTATTAATACTGAAGAGGACCTGGAGAGAATTGTTCCGCCGTCCGAAACTTTGATGGACGAATTTGATGCTTATGTATTGAGTCAACTTACACAAGATCATATATAAAACACGGGTGTCGTAACTTTTGAATTATGGTTGCTTGGTCGTAAATGAAATGCTTTCAAAATAGGGTGTCTATTTCAGTAAAATGAAGTGCTTTTAGTATGACGACACCCCAGCTCTTGCGCGGCGACACCCGAAAGGCGGAAACCCACGAGACATCCCATTGCTCGTGAACCTACACCGAAGATTTTAGCGCGACGACACCCTAGCTCTTGGCAAACGACATCCTAGCCTTGCGCAGCGACACCCAAAGGCGGAAACCTACGAGACATCCAGTACTCGCGAACCGACACCGAAGATTTTAGCGCGACGACACCCTAGCTCTTGGCAAACGACATCCTAGCCTTGCGCGGCGACACCCGAAAGGCGGAAACCTACGAGACATCCCAGTACTCGCGAACCGACACCGAATATTTTAGCACGACGACACCCTAGCTCTTGGCAAACGACATCCTAGCCTTGCGCGGCGACACCCGAAAGGCCGAAACCTACGAGACATCCCAGTACTCGCGAACCGACACCGAAGATTTTAGCGCGACGACACCCTAGCTCTTGGCAAACGACATCCTAGCCTTGCGCGGCGACACCCGAAAGGCGGAAACCTACGAGACATCCAGTGCTCGCGAACCGACACCGAAGATTTTAGCGCGACGACACCCTAGCTCTTGGCAAACGACATCCTAGCCTTGCGCGGGACACCCGAAAGGCGAAACCTACGAGACATCCCAGTACTCGCGAACCGACACCGAAGATTTTAGCGCCGACACCCTAGCTCTTGGCAAACGACATCCTAGCCTTGCGCGGCGACACCCGAAAGGCCGAAACCTACGAGACATCCCAGTACTCGCAAACCGACACCGAAGATTTTAGCGCGACGACACCCTAGCTCTTGGCAAACGACATCCTAGCCTTGCGCGGCGACACCCGAAAGGCGGAAACCTACGAGACATCCTAGTGCTCGCGAACCGACACCAAAGATTTTAGCGCGACGATACCCTAGCTCTTGGCAAACTACATCCTAGCCTTGCGCGGCGACACCCGAAAGGCAAAACCACGAGACATCCCATTGCTCGCGAACCGACCGAAGATTTTAGCGCGACGACACCCTAGCTCTTGGCAAACGACATCCTAGCCTTGCGCGGCGACACCCGAAAGGCGAAACCTACGAGACATCCCAGTACTCGCGAACCGACACCGAAGATTTTAGCGCGATGACACCCTAGCTCTTGGCAAACGACATCCTAGCCTTGCGCGGCGACACCCGAAAGGCGGAAACCTACGAGACATCCCAGTACTTGCGAACCGACACCGAAGATTTTAGCGCGACGACACCCTAGCTCTTGGCAAACGACATCCTAGCCTTGCACGGCGACACTCGAAAGGCGGAAACCTATGAGACATCCTAGTGCTCGAACCGACACCAAAGATTTTAGTGCGACGACACCCTAGCTCTTGGCAAATGACATCCTAGCCTTGCGCGGCGACACCCGAAAGGCGAAACCTACGAGACATCCAGTGCTCGCGAACCGACACCGAAGATTTTAGCGCAACGACACCCTAGTTCTTGGTAAACGACATCCTAGCCTTGCGCGGCGACACCCAAAAGGCGGAAACCTACGAGACATCCCAGTACTCGCGAACCGACACCGAGATTTTAGCGCACGACACCCTAGCTCTTGGCAAACGACATCCTAGCCTTGCGCGGCGACACCCGAAAGGCCGAAACCTACGAGACATCCTAGTACTCGCGAACCGACACCGAAGATTTTAGCGCGACGACACCCTAGCTCTTGGCAAACGACATCCTAGCCTTGCGCGGCGACACCCGAAAGGCGGAAACCTACGAGACATCCTAGTGCTCGCGAACCGACACCGAAGATTTTAGCGTGACGACACCCTAGCTCTTGGCAAACGATATCCTAGCCTTGCGCGGCGATACCCGAAAGGCGAAACCTACGAGACATCCCAGTACTCGCGAACCGACACCGAAGATTTTAGCGCGACGACACCCTAGCTCTTGGCAAACGACATCCTAGCCTTGCGCGGCAACACCCGAAAGGCGGAAACATACGAGACATCCTAGTGCTCGCGAACCGACACCGAAGATTTTAGCGCGACGACACCCTAGCTCTTGGCAAACGACATCCTAGCCTTGCGCGGCGACACCCGAAAGACCGAAACCTACGAGACATCCCAGCTCGCGAACCGACACGAAGATTTTAGCGCGATGTCACCCTAGCTCTTGGCAAACGACATCCTAGCCTTGCGCGGCGACACCCGAAAGGCGGAAACCTACGAGACATCCCAGTACTCGCGAACCGACACCGAAGATTTTAGCGCGACGACACCCTGGCTCTTGGCAAACGACATCCTAGCCTTGCGCGGTGACACCCGAAAGGCCGAAACCTACGAGACATCCTAGTGCTCGCGAACCGACACCGAAGATTTTAGCGCGACGACACCCTAGCTCTTGGCAAACGACATCCTACCCTACGAGACATCCCAGTACTCGCGAACNGCTAATGCGTCGCTATATTAAAAAATTATTATTTTTTATTTTTTTGTTATATGCGTCGATATTGCATCGCTATTTAGCGATGCAATCGCTGCGTCACTATATTAATGATTTTTTTTACTTTTCTGGTTTTTGCGTTACTATATTGCGACGCAACAAAAATTATATTTATTTTATTTTTTTGTTATATGCATCGCTATTGTGTTGCTAAATAGTGACGCAATAACTGCGTCGCTATATTAATGATTTTTTTTTAATTTTTTGGTTTTTGCATCGCTAATGCGTCGCTATATTGCGACGTATTTTTATTGCGTCGCTATTTGTTTTTCTCGCTGAGTTGTCGTAATTTGGTCACAATTTAGTAACGCAAAAATGCGTCGCTAAATTATCGTCGCTATTTCTGAATTTTTCTGTAGTGCAAAGAGATATGAATTCTAATCACTTTTAAAGAGGCACATTAATTCCACTTTAATTCTAACACTTAGAATTTTGATGAAAATGGTTTGGAGAAAATTAAATTAAATTCTAAATGAGAATTTAATCAAGTTATCTCATCATGTGAGATCCTTTTTGCGAGGGGTTTAGGTTCGGGTTTTGGTTTAAGCTGATTTAAATTTATTGGACTGAACCTACATAGATCATGGTTCTAGCCCAAATCAAATTTATCTAGTCCTGAATCTATTTAAATCCAAATCAAATCTAATTTCAAATCAATATTTGAAATTGACTAGTCCTTCTAATAGACTTAAACCAAATTGAATCTTATTCACTTGTACTTAACCCAATTGAGATAATTCAATCAATCAAATTGATTAATTAAATCATGTACGATTCGCAATCGTTGATCAGCAAATAGATCATCCTAGGAAACTTCTATGCATGTGACTCTCTAGGTTCGAACCTAAGCCGGTAGCATAGAAACAACTTTCTATACTAATCGATGTGCCCATCTAGCAATGGAACCCGACGTCCGGATAGGTCGAAGAGTTGCCGAGCAAACTCCAAGAACCCTAAGAAACAGTTACCGTATAATTCATCCTCTTGACCACAAATGCTAAGGATGGCTTAAGAGCCTGTCAACTCTAAACAGCAAATCCATAAAGTGATTTCAATTTTAGTGATCATGTGACTTTCACATGAAGTGCCTTGGCCAAGGTCTTGCTAAATTGAACACAAGCATTTCTCCTTTTAACGGGATAGGTCAAATTCATCTTGATCCATAACTGACTACCACAAGTACTTGACTGCACCCAGTAACCTTTCATAGCTAGATTAGAAATCCAGATGGTCCGGCACCTAAGTACAATGAGTTGCTTGTAAGTCACTAGTTGTGATCTTCAGGTCTGAAGGATACTTATACCTATATATTCTTGGATTAACCCTTGACAGTAGAGTATCCAGAAATGAGTCACATTCGGTAAAATGTACTCCTATACTTTTACCTGTATGTCATACCAGTGTCTCTACACTCCTTGGTTAAGAGGACAACCAACAAATATGATATACAACGTCCTATAATTGATAGTACTATGGCTCTGTCATAGTATATCATTTGGTCGCGAACTCTTTTGAGGACCTTCAAAGATAAATCCTCCTTTATCGTGAAGGAAGATCCTGAGGGCTTCATTACTATTAGGAGTTTTAAGAAGATGTTCTTGTAATGAATAAACTGCCAAATAACTTTTATTAATATATCAATTTATATGTAATTTATATTAGCACAATCATCAAATAATTGGCTTTAGGATACAATTCCCAACAAACTCACATTTAGCCTAAAGCCACTCATTACAGTATCTAATACTCATCTTCAATTTATAGTCATCAAACTCCTTGATGCTGAGTGCTTTAGTAAATGGGTCACCTAGGTTTTCCTTTCTGTCAATATTCTGAAGATTTATGTCATCTTGATCTACAATCTCTCAAATAAGATGAAACCGGTGCAGTATGTGCTTGGTGCGCTGATGTGCTCGTGGTTCTTTTGCTTGAGCTATGGCACTAGTACTGTCACTATACAACAGGACTGGTCCATCTATGAAGGTGCCACTCCAAGCTCGGAGATGAACTTTCGTAGCCACACAGCTTCTTTCGTAGCATCTGATGAAGCGATGTACTCTGCCTCACACACCGAATCTGTCACTGTATGTTGCTTGAAACTTTTTTAGCAAACAACTCTACCATTTAGGATAAACACGAAATCTGATACACTTTTGCTATCATCATGATCTGATTGGAAACTGGAATCAGTATATTCAACAAGTTTCAAATCAGACTCTCCATAAACTAACCACTGGTCCTTAGTATTTCTCAAATACTTAAGGATTGTCTTAACAACTTGCCAGTGTTTTTCTCCTGGATCAGATTGGTATCTACTCATTACTCTTAGTAAGTATGCCACATCTGATCTTGTACATGTCATGGTGTACATAATCGATCCCACTGCCGAAGCATATGGAATTCGACTCATACGTTCTCTTTCATTAGGAGTTGTCGGACAATCCTTCTTAGAAAGATGAATTCCATGGCCTATCGGAAGATAGCCTTTCTTGGAATTCTCCATGCTAAACCTCTTTAGCACTGTGTCAATGTACGTGATTGGGATAGACCAAGCATTCTCTTAGATCTATCTTTATAGATCTTCATCCCTAGGATGTAGGAGGCTTCTCCCAGATCTTTCATGGAGAATTATGATGATAACCATGTCTTTATTCCTTGTAATACATGGATATCATTCCCGATTAAGAGAATATCATCCACATATAATACAAGAAATACAATAACGGAACCGTTAGCCCATTTATAAATGCAAGGTTCTTCTTTATTCTTAACAAAGTTATAAGATTTGATCACATTATCAAATCGTATGTTCCAACTCCTGGATGCTTGCTTAAGTCCATAAATGGACTTCTGTAGCCTGCACACTTTAGACTCGTCTTCAGATATAAAACCTTCAGGCTGTATCATATACACCTGTTCTTCTAAATTACATTTAGAAAAGCGGTTTTAACATCCATCTGCCAAATCTCATAATCGAAGTGTGCTGCTATAGCTAGCATAATCCGAATGGATTTCAGCATTGCCACAGGAGAAAACATTTCGTCATAGTCAATACCATAACGTTGACGATACCCCTTGGCAACCAGACATGCTTTGTAGGTCTCTACCTTTCCGTCTGCGCCTCTTTTTCTCTTGAAAACCCACTTACACCCTATGGGTTTTATCCCTTCGGTGGGTCAACTAATGTCCATACATTATTGTCCTTCATGGAATCAAGTTCGGATTTCATGGAATCAAGCCATTTATTAGAGTCAGTCCTTTGCATAGCATCCATATAGGTGATCGGATCCTCGTTGTTCTCATCGAGTTCAATAGGATCATTGTTCTGGACCAAGAAACCTAAGTATCTATCCGGTTGATGTGGTACTCTACCAGATTGCCTTAATGGTGCATCTAAAATGGGTTTTGAGTTTGATCTAATCAACTCAGATTCTAAGGGTTCACTGGTTTGTGTTGTTCCTTCTACTTGATGAACTTCCTCAAGTTCAATATTAGAGCTATTTGTTCCTTCACTAAGGAACTCCTTTTCAAGAAAAACTGCTCTATTACTAATGAACAACTTTTGTTCTTCAGTATTGTAGAAGTAATATCCTTTGGTTTCTTTCGGATAGCCGATAAAAAAATATTTGTCAGATTTGGGTTCAAGTTTGTCTGATTTTGCACGTTTCACATAAGCCGGACACCCCAGACTCTCAGATAGGTGATAACCGGTTTATGTCCATACCACATCTCATGTGGAGTTTTAGAAACAGACTTACTTGGAACCTTATTGAGAATATGACAAGCTGATTCTAATGCATATCCCCAAAATGATATTGGCAAGCTTGCAAAACCCATCATGGACCGAACCATGTCTAACAGAGTTCGATTCCTTCTTTTCGACACACCGTTATGCTGCGGTGTTCCTGGAGGAGTCCATTGGGAGAGAATCCCATTCTCCTTAAATATGTCACAAAGTCATTGGAAAGGTATTCGCCTCCTCGATCTGATCGAAGGGTCTTAATACATTTTTCTGTTTGTTTTTCTACTTCTTTATGATATAGTTTGAACATTTCAAACGACTCAGATTTATGTCTCATAAGATAGACATAACCGAACCTAGAAAGGTCGTCTGTAAAAGTAATGAAGTAGTAATATCCACCTTTGGCACAAGTGCTCATTGGTCCACATACATCAGTATGTACTAGACCCAATAGCTCTTTGGCTCTTTCACCTTTTCCAGTAAAAGATGACTTGGTCATTTTACCAAGAAGACAGGATTCACAGGTAGTTAATGATTCACAATCATCAACTCGAAGGATGCCCTCCTGAGTTAACCTGTTTAATCTGTTCTTATTGATATGACCCAGCCGATGGTGCCAAAGATAAATGTCTGTGACATCAGTTGTTCTAGGGCGCTTACTTGATTTGTACACTACATTCACAGGCTGTGATAATATATAAATGCCATTAGATAAATGCCCAGTCATTACAGTGACTCCATTCATATGATATTCAAAGTAACATCCTTTATTGAAATTTCATAATGACTTTTGGCCAGAAGGCCTACAGAAATTACGTTCAACAAGAACGTTGGGCAAAAATGACAATCATTTAGTATAATGACATTTCTATTGAAAACTATTTCAAGAACTCCTAATGCCAGAACTGGAACTAATCTTCCATCGCCGACATTAAGGAATCTTTCATTGTCCTCAAATCTTCTAGTGACCTGTAGTCCCTGCAATGAATTGCAAATGTTAAAAGGACTCCCGGTATCCAATACCCAGGTCTGATTATCATATACAGAAAAATTACAAGGTGTTATCATATAAATACCTTGTTGAGCAACATCTTGCCCCTTTTTCTTCTTTGGCCTGTTTGGATCAAGTGTGGCAATGTAAAGAGGACAGTTCCTCTTCCAGTGCCCTTGCATCTTGCAATGAAAGCATTCAGCTTGACTTTTATCAACTTTCTTCTTCTGCATCTGACCCCTTATAGATGTCCTAGCATGTTGCACCTTTTTCTTCTTCCCTTTCCCAAAGGGTTGACGCCCTACCTTAGATCCTTCAACCACATTAACCAAACCCTTAGAGAGCTGGTTATCCTTCTCAAAGTTCTGTAACAACCCCAACAAACCGTGGTAGTTGACTGCAGGCTTTGTCATTCGAAAATGAGTAAGGAAAGGTCGGAAGGATGGAGGCAAGGAATTCAGGATCGCATCTTTTCCCAACTGCTCATGTAGGGGAAAGCCGAGCTTGCTTAGGAGTTCTATCTTCTCGATCATGTACAATACATGATCAGTGACAGGAGATCCATCCCTCATTCGAGCATTAAAAATAGCACAACTAGTCTTGTGCCTTTCAACGTCGTCGGGTGTGCCGAAAGATTCATTCAACGCTTGAATGATTTCTTCTGGCTGAGCATTCTCGAACCGGCGACCGAATTCATCGTTCATTGCTGCTAGCATGATGCAACATACGCTAGTTCTATCATTGAGCCACTTCTGATAAGTGTCTTTCTCAGAACTTTGGGTGTTTGCATCAGGTATCTTTGGTGCAGGATTATTCAGAATATATAGAATCCTCTCATGCTCAAGGACGATCTTAAGTTTTCTGAACCAGCTATTGAAATTTGAACCATTCAACTTGTCACTATCCAATAGGGACCTTAATGATAAATTAGTGGCCATTTTCTGCATAAGGAAAAACTAAAGTTTATTAGTATATAAATTGATTCAGTCTAAAGACTTGGACTTTAGTCTAAAGATTCTCCCACTATTTTGTTCAAATTGGCAGCCTCTACACCCCAATTCGAAGAATTATTCTTAATTCTTTAGCGGGCACTAAGATCTACATAAACTACATACAGGCCCAAGTGAAGCTTGGCCAACCCATATGCATCTAAGAGTAGGTTCAAAACCAATTGTTTCCCCAAACAATTCTTAGTGTTCAGTTTTGCCCCATGTACCTCTTCAGCAGGCATGGAGTGCCTCCACTGAAAGTTCTGGTTAGGTCCAACCATTAAATGATATAATCAGTGTAACCTATCAATAGACAACCAAGCCCGAGTGAAGCTCGGCTCACCTGACTGTCTATTTAATAGTTACGCTGACTTATCATATAATGAATGATAATTCCGATGGTTGACAAGCACCAGGCATGGAGTGCCTCCAATGATTATCAAGACATCGGACTCATTATCACCCACCTTAATGGGAGGCTATGATCTAGTTATCATATAACTATTTCATTTTAAGGACCTAATAATTTTAGAGGATTTAATAATCTGAAGATAAATTGACTAATCAAGTTCTCCCACTGAATCTATGAAATCGGTAGAATGAAACAAGATTAAGTCAGGTTAAGTGGCACCTAAATCAGTCAGACTGATTTCCTTACAGGCATGGGTCAACCCGAATCAGGTAAATGATCTGAATCATAAATGGTTCACCATATGACCAGGTGAGTGAGATCGATGGGAGGGATATGCCATTAACTCGTTAAAGACGCATCAATACGAGTAGCTCCCAATTAAAAACCATTCGATCGTTGATCCTAGAGCAACTTGCCAACTCACCTTGACATCATATGGTTAACCAATTCTGATTTGACCATCTAAGAGATTCATGCTCAACCACGGAGCCTAATCTACTTCCATTTGGTTTAATCAAAGAGAAGGACATGATCAACTACAACTATTGTTTGATTTAGAGCATTCTTAACCTAATCTAATTAGATTTGATCAAATACTCTTTTAGTCCAGTTGATTTAAACCTTAGGGTCTAACCCTTTATGGACCGATTTAGCTAACCCAAAAGATTAAATATATTTCATGTTTACATGTCATATATTTCAATCAAGCATCATGCATTATGTTACTACTCATAATTCCTATATTTAGATCATATCTAAAAAGATTATGAATTAATATTTGACATTCAAATAAAACTCTCATAAATATTTGTATGTTTCATAACATAGATCATGCCATCATATATCATATCTATGTTTTTATACTAAACATGCAAATATCATGCTTTTATACAACATCAATATGTATCAAATATAAAACATCTTTGAGAGTGTGTGTAATCTATGTTTTGATGCCAAAGCATCAATTTAAATTATCTTTTGACTAAGCATCAACCGCACGGCAATATGTCACAGAATACCTCATTGAATGGGTAATTTGGATTTTCAATCCATCTGTGACCAATAGCCTTGTGAAAGTTTTAGCCATAATTACACAATTAATAAGAACATTAATTTACATGCAATAAATTAGATGAAACCATGGCTCTGATACCATTTGTAGGGAGAAATAATCCCGAGGCATGCATATTTTAAAATTTGATAACAATTATCAATGCGGAAATTTAAAGATTACATATTAATCTATCTAACATGCATCAAGATCATATCTTTGCCTTATATTATAGGATCGTTTGATCTAAATATGCATATAAATTAAATAATCAAGATCATATCTTGATCTTCAAGATGAGAAGTCTACTATCTTGAAGCCTGCCTTAAGATCTAGGGATCAAATCACTTACCTTAAGAACAGTAGGTAAATCCTTTGTGCTCTGCAGCCGTTCAATCGTCCGGCCTCTAGTATCGTCCACGCGAAGCCCCGAATGATCGGATTTCCGGGAGTGCTAGCTCGCGAAAAATAATTTTGCTGATCTTGAATCCTCCCACTTGAATCTTCTCCAAGATCCACCAAACTTTCTAACACCAGAATCACCAGGATTTTCTATTCTAACTCTTTTGAATTCAATCCATAACATCTCGTTGTTGTAATCTGGTAAGGGATGTCCTCAATTTATAGGCTTAATTCTAACTCTTAGAATTTTGTCGTTCGGTTAAACCAAAGAATGCAAAATAGGTTTAATTCCGACGTTCGGTGAAAACCAAAGAGACGCAACCTTTTGTTTAATTCGTTCGGTGAAAACCAAAGTGAATTCTAATCACTTAGAATTCCATCGTCTCATTAATTCAAAGAGGCACATTAATTTTACTTTAATTCTAACACTTAGAATTCGACGGAAATGGTTTGGAGAAGATTAAATTAAATTCTACAAGTTATCTCATCATGTGAGATCCTTTTTGCGAGGGTTTGGGTTCGGGTTTTGGTTTAAGATTTAAATTTATTGGATTGAACCTACATAGATCATGGTCCTAGCCCAAATCAAATTTGCTAGTCCTGAATCTATTTAAATCCAAATCAAATCTAATTTCAAATCAATATTTGAAATTGACTAGTCCTTCTAATAGACTTAAACCAAATTGAATCTTATTCACTTGTACTTAACCCAATTGAGATAATTCAATCAATCAAATTGATTAATTAAATCATATACGATTCTCAATCGTTGATCAGCAAATAGATCATCCTAGGAAACTTCTATGCGTGTGACTCTCTAGGTTCGAACCTAAGCCGGTAGCATAGAAACAACTTTCTATACTAATCGATGTGCCCATCTAGCAATGGAACCCGACGTCCGGATAGGTCGAAGAGTTGCCGAGCAAACTCCAAGAACCCTAAGAAACAGTTACCGTATAATTCATCCTCTTGACCACAAATGCTAAGGATGGCTTAAGAGCCTGTCAACTCTAAATAGCAAATCCATAAAGTGATTTCAATTTTAGTGATCATGTGACTTTCACATGAAGTGCCTTGGCCAAGGTCTTGCTAAATTGAAACACAAGCATTTCTCCTTTTAACGGGATAGGATCAAATTCCATCTTGATCCACAACTGACTACCACAAGTACTTGACTGCACCCAGTAACCTTTCGTAGCTGGATTAGAAATCCAGGTGGTCCGGCACCTAAGTACAATGAGTTGCTTGTAAGTCACTGGTTGTGATCTTCAGGTCTGAAGGATACTTATACCTATATCTTCTCGGATTAACTCTTGACAAGAGTATCGAAAATGAGTCACGTTCGGTGAAATGTACTCCTACACTTTCACCTGTATGTCATACCAGTGTCTCTACACTCCTTGGTTAAGAGGACAACCAACAAATATGATATACAACGTCCTATAATTGATAGTACTATGGCCCTGTCATAGTATATCATTTGGTCGCGAACTCTTTTGAGGACCTTCTAAGATAAATCCTCCTTTATCGTGAAGGAAGATCCTGAGGGCTTCATTACTATTAGGAGTTTTAAGAAGATGTTCTTGTAATGAATAAACTGCCAAATAACTTTTATTAATATATCAATTTATATGTAATTTACATTAGCACAATCATCAAATGGTTGGCTTTAGGATACAATTCCCAACAAGACGAAGGACGACATTGAGCCACAAATAAAATGATATCAAGGATGGCTCCAAATCTCCTTCACTAACATAAAAGATTAAAGAAATGTTGGCCCAAAAAAGGGCAAGCCGACAAGGGAATCGATGAAGGATTGGAAGCTCAAAGCAGACAAAGTATTGCCTACAGTTGGTCAGATTCCAGACCTTGACAATGTGGCCACTCGATGGAGCTGGAAGGTAATCCTCTGAAAAAAAAGGTTGTTCCAAAGATTGAATTCCTCAACTTGGGTATTGATTGCTCGGCCTTTCTCGCCCCATGTATCGTACAGATATCTGAGGAACTTGAAGAGTATGGGAGAGTGTAGAAGAGGATGCTCTTGTAATTTTTTTATGCTAAGAACTTCAATGAATGGAATTCTTTTCTTCTTTTCTGATTCTATATGAGTTGTGTTCTTTGCCAAATGTTTTTGGCTCTGCCACTTTCTTAGCTTCTCAGGTGTTATCGAAAGCCACATATGAGTGCCCCGACAAAGAGTCACGAAGAGAGTTGTAAATGTCTCAACCCGACTGAAGGTTCAGGAAGGCAGAAGGAAGCATTTAGCTTCATCGAGGTCTAGAGATTAGGACAAAATAGAAACTTAGCCCCTTTTAGGATTTATAGATAGAGTAAAATAGCTTCTGACTTGGTCCTGCCGATGTTCGAATATAGGCTCAGCCCTATTAAGGTATGGAGGATAGAGTATATCTTACTTGGCATGGCCAAGGTACAGAGAAATGCCAAGGTACGGAGACTGCTCAGCCCTGCCAAGGTTCAGAGATAACTCTGCCCTATCGAGGTATGAAGAATAGTTTTTTTTTTTACTTGATGTGGCCAAGGTACAAAAAAATCGTTCGACCCAGCCGAGGTACGAAGATCACTCGGCCCTACCGAGGTCTGAAGATAATTTGGTCCTGTCGAGGTATGAAAAATAGTTTATGCTTTGCTTAGCACCGCCAAGGTACAGAAAAATTGCTTGGTCCAGCCGAGGTATGGAGATCGTTTGGCCCTGCCGAGGTTCAGAGATAACTTGGCCTTGCCGAGGTGCGGAGAATAGTTTATGTTTTACTTAGCATGGCCAAGGTGCGAAGAAATCACTCAGCCCAGCCGAGGTATGGAGATCGCTCGGCCCTGCTGAAGTTTGAAGATATCTCGGTCCTACCGAGGTACGGAGAATAGTTTATGTTTTACTTGGCATGGTCATGGTATGAGAAAATCGCTCGGCCTAGCCGAGGTACAGAGATCGCTCAGTCCTGTCGAAGTTTGAAGATAACTTGGTCCTACTGAGGTATGAAGAATAGTTTATGCTTTACTTAGTGTAGCCAAGGTACAAAGAAATCGCTCGGCCCAGCCAAGGTGCGAAGATCGCTCGGTCCTGCTGAGATTCAAAGATACCTCGATCCTACCGAGGTACGAAGAATAGTTTATGTTTTACTTAGCATGGCCAAGGTACAAAGAAATTATTCGACTCTACTGAGGTATGGAGAATACTCGGCCCTATCGAGGTATGGAGAATAGACCCATTGGGTCAACAATTGGGGGAAAACCTATTCCTCACCAACATCTTGAAGAAGATGGTCATTTTGGAGAAAAGACATTCATATATGGAGAAGTTTATTACAATGAGCAAAGTAATTCAGGGATATTTTACTGATGATATATCCAGAGATTATCCGACTTTCATATTTTGGGGACGGATTTCTTATCGAGGCCCTAAAGCTGATAGGTACCAGGCCTGATGACTTCTGCGACTTGGTATGGACCTTCTCAATTTGGGGTCAGCTTGCCTTGTTCCAACTGTTTAGAGACTGAGGCTTTGCGGAGCACCAAGTCATTGGGAAGGAAGAGCTTTCCCTTTACTCGGAAGAATAGTAATGGGCCACGCATTGCTGGTACCCGACCATCTTGATTCGAGCTTTCTTCCTGACTTCTTCAATTAGGTCGAGGTTGGATCATAGCTGTTCATCATTCGCTTTCTTAGAGTAGTTTTTGACTTTGGACAAGGGTAGGCTTATCTTGATCGGGATGACTGCCTCGGTGCTGAAGGCCATTGAATGAAGTCTATCATATTGGGATTCTTTGAGTTGTTTGGTAGGCCCAGAGGATGTGATGAAGCTTGTCTGCCCACCTGCCATGTTCTCTATTCAGCCAAGCTTTTAATCCTTTCAGTAGGGTTTAGTTGGCTATTTCTGCCTCGCCATTGGTTTAGAGGTATTCTACAGAAGTTAGCCGATGGCTAATGCCATGGTCCTCACAGAATTCCTTAAATCTTGGATTATCGAATTGTCGGCCACAGATAATGGATCACTAGATGAAGTCTTTGGCTCAAGCCTCGGTGATCTGAGCAACTTCTTCGGCTTCAACCCACTTTGTGAAGTAATCAATGGCCATAACATGAATTTCTTTTGTCCAATGGCGGGGGAAAATGGGCCAAGAATATCCATCCCCCATTTTGCAAAGGGCAAGGCGGCTGTAATGGGCATTAGAGATGATGATGGAAGCCTCTGGATGTTTGAATGATGCTAGCATGAGTCGTAGGCTCGGGCAAGGTCATCCGCATCTTTCATCATTGTGGGCCAGTTGTATTCCTACCTAAGCACTTTATGGTAGAGAGCTCGACTTCCCAAGTGATTGCACAGATGCTTCATGGACCTTTTGTAAAGCATAGTCAGCCTCTGATGGTCCGAGACACCTGAGCAACGACATAGAGAAGGAGCACTTGTAAAGCTATCCACCATGTAGGACATAGTGGAAGGATTGCATCTTTAGTCTCCTAGCTTCCCTTTGTCTGTAGAAAGGATTCCATCCTTGAGGTATGCCAAAATAGGATCGATCCATGATGGCTCAAATTCGAGCTGCATCATGGTATTGGTATCCGCTATACTAGACTTTTCCATAACTTCGAGGTGGAACCTCTGCTCTAGATCCATGGAGTCGATAATGGCCAGCTTGGATAGAAGGTCTGCCTGAGCATTTTTTGCCCTTGGAACCTGGATGACCTCAAGTTTGGAGAAGTTGGTTTGGAGAAGTTGGAGGATAGCTCACGCACCTTCTGTAAGTACAGGGCTTCTGTAAGTACAGGATCATATTCGGCTTTCCGGCTTCGAATTCTCCACGTATGTGTCCAACAACCAACTGAAGTCAATGTAGACTCTAACTTCTTGACTTTCAGACTCAGTGCGATGTGGAGCCCGACGAGCAAAGGTTCATACTCGGTCTCCTTATTGAAGGTCGAGAAGGTGAAGTAAATGGCGTATTCGAACATGGTTATATAATACAAGAAAAAAGGTTTTTACCAACGGAAAACTTCGTTGGAAAAGGTAATGAAAACCGTTAGGAAAAATTTTAAGTCCGTTGGGAACCATTGGCAAAACTCTTGTTGGCAAAAAAAAAATGACAAAAAGTTATGTTGGAAAATGTTTAGTTTTTATGACGGAAATAATTCCGTTGGAAAAGCTGTGTACAGAAATAATTCCATTGGGAAAAGCTATATTTATGACGAAATCAAAAAAAATAAACTAGTTTTTATGACGGTAATAATTTCGTTGGAAAAAACTGTATTTTAAAAAATAAATTAATTTTATGACGAAAATAATTCTGTTGGGAAAAGCTATAATAATTGAAAGTTTTACCAACAAATATATATCCATTGGTAAAATATTTAGATATCAACTTATATATACCTATTTTTAGCAATGACTATAAATATACTCATTGAGAAAGATATATTGTTGGAATTAATATTCAATCAGTTATTACATATTTACATGCCAATGCTAAAAAAAATTTAAAATAAAAACTCAAAACTTAATTAATGAAACCATAAAATTTAATCAAACTACACAATTTATCCACCATAAACATTTTACAAGTTCACATATATGTATCAACATAATTATATATAGTCATAACTAACCTAACTACACTACAGCAATTTTTTTGTATAACAACGCTAAAAAATGGTTTTTCCGACGCTTGTTAGCGTCGGAAAAAAACATGCCGATACTTTTAAAAGCGTCGATACATTAGGAATGGAAAAAAAATTTTCGACGCTTTGTGAAAGCGTCAAAACTTTTAGATTTCCCGACGCTTCTTAAAAGCGTCGAAACTTTTAGATTTCCCGACGCTTCTAAGAAGCGTCGGAACTTTTAGATTTTGACGCTTTTAGAAAGCGCTGGGAGAATTCTGACGCAAGCTGAAAAGCATCAGAAAGTTTAAATGGTTAAATTTCAGCAGGCATGCTGCAGGCTATCATGCCCCTGCCATTCACTTGCCATTCACTTACAGGGAACACTCTGACACAAACTATCTTCATATCTAAAATATGGCAGCAGGCATTAACAATGGTTGGGATTAAGCACGCAATCCAAAATAGAACACGCGGAAGAAAAACAGGCATTCAAAAGAGTTTGATAGATGACCTGGTGGGAAGAGAAGAAGGAAGAATGCTTGAGATAAGAATATAACAAACAGACACATCAACCTAAGAAAGAAAATATGAGGAATAAAAAATAATTTTAAATAGACATTACAAACAAGGTCCATGTCCTCAAATAGACATCCACGAGGTTGATGGAAAAAAGGCCTATGGCCTCAGATAGACATCCACACGGGCATCAACTGTAACAATGTAAAGAAGCTGAGGAGGAAAATTTGTAGTCCAGTAGGCCATTTGATTTCAGGTTGCAGCCCAGTTGGTCATGTAATCTGCCACTTGATTAGCTTCTCTATAAATATGCAATCAAATAAACCGAGAAATGGTTGAAATGAGAGCCTTGAGGTGTCCCAGATATGCTGATACTTAGATTTGTCGTTGATACAGGATACAACTGTGGAACAATCGCCTTCAAGAATAATTTTTGTAGAGTGGAATAGATGAATGGCCTCTCTTAAACCATACCATGCACCCATCAACTGTGCACCAGAAACAGATGAAGTCGAAAGCGGAACAGCCATAGCGAGCAGAATCCCATAATGATCTCTAATGACAACTCCCAAGCCAGATGAGTTTGATTGGACCGATCCATCAAAATTAATTTTAATATAACCCGATGGAGGAGGTAACCAAGAGATGAGCTTAGAGAAAGTTCTGACGTCCCGTAGAGAGTCACCAAGGATAGCAGAATTGTTCCGCTTCTTTGATCTACAACAGGGGTAAGAATTCTTGGACTGTTGCCATCCAGATGTGCACCTCAAATGAGAGCATGCAGGTGGAACCAGCTAAATCCATTCTTTCTTTACTTTTTCTTGCTCGCTCAAGACGCACCGACAAGTTCCCAACGACTCTTCATCGAATCCATCGAGCTATTGCCTGAGGTTGCATTTCTAAACTCAGATCCTGAATATGGAACCACATTACAAAACCAAAAGAAGTGATCTTAAAATAAATAAATAAACAAAGCAATGAAGAAAGAAAGCAGAAGCAACAAAAACCACTTATAGCTCCCGATCTCTTGAAATGAGCAATAATCTCTGCCACTCCACCTACGACCCAAAAGACAGAATCCATCACCGCCAGCTACCAACTCCCTCTAATCACAGGGAGTTCTTAGAAAAAAAAGAACTAAACAAAGAATTACACCCTTCCCTCTGTTTCGGCCTTCAGAAACCTTACGTGATCTAGATCAAGACCATCAAGGGAACCCCTTGAACGCCCCGATCTTTTTAAAGAAAAAATAAAATAAAATGAGTGATATTCAACAATCCAACATCTAATAGAAGCTAGAGAAGACGGAAAAATTCTCGATAAACCTACAGATCCAAACAAATCAACATGCCAGATACCAGAATAAAAAAATCTTGGACAAGCCAGAAATAACCCGGAGCTATTTTAAAAAAAAATAATATGATAAGAATCTTTCAACCAAAGGGCCAATACTACCCTTCCAAAGAGGATCCGGTTGCAGAGATCAATCACAAGAGGGATTTCATAGATCTCTCACCTACGAAGAAGATAGGGGATGAAGGAAGAAACCCTAGAGCTCGAGGCATCGGCAGAGAAGAGAACGAAGAGGGCGCAGACTTGTCCAATGAGAGCTGGTTTATAGATACTGGGGGGGTTCAGAGGAGGTCGGCGCGCGGGGGGGGGGGTGGTTAGGTTTAGGGTGTGATCAACGCCGACGCTTTGTAAAACCGTCGGTAGATAGCGAAAACTTCCGACGCTATTCATAAGCGTCGAGGAAAAAGAGTTGTTATAACATTATTTTGCTGTAGTGCTAGTAACCACCAAAAGACAGCTAAATTCCAATAAAACATAATTACATATAGTCATACTAGTGTTCGGAAATTTTTCCTTTATGTCATGCAATTCCTTTTCAGTGGTTTCAAGTCTTAATTCTGCATTTTCTGCTCTTTTTACTGCATCTTCAACCATAGTCCTTGATTTTTGAGCTTGAATAGACCTCAAAGTAGATTGATTTGGACACATTCCTTCACAAAGAAGATGACCACGTTACTTGGACCAAAAATATACATAAATATTTCTTCATCATCAAGAAAAACCTCTTCCTCATCATGCTTTTGTTTAAGTTCTTTCACTTGTGCCTGCATTGAAATTTAAATTCTCAAATACATGATACATGGCAAGAAGCAACTAGATTTATTAATGATACATGATACATAATACATGATACATGGAAAGAAGCAACTTGATACTTGATACATGCAAAGAAGCAACTTTGATACATGATAAATGATACATGATCAATGATGAACTACCTTTGGACATGAAAAGAAGCAACTTTGGACACTATGGGGATATGATACCTGGGTATACAGACAATACATGCATGGACAAGAGTCCCATCTATTGGTTATCATTAAGGTGTCATAGATGTACAAGGAGGACGGGAACATTCCTATTGCTAAAGAGACATATAGCAGCTAAAATAGCCATAGCCATCAATGAAATCAATCTGTGCGGTTAAAAAAAATTGTACATGATATTTCCTATTGATCACTTGGCAATTGTAGGTATTTAAGCGGTAAGAATTTTTGGATGAAAATCATGTTTTCTGTTTTTTTGGATCAGTCTTGTATAACCGACATGTCTAAATCTTCATGTATGGCTGCCCATATTGCAATGCACAATTGTAATTCTTATGTGGGCTTGTGAAATGCTGAATCCTAATATGTGATCTGCAAATGTTCTCTTGATTGTTTAATAGAATTAAAGTAGTGCCTTAAACAACTGAATGGTTTGTAGGAGTTCAAAGATGGCAGAAACCGTCTAAAGGAATAATTTTCTTATTGGAAATGAGTTAGCTATTTAAAAAGCTAGTCTGAGGGGACAATTCCTCCACAATGTTTAGTGTCATGATACTTGGATTTATGGTATTGCTTTCCATGCTATCACTTGATCTTGCTTAAAATATTACAAGTTCAGTTTGTAGTGATCTTTTAGAAATGTGCTGTCTTATGAGGTTCTTATATACATGTCAAGTAATTGTCATACAAATATTAATATGAGATTTGTTAGTTATTTCTACTTCCTTGGTGTATTGAAACTCAATTCTATCTTCCATGCTTGCTCTTGCAAGAGTCATTGAATACAACACTTAAAAATTCTGTGAATTATTATATTCTGACAATACTACTTTTGTCCTTAAGTATCTAAATCATGGAAGAATAATCCATAGTTTTGATTGCAGATTTTGATACACAATATTATGCAAATTTCCTCTAAAGTTCTCCTAAATCAGAATCATGATCAAATATATCCTCCTACAAATTATATCTATAATGCAGTATGCAACAAACCCAAATGATGGTACTGTGAATTGATATACCTCTTCAAACTGAAACAGCAATGGTTTAACAACAAATCAACATGGAAACAAGCAACTAGATTCATTAATGATACATGATACATGGAAAGAAGCAACTTTGATACTTTGATACATGGAAAAAAGCAACTTTGATACATGATACATGATCAATGATGAGCTGCCTTTCTAAAGATGATGGAAAGAAGCAACTAGATTCATTAACATGGATTGTTGGAAACTTCGATTATTTAATAAGTACAGGAATTAATTAGAAAGGGAAGAATAGATACTTGATAAATGCATAGAAAGGAGTTTTAGGGTTGAACGGATTTTATTTCTGCGTGTGTGCTGTCTTCTTCCATTTGTTCTGATTGGAGTATGATCTTCTCAACATGGAAAATATTTTCTTGGGTATAATAATATCTTAGTCATATGCCAATTGGGATGACCAGAGAAGAAACATTTATATATTAAGTTAACATTTGAAGTCAGATCTTCCAGTGGGATGCAAGGATGACCATCAGTCACCACAAATGTAAAAGCTTTATCCCACCTGTTTGAGGTCAGCTACGTCAATCCTAGCAACATTTATCAAGCACAAACATCTCATAGTGCACAAGAATTTCTCTACTCCTCATAGCACAATTTTTTCAAATTTCGGAGGGAGCAGACAAATTCAACTAAAAAAGGGAATACAATAAAAAAAATTAATAGAGTAAAAATATTATATCGAGCAAATTTCTGGTTGCTCCAAAATCATCCTGTGCAAAGAAAAACATTTCAAATTTTCTTGAGCAAATAAAACTTGTTAGCCTTGAGAAACAATATCTTTCATAGAGTTATGTACCTTAGATCTTTCCTTCTGTGAATATGGCGAATACCACTTATTTTTAAAGAATGTAAGTGGTGAAGCTTAGAATTTTAATTTTGTGTTCTCAAATAGGTTGTGATGGCCAATGATAGTATTGGCGAGGAAGTTGAGAAATTGGTGGCTGCATTACCAAATGGAGGTGTTTTGCTCCTTGAAAATGTTAGGTTTTATAAAGAAGAGGAGAAAAATGTTCCGGCATTTGCAGAGAAACTGGCATCTCTTGCTGACCTCTATGTGAATGATGCCTTTGGCACTGCTCACAGGGCCCATGCCTCCACAGAGGGTGTTGCCAAATTCTTGAAGCCAGCTGTTGCTGGTTTCCTTATGCAGAAGGTATAGTGAAATATGACTAACTATATTTTATCAATATAAGCTCCAAGCTTCTAATATGCGTGTGTAATTAAATAGTATGTATATCCGCATTTTCTTTTAATTTTGTTGTACATATTTGATGTTGTTTACACACTTGAGGTGCCTTGATTAGATTGGTTAAAAGTTTCATTTCTTGTTTCACTGACATGTCAACCTGAAAATTGATGTTTTTTCTTCGTTGTGTAGATTATTTGTAAAATTACATCAGTTGCAGGTACTATTTGGTTTCTATCCTGATATTCAGCTGCTTAAATGGGTTTCTGCTTAAATTTGTCATTGTCTCAGGAACTTGATTATCTTGTCATCTGTCCTACAATTACCAAGTGATCAATAGGAGTATGATCTGCTCTTTATTCCAAATCCAAAGAGCAGACTAAATTTTTTAATATATAGTAACACCCCTAAGTCCAACTTCTGATTGGAGTATGATCTGCTCTTTGTTCCAAATTATGGTACCATTTCAATGTATTCTTTAGTTTATCTTCTATCATAATCTTTGGCTCTCACTAGACCTTATATTTGCTACCATCAGAATAAATGAGTACAAAACATGATGCATGCTGATAAAAACATAAGCAAAAACCATAAGTAAATTTGATTTAGTCTTGTAAAAGGGGTTTATGTTCCAAATTTCAAAATCTATAAAACTCAGAACCCCTCACGGACGCTATTCACGATTCCATGGACCAACATATGGTGAGCCCCATCCCTTCCCACCCACAATCAAACCCAAAATCCCTCTTGTTTTCTTTTTTTTTTTTCCCTTTCTTTTCCTTTCTTTCTTTTCTTTTCTTTTTTTCTCACTTGAACTCTTAAATACGATCTTATGCCCTTCCCTGCTTCACGCATCGACTTCCCCTCAAAACAGCATGAATCTCACCACCTGACAAGGCCATTGTTCTTGCAATCACTCTCCCATCCGCCCAGTCCCTCTCCCATCCCTTCTCACAATAATATATAGATCTAAGAGCTAGCTAAGAGCCAAGAGCCAAGAGCTAAGAGTTCTCTGCACTTCCATCGCTCTCCAACCCTTGCTCTGTTCCTATCACATGTCAACACTTAGTAGAAAAACCAAGCTCTTGTTCACCATACTTCCCATATTTTCTCTCTTTCTATTGCTGTTAGTATTTTCCATCGAACAAAAACCCTCAGCCAATGGCTACCACCACCATCTCCAGAAGAAAGAAAGATTGAAGGAAGCTCCATAACGTTTATCCTCTTATCTTGCTAGATTTATGAAAAAAATCACAAAAAAGAATAAGCAAAACCAAGAAAAGGAACTCATCGGTTTCTCTTATCTTCGTTGTTGCTGGTGCTCAATTACCATTGCCGTGCTAGATCGTCCTTTTAGGAAAACGGAGAAGACGCGCAATCGCCATTGCCGTCGTCCCTTTTAGGGTAAGGGAGAAGACGAGAGGATGTAGAGAGCACCGCCATTGCCGTCATCCGTTTTAGGGAAAGGGGGAAGACGAGAGGACGAAGGAAAAAGGGGGTTAGGTGAAATAAGTTTGGTGGGCCACCTAGCACCAAAAAAAAAAAAAAAAAAAGCTCTTTTCCAACGCCTTCTTCCGATGGTTCATCGGAACAAAAAAACATTTCCCACGATTACCTTTTTTCATCAGAAAAATCGCATATAACAATATATTTCCAACGACCATACATGTTTGTTGGAAAAAAAATATAATTTCCTACATATGATTTATTATCCGTATGAAATAATTGTTGGAAATACCTAATTTTCTTATAGATCATTTCGGGCTGGTTAGGACCAAGATTGCACCAGAGCCGGATGCATTGGAGGATCCGTCTATGTGTAGCAACCACTGGACTGCAGTCTTCTCTTGCTTTGGATCTTCCATCATCGATCCATCCTTCAGAATTATGCACTCGAAGAGAAAATCTGCTAGAATCTGTGCCTTGATGGTAGGGCGAGGCTGGTAGTGCAAGTCATGCTCGCTCAGCTCTACAACCCATTTGGCCATTCTTTTTGATACTTTGGGGTGGTGAAGGATCATCTTGATCAGCTGATCGATGAGGACTTTTATGGAGTGCCCTTGGAAATAAGGTTGCAACTTCCTTATAGATGTCACCAATGCTAGCACTGCCTTTTTGATCCAGGTATATCTGGTCTCGGCATTCCGAAGTAGCTTGCTGACATAGTAAACCGGCTTCTAGATCTTGTTCTCCTTTCAAACCAGTATGGAGCCAACAACATTCTTCAAGGTAGCCAGGTACAAGTATAGAGGTTATCTGAGTCTCAGGTTGCTGAGGAGTGGAGGCGAGTCGAGACACCTTTTAAGATCTTTGAAGGACTTTTGATTGTCAGGAGTCCATTGGAAGTTTTTCACCAAGTGGAGTGCCTTAAAGAAGTGCAAGCACTTCTCTGCAGATCGGGCAACGAAGTGACTGAGGGCTGCTATATTCATCGCGTAAGGCATTGAACTTCTTTGACCGACTTAGGGGGCACCATCTCTTGAAGAGCTCAGATCTTCTGAGGGTTTGTCTCAATGCCCTTCTAAGAGACCATGAAACCCAAGAATTTTTGGAGCTTATTTCGAAGGCGCACTTGATCAGATTCAGCTTCATTTGATATCTCCTAAGAGTAGCGAAGCTTTCGGTCAAATCGGGGATGTGCTGGGATGATTTCTTGCTTTTCATCAGCATATCATCAATGTAGACCTCTATGTTGAAGACATTGTTTACCAGCCTCTGATAGGTTGCTCTGGCATTCTTCAGTCTGAACGGCATAACTCGGTAGCAATAAGTATCTGTCGGTGATGATGATGGTCTTTTCTTCATCTTCGAATGCCATTCGTATCTAGTTGTAGCTTGAGTATGATAGAGATATAGACTAAAAGATATGCTTTATGTTATGTCTTTACATTTTAATGAGAATTCATTTTGAGTAATGTATGCCATTTACTATATGTGCATGTGTCTAGTATTTATAAAGAGTATTTGATCTAGTGTGTAGAGTACGGCTTACACACAGAAGACTAGATCATTGGTTCTTTTGGAATACAAGTTTATTGTTCACAGTTTTAGATGGAATTGAACACACCATCAGTAGAACTGTAGCATAAATTTTTAGTAGGTCTGTCTTGACTACGGGGAATGGTTTATTCTAACTATTTGTGCTAGTACACTTTGTGTGTATTGAACAGGACCCAGTTGAGTTAATTATTTTATACTGACTTTATAAAATAATTTAAATCTCATGAATATTATGATTACTTATGCTCTTAATCCGAATTCTATTTCTAGACACGTGTATGTAGTAATTATGCTTTGATTACATATAGAGTGGGATTCTATATGAGTCAATAAACTCAGTGGGTTGGGCAATAACATTATATATGGTGAATATTAATAATTGAAGGAAGCCATGTCCTGATAAATTGGATTGATGATATCCCCTTGAGGAAGCTTATAAATTTTAATTGTATCAATCTTGCAAGTGGATTTTGAATTCGATACATCAAATAAGTTAAGTGGATGGGTCTCAAGGAAAATAAAGCCATTAAATTATATTATTAGTAATTAAATTTAATTGGTGGATATCTGTAATCTTAACATGGGAGATAATAAGTATTTAATATTAAGGCTTGAAAATATAAATTTGAATATGATTAGGAGTACAATTATAATTCTTTAGTGGAATGAATTGTAATTTACGTAATTGAATCCTAACCCGGATAGGATTGAGATTTAATTACGTAGGAGTCCTTTTCATATTTGCCTATTGATCCCTGTTGTAGTCCTATAAATACCCTCTCAGTTGGTTGCTAGGGAAAAATATTTTTTGGAGAAAGAAAAACAAGAAACCCTAAGACGGCCAAGAGATCCCACCATCTTGTGAGAGAAAGAAGGTATTTTCAGAAATACGGCGGAAGGCTAAAAGTTGTGGTCGAGCAATCGAATCAAAGTGATCGAAAGTTTAAATCTGAAGGTATGATCTTGTACTCATAGATTAGAACGGTAAAAGTTTTTTTGTATTACTCATATACGCTATAGCCATGATCTTGGGGGTATTCCGCGTTCCCCAATAGAGTAGCCATCCATGAAGGTCAACTTTTGGTGGCTAAAGGTGGAGTCCATCAGCTGATCGATTCTTGGCAAGGAAAAGCTATCATTCAGACAGGCCTTATTGAGGCATGTAAAGTCGATACAGATTCGCTGCTTGCTATTCTCTTTTTTTCACCATGACTACGTTCATAAGCCAGCTTGAATAATTTACCTTCCGAATGAATCTTGCTTTAAGGAGCTTATTGACTTCTTCCTTAATCGTCCTATGGTGCTTTGGGGCGAAACTCCTCTTTTTTGCTTGATCGGTCTAAATGCCTCATCCACATTGAGATGGTGGACAACAACGTCTGAACTAATCCTCAGCATGTCAGAGGTGGACCATGCGAAAACATCGGCGTTCTTTCATAGGAAGTCGATCAGGTCTTGCCGAAGATTTTCCTTCAGATGCGACCCAACCTGAATAGTTCGGTTGGGCCGAGCTTCATCAAGTGGTACTTCTTTAAGTTCTTCGACGTGTTCTCTTCTTTGCTCGGCAAGATCTTCCCGAGCATCGAGCTCGTTGACTTCTGGTCTTTAAGACTAAAGGTCGGCGATAAAATAGTATCTTGCAGCAGCTTGGTATCCTCAGACAGTCACAATGTCCCATTCTATGGAAAACTTCATGGCAAGGTAAGGGATGAAGATTACTGCCCCATAGGACGTTTGCCCCAGTCTACCGAGGATGGTATTGTATGGTGACCAAAGTTTGGTCACCAGGAAGTCCACGTAGATAGTTACTGTGCAGGGCCATTCGCCTGCCCGAACCATCAGAGTAATCACTCCTGGTATAATGCATCGCTAATGAACCCCATCAAGGTGGAGTCCACTTCCTGAAGGTCCTTTATTTTCAATCTCATTTTCATGAAGGCATTGAAATAAAGAACAATGACAAAAACTTCCACTATCAACAAGAACCCGATATACATCATAATTTTTCATATTAAAATATACAACGATTGCATTATCATCGGGGTATTGTATACCCTGGATATCTTTTTCTGAGAATGCGAGCTCCTCATATCTGATCTTCTTGGGTGGGTTCTCTTCGTTCGGCCTACTCTTTGATGGGCCAATCATGATGATCATGTTAATATTGCCAGCTGCCAGCAGGTTCGATGGAGGTTATTGTCGAGGCTCTGGTGAATGTTCTGCTTTGGCTTTTGCTTCTGAGGGTCCCCTATATCACTCGAGCCTCTCTCGACGAATGAGCTGCTCGATCTCCTGTCTAAGCAGCCAACATTCTTCGATATCGTGGCCATAATCCTGATGATAACATTAGTACTTGGTCATGTCCCTCCAAGCTAGGTTTCCTCGGAAGGGCTTCGGTTAAGGGAGTTGATACCCGATCTCTATTAGGATTTGAGCTCATGGCGCGATAAGTAGGGTAAACTAATTGAACCTCCATGCCGAGCTTCTGGAGCACTGCCTCGGTGGTGGAGCCCTTGTATGGTGGGGTGGGCTTACAGGGCGAGCTGGTTGGCTTTTGTCCGATCTTCTATTTTTTTTATTTGTTCCGCTCGAGCTGATTTTCTATTTTTTTGTTTGTTCCACTCGAGCCGATCTTTTAGAATCTTTGACCATAGTGTATTTGTCCGTCAAGGTCATCATATCGGAGAGGCTCCTGGGTAATTCACTTTCATTGCTAGGTAGAAATCTTCTTCTTTTGATACTTGGCCTACTAGGGTGAACATAGCCACCTCATGGTTGAGATGGTCAACTTTCAGTATGGCCGCATTGAAACGGCCTAATTGGATCTCCTTCATACTTACCCTACTTTCTCTGTCATCAGTTAACAGGTTAATGGAAACCAACTTTTTGTTAAAAGAATAATTCTTAAAATTGGGGATGGAGAAACATTTTATGTTGGGCGGGTCAAAAATTGGCTGATCCATGTTAATTTTAAACGACTAAGCTTTGTGCACGTGTCTTTGCGATGGTAAAGGTCCATGTATCTTCTATGTGTTAAATTATCACTCTATGTCACCAAAGATCTGTTTGGATCGATGCAAGTTTATGCCATTGGCTGATAAACTACATTGAGAGTGAGGGGAAAAGCCAGCTGATGGGAGAAAAAAACGAAAGGATTCCATTAAAACTATGATTTTTTTTTATGATAATTTTATAGTCTAAAAATTTTCAATTAGAAAAAAATTTCTCTCCCATTATTAAATCATTCTGATCAGCAGCACCTTTGAATTAGATCGTTCTAGGAATATCTGCTGCAGCATTGGAGCATTTCTTTTTTAATTATAAATAGGGGAGAATTCTTCTAAATATTCTTATAAATTTATTAAGAAAAAAAAATGCATACAAGGAGAAGATTAATATACAAAGTAACAAAGTTATGGAGGGTTAGGAAAAGAATTTAAGATTCGATGGGTCTCATGGGCTTTCTCCATGCTATATATTTTCGAGATTCAAAGACATATAAGATTTTCTTGGAGATAACTTATAAGGAGTAAGGTTAAAAAGAGAAGATTCTCGAATTTTGTCTCTACAAATGTACCACTAGAAATATATGATGAATTGATCCCGGGCTAATCTCTAAGAAGAAGGAACATGTCTTTGTCGCAACGATGACTAGAGATGATGAAGGTTCTAGGGTCTAGAAGAGATTAGGGTATAGTTAGAGACTAAAGGCTCCAGAACAATAGGCAAGAGAGAAAAAGATGAGATATGGTCTCAAGAACAAAAGCCTTTAAGTCTCATCATATCGGTTGGCAAACATGGCAATCGGCAAGACCTACTTCTGGGTTCTGACCCGCTAACTACCATGATCAGAAAAGGACAAGCTGCATCGGCTGCAGTATCCGATTCTTAGCAGAGCCAAGCTGTCTTCGAACCTCGGCAGGGCCGAGCCTTATCCCCTCAAATGAAAGCGCCATCGTTACCTTGGAATCATGCCAGATATCCCATAAGACAAACCACCCTGATCACTAAGATCCCAGAGTAAGCTTCCCAAAATAGAAACGTCATAGCTAATTGGCCATCCTTTATTAGCAAGCCTTTGTCCTATTTGTAGCCGACTATAAAGAACTAGTCTAGCAAATATTTTTATTTTTTTCTAGGATTACTACTTCTAAATAACTTTTAAATACATTCTCAATTGAAAATTTTTCAGAAAAAAATTATAGTGTAAGATGATGTTGAAGTCGCCAAACAATAAGGTCCGCTTCTTCCAAGGGACTCAAAAATTTTAAGATTGCTTCAAATCCATCAACTAAGAGTGTTGGATGCCCGATGATGGCCTGACTAGCTTGATTGACCATCTTTGTTGCCTTCTGCTTCAAAAGGAAGACATTAGGTCATTGGAATTAGTGTAAGGCCTAAAAAGCTTTGGGAAAAGATAGCAAAGAAGAATACTTCCAATCTAAGAATCTTCCTAAAATCTAATTGAAAAACTATCACCCAACTTAAAAGATATACAGTTTCAGCTGCCACTAAAGTTTTGAGCGATACCTTTTCAAATATGTGAGAAGGAAGAGGAGACCATCCTTGTTTTGATCCCAAATTTCTTCTTAGAGTATTATGCTTATTTGATGAGTTTTCTCCAAGGTTCAAATTTGAGAAGAGAAATCTTCATACCTATTTAGCCAATAAAGCTTTAATGAAATTATATAGGTTTGATCCCAGAGTCCTTTTTCTTTTCAAATTTGCAAACCACCTTTCAGTTAACAAAACAGTGAAAGCCTTTCACACTTTCCTTTCCTTTCCAAAGAATACTCTTCTAAAATGATCAATCCTCACCCTAACCCATTTAGGAAGTTTGAATACTAATATAAAATAGAATGAGAAGACAAAGAATACTACATTTATATAAGAGCTAATCCTTCTCCAAAAGACAGAATATCTTACCCTTCCACAAAGTTAATCTGGATTAAGTTCTTTCAATAACGGGGATCCAATATTGTTTCGGTAACTTACGATCACTTAGAGGAAGCTCAAGGTAAGTGAGGGGGAGTGAACCTCTTTTACAGTTAAGAAATGAAGCAAATATCTCCTCATCAGCATATAATAGATTTAGTTCGACTATCAAATACTTGTGAAAGTTGACTTTAAGACCCATTGCTGCCTAAAATTCTAGGAGGATGACTTTTAGGAAGATGAGGGAGGAATCTTCTGCATCATAAAAGATAAAGGGTGTCATTTGCAAAATGAAGATTGGAGATGCATCTTAAGGATAAGATCCTATCCCTTTGTTGAGGCCCTAACTAAAAGCTCTAATAAGATTCATAGTGAGAACAACGGTCACGAGTAGGGATGGCAATTCATATTTTCATATTCTGTTCATGTCATGTTAAATGTAAAATATATATTATGTGGGTCGAGACGAGCACATCATGATTTAATTATATCAAAATTTAAATACAAACATAATATGATTATTAAAAAAGTAATACAGTAATACAATATAAATAACCCATTTAATAAATAAATTATATTGGACTAATACAACATAATTCACTTAACACAAATAGGTAAAACTTATTTAACACAAATAGACATGATTCCATTTGCTTAATATATCCTACATAATATGCTATTAACTAAATGGGTCCTAAATAAATTACTTTCAAGTTGACGGATCAATCTACAAAATGATTGCTTATTTTATATTATAATTAAATTAAAATATTTACAATATAAACCCACTTAAGCTCAATCTGAACCCAATTATTTCGTATTTGATTGAAGTAATGTTTATATGTTGTATTCAAATTTTTACTCCCTAGCCACCAGAATGAAAAGAGCCTAAGTTATAAAATGTTTGCATGTTAGTTACCTGCTATCAATGTACTGCTGATGTGCCTATTTCTTATGAACCATATTTTTATATAATATATCTATTGTATATAAATAGTATATAAAATTCAAGGAAAAGAACAAATCCTTTATTAGATAGATATATAATTAAAAAGAATATTTTTAAAATATGTATAAGCATAAATTTTATTTTATATAAAAGGAATATTCAAAATAATAAAATCATATTTTTATTAATAGAACTACATATATTGATAGATAGTTTATATGTTTTTATTAATTATTACTAATAAAATATTATTAATAGTAAGCAAAGGCCACAAATAATATGTAAGAGGTAAGAAATACAACAATGTGCTCATTAATTGGTCTAATCTATAAGTCATGTGGTAGGCTAAAACTATTCAAAAATGATTGCTGGTTGGCAAGAAAAATAATTGGACACATGCTGTATTTTAAGTGAAGAATTGCATCAAATAAAATGCATCTAAGTTCCGTTCATTATTTTAATGCATTTATAGCTGGACTAGTAGTACTTAAAAGAATTATAATTCTTCATATCCATTTCTAAACATAGAAAAGACTTTGTACACCGTCTTCGGTTCAGCAAGTCCTATGTGGGCTGCATCGTTCCTTTTTATTGGTCCACATACGCACGACACCTATTAAAAAATATTAAGACAACTTTACGACATCCAGAGGAAAAACTTACGATACCCTAGTTTTAAGCTTACAACACCGCAGTTATAAAATTAAGACACCCGTTCAGAAAGCAAAAGAAACTTACGACATCCTAGTTTTAAACTTACGACACCCTAGTTTTAAACTTAAGACACTCATTCAGAAAAGGTATCTATACACAAATTCCAAAAAAAAAAGCTGTTTGACGTGCATTAATACCCATTCAGCTTTTTTTTTTTGAATTTGTGTACAAACACCTTTTCTAAACGGGTGTCTTAAGTTTAAAATTAGGGTGTTGTAAGTTTAAAACTAGATGTCGTGAGTTTTTTTTTTGCTTTTTGAACGGGTGTCTTAATTTTATAACTGTCGTAAGTTTAAAACTAGGGTGTCGTAAGTTTTTTTTGATTTTTAATGGTGCCTTAATTTTGACGTGACGTGCATTAATACTAGCTTTTTTTTTAAAATTTATGTACAGACGAGTGGGTGTCGTAATTTTATAACTACGGTGTTGTAAGATTAAAACTAGAGTGTCGTAAGTATTTTTTGCTTTCGTCTTAGTTTTATAACTACGATGTCGTAAGTTTAAAACTAGGGTGTCGTAAGGTTTTTTTTGCTTTGTTAATGGGTGTCTTAATTTTGACGTGATGTGCATTAATACCAGCTTTTTTTAGAATTTGTGTACAGACGAGTGGGTGTCGTAATTTTATAACTACGGTAAGATTAAAACTAGAGTGTCGTAAGTATTTTTTGCTTTCTTAATGGTGTCTTAGTTTTATAACTACGGTATCGTAAGTTTAAAACTAGGTTGTCGGTTGTCGTAAGGTTTTTTTTGCTTTCTTAATGGGTGTCTTAGTTTTGACATGATGTGCACTAATACCCTTCAGTTTTTTTTGAAATATGTATAGACACGTTTTTTGAACGGGTGTCTTACATTTTAAATTAGGGTGTCGTAAGTTTAAAACTAAGATGTCATAAGTTTTTTTTTGCTTTCTGAAGCTTAAAACTAGGGTGTCGTAAGTTTTTTCTTTGGGATGTCGTAAAGTTGTCTTAATATTTTTTAATAGGTATCGTGCGTATGTGAACCAATAAATATAGGACTTGCTGCACCGAAGACGATGTACAAAGTCTTTTCCTCTGAATATTTATTTGCAACAATAGAAAAGGCACTCAGCCCAACCCATTTTGTTGGTCTCATGGTCCTTAACAAATAGCCAGCCCACGATCACCCAACTATGGAACCAGATTTACCCGTGCGAAATCCAACAGAAAAACATGTGCCAGTCCAATCAATACCTTACATATAAACCCCAGTTTGCTGTTATCCTGAGCTCGATGTGTACCTTACATATAAACCCCAGTTTGCTGTTATCCCGAGCTCGATGTGGTTCAATTTTGTTACGTGGCATCCACAAAAAACTTCGCATCAAAGGTTTTCCGATGTAACATAGCAACGAGGGCTCACAAGAATTTTTGATAGAATTCTCAGCAAATGGATTGGAAAAATAATTAAACAATTGCGTTTTAGCAAAGGATTAGACTTGCATGCAATTCTTTAACTATGGTGATTGGAGCATGATGTGGGATAAAATTGTCATCATATCGGTGGGTAGATATGGCAGTCGATAAGACCCACTTCTGGGTTTTGATCCGTTAACTACCATGATCAGAAAAGGATAAGCTGCACCGACTCTAGTCTCCGAATCTTAACAGAGCCGAACTATCTCCGAACCTTGAGGACCGAGCCTTATCCTCTCAAATGAAAGCGCCAACGTTACCTTGAAATCATGCCGGATATCCCAAAAGACAAACCGCCCTAATCACTAAGACTCAGAGTAAGCCTCCCAAAACAGAAACGGAAGCCAAATATGGCACTCCGTCCAATTCTTAATAAGGCTCGTTAACCGCCAAAACCCCTAACCAACAGGATGTCGGCCTTATCGGATGCCAATGCCCTAAAACGTACCCAAAAAATCAGGTAACGGCTTATCTTATCGGCAGTGCACAAAAATCAAGCCCCAAGACCTTCTAGGTAAGCTCTCAAAGGGCAAGTCTAAGCCCAGAAACTCTAAGCAGAAGCCATTGCTCCTTCTGCAACAACCTTCTCCTCTCACTTGCTTGCTGAGGATTCTTATTAACTTGGGCATCGGAGGGTCTTTTGCAGGAACCACCCCCTATGATTCCTGCGTGAAGACTGTTTTACAAGTCTATCAGGATAGGAGAATGCTATCTAGATCCCGATGCACACCACCGCTAGGCCGGAGAACGAGAATCAGTAGTAACAGATTGGCGCTAGAGGAAATGCCTCAAGTCCCATTAAACTTGAAACAAAGGAGATAAGGTTCAAGAAAGTAGGATATTTTCTTAATGGCCAATCACAAGAGAGCAACCATTGATGCTCCAGATCAGACCGCCTCTCAGAAGCCTGATCCCACAGATAATACGGGGCCACCACAGCCACCACAGCCCGATGCTCTACCACCGCTCGTAGCCCCAGTCATCCAGGACCAGTTTAGCATGCTGGTCCAGTAAGTTCAAGCCCTGGCGCAGTTGGTGCAGGGGTTCCATGGAGTCCCTCCCTCGACTGAACCCATTCAGCAACTCCCTGGTGGGATGGCCACATCGGTCCCACCGACGGCTCCTCCACCCAACACAGTCGAGGTCACGAGCCTCTCACGACAATCTGGCTGCATAGAGGTAGTGGAGTTGGCACCATAGAAGGGTGGAGATAGGAGTCTACCTTGGTTCTGCCGAGCACGCTCCCTATCTCCAGTCTTCTCGTGTCACGAGTCGACACCATGGCTACGATCCCCCGTCCAGTCCCTCCAGCTATCTAGGATGAGGGGATATAGTAGCAACTGTACCTCGAGCATAAATCCCGATAGAGATCGAGCGCCGACTTTCCCAACCAAGACCCCTCCGAGGAAACATGGCTCGAAGGGATATGACTAAATTATGCTGGTATCACCATGACTACGGCCGTGATATCGAGTAATGCTGGTAACTTCAGGATGAAATCGAATAGCTGACCCATCGAGGGAGGCTGGAACGGTTTAGAGGAGCTGCAGAGCCTAACAATATGGAAAAACGTCAACCTGAGTTTCAACGACAACTTCTGCCGAACCAACCAGCTGTTGGCAATGTCAATATGGTTTCCATGATTGGTCCCTCCCAGGGTCGATCGAATAAGAGGAAGACTCTCTTAAGAGGACCCAATGCGAGGGACTCATGTTTTCGGACGAAGGCCTCTCGACGCCGAACTAGGAAGGCCCTGTCAAGTTGCGGAGGTCATCAGACCCGCCAGTTACTAACTCCAAGACCTCGACGAACTGATCATTTCCCGAGCATGGAACTTAGACAACCTCTAAGCACATTATCAATGATGTGCTTCTAAACCGAGCCATTTTGCTTGCTGCAACAAAGCTTCACTCTTTAATTCAAATATTTTCTTTTTAATAATCATCTTTCCTAAGTTGTTGATGAAAGGCGGGACTCATCCAATTGTTGACCCATGAGTTCATATCCTCCAAACATCAGCAATGCCAGTCGAAGTTCTCCTTACCTTGGCTGGGCTAAATTAAAAAAAAATTTGTACCTCGGAACGATCGAGCATTATTCTGAACCTCAGCATGGCCAGTCGGGATACCTTGGCTGGGCCAAGTAAAAAATATTTCTCTGTACCTTGGTTGGGCCAAGTAAAACTCTTTCTCCGTACCTTGGATGAGCCAAATAAAAAAAAAATTTCGTACATCGGCATGGCCGAGCATTATTCTGAACCTCAGTAGGGCCGGTCAGGATACCTTGGCAGTGCCAAGTAAAAAATATTTCTTCGTACCTTGGTTGAGCCAAGTAAAACTCTTTCTTTGTACCTTGGCTAGGCTAAGCAAAAAATATTTCTTCGTACCTTGGCTGAGCCAAGTAAAAAAAAAAATTCTCCGTACCTTGGCAAGGTCGAGCATACTCCAAACTTGGGCAGAACTGATTGGAGTTTCCTATGGCTTGGCAAGGCCAAATATTTGTATTCCGAGCCTAGGCTTAGTCAACCGGAATCATTCGTATATTGGCAAACTAAGCCTTTTCTATGTCTCGGTCGGACCAAGCAATCTCTATATGACCTCGGCATGACCGAGTCATATTCATATCTCAGAAAGACTGAGAAAACTATGGTTTCTCTTTATGAAGCCCAACTAGCTAAAGTGATAGAAGCTCAACACAAGAATTGGATAACTGAAAAATAATATTTTATTCATCATGAATTTTATTACAAGGGGGTCACAAGTGTAGCACAGGAAATACAAGAAAAGTTTTCTACATGTACAAAGCTCATTTGTAGTCACCGCAACCTCTTCCTCTTCTAAAGGATCGTAACAATCTGACTCTAGACAACCGCGAAGATCACCCTCAAACTCTATTGTGTGACAAACTTCGAAACCTAAGGCAAAGGTATGAAAAGAAGCTAAAAATAAGCTGCTCCCCATTATCAAGAAGATGCCCGACACATTTTTGAGCATTTCCTCTAACGAAGCAGCAACAATAGCCATCAGCTATGGTCCGAGGAAGTCATGCAAGAAACGCTTTTGTGCATCTTCAATATGACCTCTATAGCCTCATCCCTTTTGCTTCTTCACACTTGTGTGCTGAAAAAGAAAGTTCAGTGTTGTCTCTGATTGCACCTTACCTGCGACCTGATGAGATTCACCAGAATCGCCCTTTAATGCTCCCTGAATAGCTTGCTTTTCAGTGGCTTCTTCATCCGAGCTTTCAAGTCCAAGTCTAATGCTAGAAAGAGAGGCCAGCTCTTCCTCCTCCGATGACGGCATGGGCAAAGCTCCATCAGACCCTCCCTCAGCCAAAAAGCAGAATGCCTCGATCTCACCTCACCAACGTGAGAGGAAGAGAAAGCATAAAAGCTTCTTCATGTGGCTATAGGCTGTGCCCATCCTCCCCTTTTTATAGCCATAAACCAGGGGGACAGAGGCCATTAATCAGAAGGGAGCTCGAGAGGCGAAGTTCATCAACCATCGCACTCTGATCGCCAATTTGATCACCTGACGCTCATTAAAGCATATTCAGATGAGGAATACAAAGAGTCTCTCCTCACTTGATGAGATGGACACATTCCAATCTTTGATTCGGCCATGTGTCGTCTGTTCAGCAGCCCTCAACAAAAATTCGAGGAGTCTCTCCTTGCCCAATGGAATCAAGTAAAAATGTACTCCATTGGGAATGGGGCTCCTCCTCGATCTCAACATTCATGGGTTAAAGGCGAGCACTCTGTTCCAAGTGTGAATAAAGGCAAAGGGCTGAGCATAGGCGGCACGTGGTGCAAAAATTAAAGTTACCCATGTAAGTTAGTCCCTCGGGAGCAGCGTCAGATAATTGCCAAGTTCAAACCTCGGCATATCAGAGTCATCTCCAAACCTTAGCATGGCCAAGCTGTTGTCTCCGAATCTCGATGGGGCGGAGCTATTTTTAAGTCTCAGCAGGGCTGAGTCATCTTCGAAGTTCGGCAAGTCCGAGCAAACCCCATTGTCTCCCTAAGCTTTTAATCGGGTTGAGAGATTTCTAAATCTCTCTCTCAGCCCTTTCGATCGAAGCATCCCTAGGCTATCCTCGAGAAGCCTAAGTGATTAAATTCATCGATCGCAAAGTATGCTGAGTCGATAGCAATGCTTATACTGCTTAAGTTATAAAGGGCACAAAAAGAGTTAAGGAAGCTGAGATTTTATTTATAAAACTTCGCATTGCTAAGGTGTTGCAAGAACCAAAGGCTTGAAAGAGTTCCTATTACAAAAAGAAGAGGAAAATTTTTTTATAACTCCTTAAATTCAGCTTCGTCCTCCTCATGGAGAGCTCTTGAGGGATCGACGACTGAAGAAGGCTGACCCATCTCTTTGACGATAAATGGAAAAGCCTTGTCCACTAAGCAACTACTAAGGCTCACTCAATCTCCTGGGCAAACGATAGAGGAACTTCGGTCGGATCCGCCTCTAAGGCTATTTCGTATTCAATCTCCAAGGCACACCCTTCATATTCCTTATCAGCCAATTGGGGAGGTACGACCAAAGGTTCAGAGGGAGAAGGATTGCTGTAACCCTCCCTTTAAAGAAATGAAAGGTCAATGTTTGAATACTCTCGGACAACCCTCTGTCGTATTTCCCTTGCCCCTAATCCATAGGTGCCCTTGGAAAACTGAACCTTTTCCTCTTCACAAGCGGCTGATCCCTTATATTTCTCCACAGCCAATGCAGCTTGTTGACGAGCCTTGGTCACCTGGCTTTGATGCTCGCGACACTCTTCAGTCAGAATCCTAATTTTCTCTACTGCTCGGGATGCTCTGAGTTTCACTTGGGAGACATAACTGATAGAATCAACTTTATCAGAGAAAAGATGAAACCTACTGATATGGAGCACATAAAACATGTACCTCCATCGGTACCTTGGCGTTATAAATGTTAGCCTCCATGACCTGCTTGTTGGGTTTTAGTTTTTGGTGAACAATAGTGAATTTTTTTTTAAATTATAAACTTTTATCAACGATAAAATTGCGGCCCTTTTTCTCTTAGATTTTTAAATCTTTCCTCTGCTGAAATTGCCGTTGACTAGCTTTGACTTTCTCTTCGTGGCTTGAAACTTCCCCCTCCTCCCTTTCTTTCTTTGGCTGGAACTGTGAATCCAAGCAGCCACTTCCCTTTTGTTTCTTGGAAATACCTCCACCCAGCCACGTACTTTTCCATTGGAATCCACCCAGCATTTTTTGAGTGCCGGTTTTGCTTTAAGAATCGTGCGC
>UESW01001616.1:141422-216150 GCA_900491605.1 Calamus simplicifolius | reverse complement strand
TACTTTTCCATTGGAATCCACCCAGCATTTTTTGAGTGCCGGTTTTGCTTTAAGAATCGTGCGCGAGGTTCCCTGGTTCTCTCGCAGTGTTTGCTTTTAGATTCGTGCGCGAGCTTTCGTCTTGCTTGATCTCCGGCGATCTCCGCCGGCTGGGTGAGAGTTTCCTCCATTGGTTGTTCCGTCTCCCCTCTTCTAGTCATGGTTCCGGATTTGACTGAGAAGGTCCATCTTCCCCGACGAGCTGCTCCGGCTTCCGGATTCAGATGGGTTTCCTCTTCTCCTTCTTCGTCGGAGGTGGAGAAGATGGAGTCAATCTTTCCTGAGGTTGTCCAGATCCCGATCCCTCAACTGGAAGCGGAGGCGGCTGGTTGGAAGCAGAATGTTGTGATGGCCCATTCCTTCTCTCGGTGGGTGCCGGCTGAAGCTTATATTCGTGAATTTAGGCGAGCTGGGATCGCTGGAGGAATCGTCCCAGTCTCCTTGGCTTTCCGGTGTCATCTCTTTCGTTTTGGAGACTCTCAGGCAGTCAAGATAATCCTTAATCGGCCGTGGGTGATTAATGGCCAAATTATAGGCACAGAAGCATGGCGCCCGGATTTCTTCCCGAACGAGCAATCCATCTCCTCTGCTCTGGTTTGGATGAGATTGCCGAGCCTGCCTATGGAGTTCTGGAAGGAGGATTTCTTCAGATCCATCTCAGAGCAAGCGGGTTCCTTCTGCTTTGTTGATGCTGCGACGGCGTCAAGGAACAGGGGAGGGTTTGCTAGGGTGGCTCTGCGTGTTAACCTCCATCGTCCCCTCCGCCCTGGGACTAGGGTTCAGGGCTTGAATGGACCCTTTTGGCAGCCGTTCGTCTTCGAATCCTTGGAAGGATTCTGCCCGAAGTGTGGGTCTTTGCATCTGGAGGGACCCTGTGCGTTGGAGGCTAAGGCTGATTCGGAGGACTCCGCCAGCAGCTTCGTCTTCGGATCGTGGATGGCTACATTCATCAACGGAGGCAAGTTGAGGATCCCCTGCGTCAAGCTCAGCATGGTGTCTCAGGTCCTCGTCCTTCTCCTCTGCCTGGTTCTTTGGAGCCGAGAGTGAAGGATGGATGGAAGACCCCGGTGAAGCTGGGACGACGAGTTCTTCACGGCTCAGGAAATTCTGGTTCTGATTGCAGCAAGCCGGGAGAGTCTTCGGACTGCCCTGCTTCAGCTTCAGAGGTTTTGCCAATTCCCTTGGTGGCTGATGAAACTATTGCTAAGCCTCAGAGGAAGAAGAAAGTGGCTAAGGGAATGAAGCTCAATTCTTTGCCTCTGGTGGCCGTGCCGGTCTCTTACCAGCGTGCCGTTTCAGCTGATACTGTGAAAGGGAAAAACAAAATGAATCACAGTGGCCTCTCTGAAACTTTTTCATCCCAATCCCTAATTTCAGTAAATCCATTTGCTTCATTGGCTTTGGATCCTCAAGTTGATGGCCAGATGGAAATTAGGGTGAAGGGTTCGGGGCCTCTTAAGCGGGCTCGTACTGTTGAAGGAATGCCCCCCAGATCTATTTCCAAAATGGAAAAGAAAAAAGGGAAATATAAGGGAAATTTGGCCAAAAGTCAAAAGGATATCAATCCTTGCCTACAAAACTGGCCCAGTCTCTTTGTTGCTTGGAACCGATTCAGGTGCTGAACCATATTAATCTTGATAGGCCTGTAGACCAGGAGGGTCAGGTTACCGAGGTAAACCTTAGGGGCCAGGGTTCAAGTCTCATTGAGGCAGATTCTGGTGCCATGCAGGTCAGTTCTCCTCAGAATGCTGACAGTGAGATGGTAGAGGACCAGGAGGTGGTCCAAGTTAATTCCAGTTAATCTATGAAGATTTTAATTTGGAATGTTAGAGGAGCTAATAAGCCTTCTTTCCATTCCTCTTTTAGTAGATTGATTCAGAAACATAACTTTGATATATGTGTTCTTTTAGAAACAAGGCTGTCTGGTGAAAGTCTGGTTCGTTTTCAGAGGCAGATTGTCCGGTCCTGGTCTTCATATGCAGTGGAGGCAGTGGGGCAGTCTGGAGGTATTTTGGCTGTTTGGCGTGACTCAGCTGTCACAATTGAAGCTTTCCATCAAAGTAGTCAACAAATAAATCTTGCTGTCTCTGAAGGGAACTCTGATCCCTGGATCATATCGGCAGTCTATGCCAGTACGGATTACCGTGAGCGTCGTACTCTCTGGTCCGATTTGACTGCCCTTATAGCTCAAGGAATTCCTTCCATTATTGCTGGTGATTTCAACTGTATTACCGAAGCTAATGAGAAGAGAGGGGGTAGGCCAGTTACCAATTCAACTGATATTAATGAATTTAGATCATTCATTGGATCCACTGGGCTGATGGATTTGGGGTACTCGGGACCTCAATTTACTTGGTGCAATAACCGTCAGGGGACAGCTCGTGTTTGGGAGAGAATTGACAGAGCTCTGGCAACCCCTCAGTGGCTCCAAAAATTCCCAGCTGCCACTGTCACTCACCTTTCGAGGATTGCCTCGGATCACTGCCCTATTCTGATTTCCCTGGAGGATGTTCTTCATCAGAGGAAACAGTTTCGTTTTGAACGATTCTGGACGGTCCACTCTTCTGCTCGACTATCATTTCCCAGATCTGGCACCTTCCCATCAGGGGTAATGCAGCCTATCGGATTTCACGTCGTCTTATTTTGGCCAGTCGAAGACTTTCCAGATGGAATAGACTGGAGGTTGGGGATCTAGTCAGGCAAGTGGAGATGGCTGAATCCGTTATCAGCGCCATTCAGACGAAGGAGGACCTCGATGGATTTCTTTTGCCCTCTGATCTCTCCTTGCTGCGAGAGAATCTTGCTCGTCATCACTTCCTCCTTCGACAACAAGAGTTATATTGGAGGCAACGATCTAGAGTCCAGTGGATACGTGAAGGGGATCGTAATACCAGATTTTTCCATCAGGCTACTTTGAAGAGGCGGGCAGCCAACAGAATTCGACGGTTAGTGGATGATGAGGGTAATCATCAGGAGGATATTCACCATATCCGTTCTCAGCTTCTTCATTTCTTCCATTCAAGATGGTCTGAAAGTTTGGGCAACGGGATTCCGGTTACCCCGGTTTCTGATACCCGGAAGGTATCCTCTTCGGATAACGCCCTTCTTATTAGGCCTGTTTATGCGGAGGAGGTCCGTCAGGCTCTTTGGGATCTAGGTCCGGATAAGGCTCCTGGACCGGATGGATTTCCGCCTTTCTTTTTCCGTCATTACTGGGATATTGTTGGTCAGGAAATGGTTCAGGCTATCCAAAATGTATTCCAATCTAAGCAGATTCCTGAGGATTGGAATCGCACTCTTATTACCCTAGTGCCTAAACGCCCAGACGCTTCTCTTCCTCAGCACTTCAGACCGATTAGCTTATGTACTACTATGTACAAGATCTGCGCTCGTCTCTTAGCTTCTCGTCTCCGGCGTGATCCCCCGTATTATTTCAGAGGAACAAGGAGCGTTTATCAGAGGTCGTTCTATCTCGGACAATGTTCTTATCACTCAGGAGTTTATGCACGACCTTCATAGAGCCCCTGTTAGAAGGTGTCTTATGGCCATTAAGCTTGATATGGAAAGGGCTTATGATAGACTGAGTTGGAACTTTTTATATCGCTCTCTTCAGGGTTTTGGTTTTGATGAGAGGTTTACTGAATGGGTTATGGCTTGTATCCAGAGGCCTTCTTTTTCTTTGATTATCAATGGGAGCCCGACTGAGTTTTTTCAATCTTCGGTTGGATTACGTCAGGGATGTCCGTTATCTCCCCTTCTGTTCATCATGGCTGCGGATGATCTCTCTCGTGCTCTCCATTTAGCTCAGTACAACCAGAGGATTGTCCCTTTCAAAATGGGGGATGCGGGTTTTTCCATCTCCCATCTTTTGTTTGCGGATGACTGTATTCTTCTGGGTCAGGCCACTACTGAAAATGCGGCTTCCTTCGATTCCATTATTCAATGCTATTGTCAAGCTTCGGGTCAGAAGGTCAATCTTCAGAAGTCGTCTATTTGTTTTAGTCCGAAGACATCCAGACTTACTAGTGAAGCTATCATTGATCGGCTGGGCATCACTACTCAGACTGATCGCTTTATGTATTTGGGGATCCCCATGACTGGCAGACGCCCTCGATGCTCTGATTTTGAGGACCTTGAGAGGCGGGTTCGTCAGCGTATTGATGGCTGGCAAGTCACTGATCTTTCTATGATGGCTCGGATCACCATTATTCGGTCCGTTCTATCTTTCCTTCCGCTCTTTATGTTATCAAATACGGCCATCCCGACTACTTGTTTGAGGAGGTTTGAGAGATGGATCAGAGATTTTTATGGGCATCTATGCAAAATGGGCATGGTATTCATCTTCTTTCTTGGGACAAGATATGCATGCCTATTCATGAAGGTGGTCTTGGGATCCAATCCTTGGTGGTCAGACGTCAAGCTTTACTGGCCAGACATGCTTCTCGTTTCCTTTTAGAGCCGCATTGTCTTTGGAGCTCGGTCATGCGGGCTAGATATGGTGATTGGAAGCCAGAAGAGCTCATTTCGTCGCCCAGAGGCAGCTCTTTCTTTTGGAAGGAGGTGTGCCAGGTTGCCGACACCATTCGGATGAATATCTCTTGGATGATTGGAGATGGTCATTCTATAGATGCCATTCAGGATTCATGGATTTCAGAGCTTCCACTGTCTCGATGGCCCTCATTTTTTAGCACTGATATTCCAACTGATATGAGGGTTAAGGATCTGATTTCATCTGTCCCCCCCTCCTGGAACACCCCCATGGTGACCAGTCTTTTTGGCAAGGATCTTTCTCAGAGGATTCTATCGATCCCTCTTATCTCATGCCCCTCCGCTGATATTAGGCTTTGGCAGAGATCCTCCCTCACTAGGGCCCCTCTCAGGGATCTTGTCAGGATTTTCAGGCCTCCGGTCCAGAGTACAAAGGATGCTGCGTGGATATGGAAGCTTCCCACTCTTCCTAGGGTTCAGCTCTTTATTTGGAAGCTTCTGTGAGATTGCCTACCGACGAGTGCTATGCTCTACCGTAGGGGTCTCCCTATCCAGCCGACCTGCCCCTTATGCGGTACGGAGGACGAGACTATTGATCATGCTATATTCAAATGCCTTAGAGCTAGAAGGATTTGGTATCTCATGGGTTATGTGTTCAGAGTGGATGTCTACGGTTCTCCTCGTCCTATCTTTCTCCAGGATCTCCGGACGGCTCCTCAGCACAATCGCGGCCTTTGGGCGATTACTGCTTACCAGATATGGCTATCTAGGAACCAGATTATCTTTTCCGAGGATTGTATCTCTTCTCATCAGCTAATAAGAAAAATTAGATCAATGTCCGTGGATTGTGCCCGTGCCCTTCATTCTGTTGGTTTTGATACATCTGGCCTCTAGGGTTCCCCTGCTGCTACGGCAGCGAACCGGCGTACGATTTTTATTTCTTGGGAGCCCCCTCCTCCAGGTTTTGTTAAAATCAACTTTGATAGGAGTGTTCGCGGCAGACTTGCTGGTTCGGCCTTCATCATTCGTGGTCCACAGGGTAAAATGATAGCGGCGGGTGGATGTGGGTCTCTGGACTTCTCTGTTCCCATGGCTGAGCTTTGTGCTGCATGGGCAGGTATTTCTTATGCGGTGCAGACTCTTCGAGCCCAGAGTCTTGTTATTGAAGGAGACTCTATGACTGTCATTCAGTGGATACGGAAAGATAAAGCTCCTGATGTATCCACCAATTCGATCTTAGCAGATATATGGACTATGCTTCAGAACGTGGATTCTGCCCAGATTTATCATGTTTTCTATGAAGCCAACACGGCTGCTGACTGGGCAGCGACGGCCGTGGCTCAGCATGTAGGATATAGGATATGGACTATGGGTGAACCATGTCCTCCTGTATTATTTCAAATTCTGCAATCTGATGTATCTGGGCTGACTCATACTAGACTTGTATGATCGCCCGTCTTTATCAAAAAAAAAAAAAAAAGGCTTCCAGTGAATCCCCCACATCGATCGCTCGTGGAACATGCTTGGATCCACTTGATACTCTCTTGATTCCCATGACCTGTGGATGAAGCATCCCTTGGCAACAAATGTCTTCACGTCCCCTCCACCAACGTGATCTTCTCACAGAAGTCATCTGGATCCCGTAGAGGGAAGCGCGCTCCGGTTCTTGGGCGCACGTCACTGTTCCACCCCTCCATGCTAGGATGTTGTAGCTGAGAACAGGGAAGACGTTGCGGCGGAGAAGGGAGAAGGGAGAAGGGAGGAGAAGATAGAGAGAAAAATATTAGAAGAAAAGGATTAATTTTTTTTGTTCATAATTTTTAGAGACTAAAGTTTAAATACATGATTAAATTTTTTATTCATAAACCCTAAGGATTAGAGTTTAAATCCATAACAGAGTAAGATTGACTCAGACTTTACAAAAACTCCCATGGACTAACCCAATAAAATTAAACTAATCCCCAAGCCCGTGTACATCTGTGACTTGATTTAATCTTAACCCTTGGACCCACACCTAGCCCAATATAAGTTAGCCCAACCTGAGCCTTGATAGCACCATACCAGGCTCAACAATCTTTACCTTGGTGCTTTCAAGGCCTCAGCACGACCATCGTGTCCATTAGCTGCAACACCAAGCTGTTCTGTGAAAGAACCTTGATGCTGGATTCTCCTTGGTGTGTATCTTCATCAGCTTCACTCCACCTTCTTCCACCAGCTCTCTGTAGTCGATGCCTTCCTTTTGAGAGTATTCTCTGACCACTAGTCTTGCCTTATACCCGATACCCCTTTGCTCTGAAGGCTCTTCCATGTGCTGATAAACCCATTTGCAACAAATGAATTTTTTCCTTGTGGCAATTGGACCAACTGCCACGTACCAATCATATGGATAGATTACATCTTCTCTACTATAGCCTGCATTTTCTATCATAGATTGGGCCCACCTATCTCTGTTCTGGCTGTCCTAGCTCTCTATAGCCTCCTCATAGGTGTAAGGGTCTTCATTCGCTATCACCAAGGCATATGACAACGAATCCTCGAAATCGTATCGAACTGGTGGTCGCACGTTCCTTCTGGGCCTATGTTGTACGATCTCATATCAGTCCCCTGCCTAGCTGCATCCTGCTGAACTCCCTGGCTTCTATCCCCTCTATCAGTCTTTTCAATTTGAATCTCAAATCCTCTCGGTCCACTAGCAAATGGCATGACTGTGTAGGTCATCTGACTAGTGTTATCGTGTTTCACCTTCTGCAATCCCTGCTGCGCATCTATACCATCTCTGCTATGAAGGATCAAGCTCTCATCAAAGGTTACATCCATGTTGATGAAAACCTTCTTCTCTAAGGGGTTCCACAGTCAATACCACTTGATTCCGTGCAGTTAGCCCAGGAACACTATCTTCTTTGATCTGGTGTCCAACTTACTTCAATCTCCAACACCAATATGTACATATGCCATGCATCCAAACACCCTCAGATGGTTCAAGCTTGTCTTCCCTTCAGACCATATCTCCTCTAGAATGCCTCCACCCAACCTAGTGTGTGGTGACCGATTGACCAAGTAGCTAGCTGCACCTACTGCGTCAACCTAGAACATCTTTGAAAGCACTGCTTGCAGCCTCAAGCACCTTATTTTTTTCAACAGTGTTCTGTTCATCCTCTCAGCCCTCCATTATGTTGAGGAGTTTTCATCACCGAGAAGTGCCTTTTGATGCCCCACTCCTCACAAAAACTCTGAAACTTCATACTGGTGTATTTTTCGTTATTATCTAACCTCAAACACTTCACACTCCTACCCTTCTCCTCCACCTCAGCCTTCCTGATTGTGAACTTGGTGAAGACCTCTGATTCTCCTTTATGAAGTAGATCCATAGCTTTCTTGGGAAATCATCTATTAGGGTCAAGAAGTATCTAGCCCTATTCCTTGCAGAAACTAGGGCTGATCCCTAGACATTTCTATGTACTAGCTCAAGGGGTTCTGCACTCCTAGCTGTGCTGACTAAGAACTATACTCTCCTCTGCTTTTTCATCTGATGTGGCTTACATATCTTTATATCTCCACCACTCAGGTCTGGCAGCAGCACTCTCTTACTCAGTTCTTTCATCCCCCTATCTTCCATGTGGTTTAGACGGTAATGTCATATCATGTACACATCCCGAGGATCCTATTCCACAACTACTGCCTCAGATTTCATAATCACTACAGAGCCCTCCATCTTATATAAGTTATTTTCTAGCCTCATCCCTCTCATCACCACCATAGCTCTATTGGAGATATTCAGAACTCCACTCCTGGCATGACTGTTGAAGCTGTATCTAATCCACTCTAAGTACCCCAATGATATCAGATTTTTTTTGAGTTCTGGGACATGCTTCACACTGGTAAGAGTGCGCATCATGTCATCAAACATTCTTACCCTCACTGTGTCAATCCCTACCACCTTGCATGGGTGATCATCTTCAAGAGTCACACACCCCTCATCAACCTTTGTATAAGTGTTAAACCATGATCGGTTGGGAGTGTAATGATGAGAACAAGCTGAATCCAAGGTCCACATCTTTGTGTTGTGCCTATGACCATCTGATATCACCAAGAGATCATCCTTCACCTTCTAGACTGCAACTGTACTTACTGACACAGATCCTCCCTTTTCTCTCATATGATTTTTTTACTTAGGAAAATTTCTCTTAAAATGTCCTACCTCACCACACTTGTAGCACTTTACCTCTTTCTTTCCTTTTCTGGATTTGACCGTCTTTTAGGCTTACTCTTGTCCCTGCCTCTACCTGACCTTTTCCTAACTGACAGACCCTCCTGGAGAACTGCTTTCTTAATCATCTTCTTCATCTACTCATTCGTTCAAAACACTAAGATAATATCTTCATAGAATAATATTTTCTTTCTGTAGAGCAGCGTCGTGACTAATGAGTCATGTGATGTGGATAGTAAACACAATAGCAAAAGTGCCTTATCTTCCTCCATCTTGATCCCAACATTCAGCAATTCATTGCTAATCTGGTCGAATACCTGGATGTGGCCTAGCACATCATCACCTTCTGACATCCAAAGGTTGTAGAGATGCTTCTTTAACATCAACTTATAGCACATATTCTTTCCCATATAAAGGGCTTGCAACTTCTATCAGAGTCCCTTCGGGGTCTTCTCCTCTAGCACTGAATAAAAGACTGAGTCTGCTAGACATCCTCTGATCACTGCACATGCTTTCTTCTTCAACGACATCCACTACTTATCTGTCATCCCATCTGACCTTTCCTCCAAAGCCAGATCTAAACCCTGCTGCATAAGGAGGTCCTCTATCCAAACTTTTTATATGGAGAAACTTTTCTTCTCATTAAATTTCTCAAAATTTATTTTTATGCTACTACTCATGGTAAGATCATAACCAAAAAAATAAATAAAATAAATTTTAAAAAATTAAAAGGTACTTTGATGAGGCCTTATTGAAATTATTTTAACCCCTTGAAGATCTTCAAAATTACTCCTTTCTGAACAAGGCTTTGATACTGACTATTGGATTTTAGTTCTTAATAAACAGTAATGAAATTTCCTTCTTGAAAAAATTTTATGAACTTCTACCAACGATCAAATTGCAGCCTTCTTTTCTCTTAGATTTTTAAATCCTTTCTCTGCTGGAATTGCTGTTGACTAACTTTGACTTTCTCTTCGTGGCTTGAAACTCCCTCCTCCTCCCTTTCTTTCTTTGGCTGGAACTGTGAATCCAAGCAGCCACTTCCCATTTGTTTCTTGGAAACACCTTCACCCAGCCACATACTTTTCTATTGGAATCCACGTACCCAGCTGTCTTGCTAGAAGACTTGACCAAGCTTTGTCAAGGCTTCGAGTGAATCCCCCACGTCGTTCGTGGAACGTACTTGGATTCGCTAGATACCCTCCTGATTCCCATGGCCTATGGATGAAGCATCCCCTGGCAACGAACGTCTTCACGTCCTCTCCACCAATGTGATCTTCTCACGGAAGTCGTCTGGATCTCGTGGAGGGAAGCGCACTCCGGTTCTTGGGCGCACGTCACTGTTCCACCCCTCCACACTAGGACATTAAGACTGAGAATAGGGAAGACGTAGTAGCGGAGAACTAAGAAGGAAGAAGGAAGAAGGAGAATGAAGAAGAAATAAGGAAAGAAAAGATGAAGAAAAATATTTTGAAGAAAATAATTTATTTTTTCTATCCATAAATCCTAAAAACTAGAGTTTAAATACATGATCAAGTTCTCTATCCACAAACCCTAAGGACTAAAGTTTAAATCCATTACGGAGTAGGATTGGCTCAGACATTACAAAAACTCCTATGGACTAACCCAATAAGATTAAACTAATTCCTAAGCCCGTGTACATCCGTGACTTGATTTAATCTTAACCCTTGGACCCACACCTAGCCCAATACAAGTTAGCCCAACCTGGGCCTTGATAGCACCACGCTGCTTCCGAAGCTTTTTATTTTCTTCTTCACTCTAGCGAAGCCTCTTCTCGGCATCCTCTAGCTTCGCCTAATTATTTTTCAGTTCATACTTCGCCGCCACCAGATCGGCCATGATCGTCGTAGCTCACTTCTGGTGGCGTTCAAATCGAAGCTGCCCACTTTTGAGCTTTTCATTCAAAGCTCTTATTTCCTCTATGGCCTCTGCTCGAAATCTTGATAGTTCTGCCCAGGCTTCCTCAATTGATTAATTGGCTTCCTCAAGCTTGGCACAAACTTTGGCCAGTTCCTCCAACAACTGGCTCACCAAGCCCTTCTTGGTCTGAAGCTTGGCATTCTCCTGCCTAGCTCAGGCATGAGCTTTGGTCGCCGAGTTTAGACAATTGCACATCACCTTTGAAATTATTGAAGCGTGCAATAGAATATAGCAGATGAGATTGGAAGCGACCAAACAAACTAAGGAAAAGAAAGAAAATACTAACTCCTACTCACCCGGGAGGAATAGATACTTATAGCCCTCAAGAGCTCATGGTTGTTGATCGTGGACAAAAATTCTAGGCCCTCAGGGATGTCGCACTCGTCAATTATGGTGAATGAAGGGTCTCCCTCTTCTTCCTTGGCAATCAACCTGGAAGAGCCCTCCTTCTAGCCAAGGAATTCACGAATCCTTTGGGCTAGTGGCACCCCCTCAGAATTGGAATCGATCGACTCAGGGACCTCAACTTCACTAGCTCCCTCAGCCGAAGGCCTTTCTTGACCTTCAGCATTTTGTTCGGCCCCCCTTTGCTCCTCAGGAAGTGACTCCTCGATAAATGAAAGAGGAGCAACGAGGCCAACTGTTGACCCAATTATTGATTTTGATGATTAATAAAGGAATTTAGTATATTTATTGTGTTACTGATGAATTTAACAAATGTTTCAGGGCTTAAAAATATTTGTTTAATCAAAAGGCATTTAGAAACGTATTTTGAATCAAGTGCCAAAGGTAAGTTTCAAAATTCAGAACCTGGAGTCGACACCTAGAAAGCCTGGAGCCGACCCCATGGCCAATCAAAATTTTTTTCTGATTTTTGATACGGTCCGGAGCCGACACCCAGAGTTTCGGAGTCGACACTTACAGTGTCTGGAGCCGACTCCGACACGGGGACAGAACGTATGATTTTTGACTACCTTGGAGCCGACACTTACAGTCTTTTGGAGCCGACACCTGACCATGGCGAGCCGACACTTAACTTTTTCAGAGCCGACTCCTCGACGAACTCAGAACTTTCTATTTTTGGATAAATGACTTGGAGCCGACACCTAAAAAGTTGGAGCCAACTCCAACCTGTCAGGAACGGATTTTTAAAATGCCAGATCAGCTCAAACGGTAATATTTTCTTTTCACCTAACTTCTAACGGATATATTTTGTTTGGAAAAACTTTTCAGGTACATTCCAACGGCTAGTTTTCTCACCAAAAATGGATTAAAGGAAATCTATAAAAAGGGGGAGAAAGTTCGTTTGAAAAAATGACGGAAAAAATCGGAGCTAATACAAATCAAAAATCCGAGAAGTCTTGAGCCTGAAATCAAAGAGAAAAGTATCCAAGTTCAAATCCTTCCACTCCAAAAAGCTCAAAGAGAAATCCAAGGCGTTCAACTTAAAATCGGAGGTTTTTCAAAAGCTCTGTTTTGGTGTAATTTTCAACTTCTCATCTGCAATATCTGTGAAGAATCAAAGCTGAGCCATGATTCAACATCTCCAAAGAGAAGAGGAAAAGAAGAAAAGCTCAAATCCAATCTACTTCAAACAGGCTTTTCTAAACTTGTTTATTTACTTTAAATATTTGCTCATTTGAGGAGCTGTTTGTCAATATAAACATTATTCTTTTTGTTTTTACTAGTTCAATCAGGGGGATTGAATTAGTGGAGGTAGTATACCTCGGGGCAAGCTAGATTAGCTTGAGTTTGAGTTTTGTGCTGGTGAGCCCAAGAAAAACCAGCTGGGTTCGTTGTGCACCCGGAAAACAATAAGTTTTGAGTTGTGATCTTGTAAAACAACTCGGCTGTAATCTAGTTGATTATAGTATGGACCCAAGTGGAACTTAGGAGTGGATGTAGGTGTTGGATACACCGAAAGACTATAAAATCATTGCGTTTGTCGTTCCTTAATTGTCTCTTTCTCTATCTCTTCATTTGTGATTGAAATATATTCTGCACTTAATTATTTCAAAGTCAATATTTTAAAAAGGTTAAAAATTTTTTGGAACCCAATTCACCCCCTCCCCCTCTTGAGTTGCCATCTGGGCCAACAATTGGTATCAGAGCAAGTGCTCATTTAAATTTGATCCAACAATCAAGAGCTAAAGATCCAAATGGTAGCTCAAGCTGGATCTTCATTTGTTGAAGGTCATTCTACAAATAGACCTCCTTTATTTAATGGTTCCAACTATTCATATTGAAAAGCAAGAATGAGAATATTCATTCAAGCTTCAGATTATGAATTGTGGTGTGTCATAATTAATGGACCTAGCACACCCACACACGTAATTGATGGTTCAATTGTTCCTACGCCCGAAAGGGATTGGAATGAGAATGATAGGAAAATGGCGCAGCTCAATGCTAAAGCCATGAATATTTTATATTATTCATTAGATGCTAACGAATTTAATCGTATCTCTACATGTAATTTCGCAAAAAAATATGGGATAGATTAGAGGTTACCGATGAGGGTACAAATCAAGTTAAAGAATCTAAGATAAATATTCTTGTTCATAAGTATGAATTATTTAGCATGGAACAAACTGAAAGTTAGCCTGCATGTATACTAGATTCACTGATATTGTAAATGGTCTGAAAAGTCTTGGTAAGACTTATACTAATTCTGAACTTATTCGCAAAATTCTTAGGTCACTTCCAAGATCGTGGGAAGCGAAGGTGACTGCCATCCAAGAAGCCAAAGACCTCAACACTTTACCATTGGAGGAGCTACTTGGATCACTAATGACTCATGAGTTAACCATGAAGCAGCACATAAAGGAAGAAGTTAAAAAGAAGAAGACTATAGCTCTTAAGGCTGCAGAAAGTGAGGAGAGCTGCAGTGATAATGATGAAGATAATGATGAGACAGCTCTTCTTCCTAGAAAGTTCAAAAAATTCATGAGAAGAAAGAAACCCTTTCATAAAAGAAAATCTGGAATTAAGATGGAAGGAGAAAAAGAAAAAGAAAAGGAGAAGGACAAAGACAAAGAGAAAGACCCCTAATTTGCTATGAGTGTAAGAAACCGGGGCACTTTAGATATGATTATCCTCAACTAAAGAAAGCTTACAAGAAGAAGAAAAAAGCCTATATTGCAATCTGGAGTGACAGCGATGAATCCTCTTCAGAGGAAGATCAAAAGAAGTTGCAAACATTTGCTTTATGGCGAACGACGACAACGAGGTAAGTTCTGAAAACCCTTGTGATGATTTGCATTTGATGAATTGTTTGAAGCTTTTAATGAACTAGTTGATGATTTTAAAGCTTTGAAAAAGAAATACAAGTTTTTGTAAAATGATAACTCAATTCTCATTAAAGAAAAAGATAATTTTACTCATGAGATTGAGATGCTGAAATCTGAAAATGATAATTTGACAAAAGAGAGAGAATCAATTTCCAATGAAAATGATAGACTAAAGAAGGAAGTTGATAATTCAAGAATATTGTTGATAAATTCACATATAGTTATGAAAAGCTTAATTTATTACTGAGTAATCAAAGAGCTATATTTGATAAGGCTGGATTAGGATATAGGCCTAACATAAAACAAAAGTTTGTCAAAAACTTTTTTAGAAGAGAACAAAATAAAGATGATGTTACATGTCATTATTGTAACAAGAAAGGCCAAATATCCTACGAATGTAATGCAAGAAACAGTAACAAAAATTTAAATAGTAAAGGAAAGAAAATATGGGTCCCAAAGGAATAATCTTTTATGCTACTAACCATGAAGGACCCAAGAAGGCTTGGGTACCTAAATATAAGACTTGATCATTTTTGCAGGAGTGTCTTGCAGCCAAAAATTTAAAGCGAAAGTGGTATCTCGATAGTGGCTGCTCAAGAGACATGACGGGTGACAAGGATCAATTCATCACCCTTGAAAGCAAAAGAGGAGGAGTTGTTACGTTTGGTGACATGGCAAAGGCCAAATCATGAGGTTTGGTAATATTCAAATAACTCCCTCCATATATATTAAAATGTCTTATATCAATGGTTTAAAATATAATTTAATTAGTATTAGTCAATTATGTGATAAAGGTTTTAAAGTATCATTTGAAGCATCTGTCTGCACTGTTTCTAATCCCATTGATGATAGCATTGTTTTTACTGGAAATAGAAATGGCAATGTATACTTGATTGATTTAGACAATTTGTCTACTAGTAATCATTGCTTAGTTTCTAATAATGCTAATATGAATGAGATTGGTTGGTTATGGCATCGTAGATTAGTTCATGCAAGCACACACCTAATTTCAAAATTAATTAAAATGGATTTAGTAAAAGGTCTTCCACAACTAGATTTTGAAAATGGCAAAATTTGCGATGTATGTCAATTTGGAAAACAAACTAGAAACTCTTTCAAAACTAAAAATATTGTTTCCACTTCTAGGCCACTTGAACTACTTCACATGAATCTTTTTGGACATACTAGAACCACTAGTCTAGGAGGAAAGAAATATGGTCTTGTGATTGTAGATGATTATTCTAGATACACTTGGGTATTGTTTTAGCTCATAAAGATGAGACCTTTCCATTATTTTTGAAATTCTTTAAGAAGGTCACAAATGAGAAAAACAACACCATAGTGTCTCTTAGAAGTGATCATGGCACTGAATTTGAAAATTATTTATTTGAAAACTTTTGCATTGAAAATGGCATTCATCATAATTTTTCAGCACCAAGAATACCACAATAAAATGGAGTTGTAGAAAGAAAAAATAGAACTTTAGAAGACATGGCCAGTACCATGCTATGCGAAAGCAACCTACCAAAATAATTTTGGGCGGAAGCTATAAACACGGCATGTTACATTCTTAATAGAGCTTTAATTAGGCCAATCATTAAGAAAACTCCTTATGAACTATGAAAAAATAGAAAACCAAACATAAGTTACTTTCATGCATTTGGTTGCAAATGTTTCATTCATAAAAATGGTAAAGATAATCTAGGTAAATTTGATGCAAAATCTGATGAAGGCATTTTCTTAGGATATTCAACATCTAGTAGCCTATAGAGTGTTTAACAAGAGAAACTTAATTGTAGAAGAATCTATTCATGTAATTATTATGAATCTTTAGCATCAAGTTCAGGAAAAATTGATGATGAGAAGATACAAACATATTAGAAAGAGACATTGAAAAATTGAATATAGATATATCTTCAAATCATAAACAAGAAGCTAAAGATGATGATTCTCCCAGTGTTGATGTTGTTGATGCAAATCATAATGATGTAGATCTTCCTAAAGATTGAAGATATGCCTATGGTCATCCTAAAGAATTAATTATAGGTGATCCATCTCAAGGAGTAAGAATTAGATCATCAATGAGAAACGTCAATAATCATCTTGCATTTGTATCTCAAATTGAACCTAAAACTATTGAAGAGGCTGAAAAAGATAATTATTGGATGTTAGCTATGCAAGAGGAATTAAATCAATTTACTAGAAATAATGTCTGGACACTAGTAGATAGACCTAAATATCATTCTGTTATAGGATCAAAATGGGTATTTAGAAATAAATTAGATGAAAATGGCATAGTAATTAGAAACAAAGCTAGATTAGTCGCAAAAGGATATAATCAAGAAGATGGAATTGATTTTGATGAAACTTTTGCACATGTAGCTAGATTAGAAATAATTAGATTATTACTCGCATTTGCATGTCATATGCATATCAATTTATTTCAAATGGATGTTAAAAGTGTATTTTTAAATGGATTTATAAATGAGGAAGTTTTTGTTGAACAACCACCTGGTTTTGAAGATCATGAATTTCCAAATCATGTTTTTAAATTGTACAAAGCACTATATAGTTTAAAACAAGCACCTAGAGCTTGGTATGAAAGATTAAGTAAATTTCTAATTGAAAATGATTTTACAAGAGGAAATATTGATAAAACTCTATTTTTGAAAAGAAAAGATAAGGATTTATTAGTAGTACAAATATATGTTGATGATATTATATTCGGTGCTACTAACAATCTTTTGTGTCAAGAATTTGCTAAGTTAATGCAGGGTGAATTCGAAATGAGCATGATGGGAGAACTCAATTTCTTCCTAGGACTTCAAATCAAGCAAAGCAAAGAGGGGATTTTCATCAATCAAGCAAAATACACAAAAGAACTTCTCAAGAAGTTTGTAATGGAGTCAATTAAATCCCTTGGAACACCTATGAGTCCTTCATGCAAATTAGATAAAGATGAAGATGGTAAGAAAGTAGATCAAAAATATTATAGAGGTATGATCGGATCTCTTCTTTACTTAACAGCTAGTAGACCAGATATCATGTTTGCTGTTTGTCTATGTGCTAGATTTCAATCAGAACCTAAAGAATCTCACTTAATTGCTGTAAAGAGAATCTTAAGATATTTAAGTGGAACTAAAAATGTAGGTTTATGGTATTCTAGAGACTCAACACTAAACTTGATTGCATATTCTGATTCTGACTATGCTGGATGTAAACTAGATAGAAAAAGTACAAGTGGTGCATGTCAATTTTTAGGATGTAACTTAATCTCTTGGTTTAGCAAAAAGCAAAATTCGGTTGCATTATCTACTGCTGAAGCAGAATATGTTGCAGCTGGAAGTTGCTGTGCTCAAATCCTTTGGATTAAGAGACAACTTGAAGATTATGGCATATAGCACTTGATAAAACTCCTATTAGATGTGATAACACAAGTGCAATTAATTTAACTAAAAATCCAATTCAACATTCAAGAACAAAACACATTGAAATTAGATATCACTTTATAAGAGAACATGTAGCTAATAATGAAATTTATCTTGATTATGTTAATACTGAAGAACAATTAGCTGATATATTTACAAAACCCTTGAGTGAAGAGAGGTTTTGCTATCTTAGAGGTGAATTAGGGATTTGTGACCCTTTGGAATGATTTTGAAACTCTAAGGAATGACTATCTAGATTTCTTAATATTCCTTTCATAATTTTAAGGACAAATTATCTAGTCATCTGAGCAATTTGTTCCTCTTATTCCAAAGATTTTTTCAAAATTTTATTGAACCTATTTTGACAAGTTTTAGATGTTTGAATCTCAGTTATTTTTCTCTGAAATTGTCAGTGGAGTCGACACCTCAGTTTGGGGAGTCGACACCTTGTTGTGTCGCTCTCGGTCCCTGACCTTGGAGCCGACACCCGTATAAGTGGAGCCGACTCCAGTTCGAGCGCTGACTGTGTTAGCGATGTGGAGTCGACACCCGACTTTGCGGGAGTCGACACCTGGGGGTCCCAAATCGATTTATTAGGGCAGAGTCGACACTTCGTCATTCCGTTTTTTTCAATCCACTGCCAAACTCTTCCCAAACTCTCTCAAAACCTCCCAACTCAAATTCCACTCATTTCGAACCGTCCCAAGAATCTTAATGGCACCTAAGAGGAGAGGATCGGTGATTGGAGCGCCCGTGACGACTAGGAAACGATTGGCGAGGCGACCCGTCGCGAGCCATCTCCGAGCGAGGAATCTTCAACCCAATCGGACAATCCTAATCCTTCTTCTCCTCAGGTAGACACATTAGCTGGGAGAGTGATCACAATGGGTAGGAAAGTCGATTTTGAATTTTTTGAATCCGAGGGCTTTTCTATTGGGAATCAAATTAAAGAGTTAGGCTGGGATAAATTTGCTCATTAGATGTTCCCACCTATCCTACCCTTGTCAAAGAGTTCTACTTCAATCTATCGAGAGGTGATGGTGGAATCGTGAGTTCTGTCAGAGGTAAAAGAGTCCATCTCATATTTCAAAAACTAGGAAACCTTTTGAGCATTCCCATCACTGGATTGGCTGCCGACGTCACAGTGAGAGGTCAGACGCCTTGTCAAGGATGTTAGGGAGAGAGGTTACAGAATTTGAAGAAGTTAGGGCTAACCAATTGCCCTTGGAATTGAGATTGCTTCACAATATTTGCAGCAGAATTTTATTTCCTAAAACCAATCGATTTGAGTATGTCTCCGAGCGAGACATAGTTGTGATGGATAGTGTATTGACTGGTCAACCTATAAACCTAGCTGCAATGATGATTTTTTATATGGCCGAAGCTGGAGGAAAAAGGAGATCGTCCCTACCCTATGGCATGGTTCTAACTATGGTTTTCAGGAGCCAAGGAGTTGTAATTTTGGATAATGAACCTTCCAAGAACCTCAGGCATACCGATTACTACAGTTTGGCCACCTTGCATCGGATGGGATTTGTAAAGGTCAATGGGCATTGGGAAAGGAAAGGCAACTTGGATGAGAGAGCCCTGAGCTTAGACCTTCTGCACCTTTTGAGGCTGGTCCGTCTGTGAGGGTTCCCTCTCCACAGCCTAGCAGTCCGATTCCTATTCCTGTCCCTGCTCCTGCCTCTGCTCATGTTTCTGATCAGCCATCTACTTCATCAGTCGGATTTTCAGACTTTCAATTGGAGCAACTTAAAGGTTTACTTGCTGCTCAGAAAGATGAATTGAAGACTGAGTTTGATAATCATTTTATGAACTTAAGAGAGACTCTCTACTCATTGGATGATCGCATCAGTAAAATCGAGTCCACTCTTGGTTCATCTGCGGAATCCTTAACAACTGATCTAAAGAACATATTTGAAGAACTTAAGGATATCTGTGGAGATTCTGAAACTTACTCAAGATGCAATGCCGAGCTTCAAGATAAAATCATGACTGCTTGCTCTTTTGTTGATAGAAGATTGAAAGAATTTGTAGCAACTCAAAGTGATGGAATGTGAAAGATTTTAGATCATTTGCAAAGGATTATTAGAACCAATCTATGATTTTCATGTAATGAAGTAAAAGTTGTTGTTTGATGTTTCATTTTGAAATCTTGATGTAAAAGTTGTTGTTTCATTTTGAAATCTTAATGTAAGTGTTGTTTGATGTATAGTTTGATAATTGACAAAGTTCAGTTTCATTTTGTAACACTTGACTTCTTAATGCAATGAAATTATCTTTTGAGCTATCAATTTTAACATTTTACTTAACTTCTCTTAGTCTTTTTGTTGATTACAAAAAAGGGGGAGAAAGTTATGTCGTATATGCATTGATTATTAGTTAAGCATTGACCGGTATTTGATTGATATCAAGCCATTTTGGATATGCATTAATTTAAATAAGCTTAAGTAAAATTGATATAACTAAATTCCAAGTATCAAACAAAAGGAAGAACAATTGTTAAATTGAACTTCATAGGGGGAGCTATCTTATTCAGGGGGAGCTTACCTGTGAGGATCATATATTTGAAATTTTGATTTAAGAATCCTATGCATATACTCAATGTTTTTATAATCATCAAAAAGGGGAGATTGTTGACCCAATTATTGATTTTGATGATTAATAAAGGAATTGAGTATATTTATTGTGTTACTGATGAATTTAACAAGTGTTTCAGGGCTTAAAAATATTTGTTTAATCAAAAGGCATTTAGAAACGTATTTTGAATCAAGTGCCAAAGGTAAGTTTCAAAATTCAGAACCTGGAGTCGACACCTAGAAAGCCTGGAGCCGACCCCATGGCCAATCAAATTTCTTGCTGATTTTTGATACGGTCCGGAGCCGACACCAGAGTTTCGGAGTCGAAACTTACAGTGTCTGGAGCCGACTCCGACACGGGGATAGAACGTATGATTTTTGACTACCTTGGAGCGACACTTACAGTCTTTTGGAGCCGACACCTGACCATGGCGAGCCGACACTTAACTTTTTCGGAGCCGACTCCTCGACGAACTCAGAACTTTCTATTTTTGGATAAACAACTTGGAGCCGACTCCAACCTATCAGGAACGGATTTTTAAAATGCCAGATCAGCTCAAACGGTAATATTTTCTTTTCACCTAACTTCTAACGGATATTTTGTTTGGAAAAACTTTTCAGGTACATTCCAACGGCTAGTTTTCTCACCAAAAACGGATTAAAGGAAATCTATAAAAAGGGGGAGAAAGCTCGTTTGAAAAAATGACGAAAAAAATCGGAGCTAATACAAATCAAAAATCCGAGAAGTCTTGAGCCTGAAATCAAAGAAAAAAGTATCCAAGTTCAAATCCTTCCACTCCAAAAAGCTCAAAGAGAAATCCAAGGCGTTCAACTCAAAAATTGGACGTTTTTCAAAAGCTCTATTTTGGTGTGATTTTTCAACTTCTCATCTGCAACATATGTGAAGAATCAAAGCTGAGGCCTGATTCAACATCTCCAAAGAGAAGAGGAAAATAAGAAAAGAAGAAAAGCTCAAATCCAATCTACTTCAAACAGGCTTTTCTAAACTTGTTTATTTACTTTGAATATTTGCTCATTTGAGGAGTTGTTTGTCAATATAAACATTATTCTTTTTTGTTTTTACTAGTTCAATCAGGGGGATTGAATTAGTAGAGGTAGTATACCTCGGGGCAAGCTAGATTAGCTTGAGTTTGGGTTTTATGCTGGTGAGCCCGAGAAAAACCAGCTGGGTTCGTTGTGCACCCGGAAAACAACAAGTTTTGTGTTGTGATCTTGTAAAACAACTCGGCTGTAATCTAGTTGATTATAGTGTGGACTCAAGTGGAACTTGGGAGTGGACGTAGGTGTTGGATACACCGAACCACTATAAAATCATTGTGTTTGTCGTGCCTTAATTGTCTCTTTCTCTATCTCTTCATTTGTGATTGAAATCTATTCTGCACTTAATTATTTCAAAGTCAATAGTTTTAAAAAGGTTAAATTTTTTTGGAACCCAATTCACCCCCCCCTCTTGGATTGCCATCTGGGCCAACACCAACTACTGGTGCCTTCACTGGCTCCTCCAAAGGCTCCTTCCCCTTCTAGCTTGGAGCCCCAACAACTTCTTCCATCAACTCCCTCTCTCCCGGAGTCAGAACGTTTTCAACTCTCATCATCGATATCTCCTCCACTTCTCTCACCGGCGAAGGAGATTGCTGGCTGAGCTTCATCTTCTTCTTGCTTGAGCTCAGTGAAGCTGGGTGAGGCCTCTTTTTGGCCTTATGCCCCTTCTCGAAATCATGCTTCCGAGCATCCTTCCTTAGTTCCTATCTCATCCAAGCACCAAAATCCGACTCAACCATTGTAGGAGGAACAAACGAATGGTCAGTTAGGTATGGTCAAACATATTTGAATTCTCACTAGCAGAACATGAAGACTCACCTAGATGATTGATGATATTGAGCCCTACATTGACGAGGGCACCCTCGACTAGCATAGCCCCGACCGGCATTGCAGGGCCATTCCTTAGAATTTTTAGGTCCCTATACTCCTGCTTCAACAGAATTGGACCTTTATTCAATTCCTCAGAGTAGTGTCCCCATGATCGAGGGAAGCAACACTCCCCGCTCCATTGGATGGCAAAAATCGGGACTTTCAACCCCTTGTAGAAGAGGAAGCCCAGCGATTCTCTTGAAAGACTTCCAGGGGCCGATGTAGGGCCACGGAGAGCTTTGGGGGAAGACAATATTGTGGCATGCTTGGAATAGAGGCACGGTAGCAATTGCTCCCACAATCCTGTAGAGGAAGACGAAGCCCACGATATGCCTCCAACTACTTAGTGCCACTGATGAGGAGCAATTCGTAGAATCTCATGATGCCCTCAACGATCGGATGGAGAGGAAGGTAAAGGCCGGCCTTGAAGCACTCCTCATAGAACATGACACCAAGTGCAGGCAGCCCTATCACCCTTGCTCGAGATTCAACACTTGTAAGATGAACTCATCGGAAATCCGATATTTTCGACGAATCTCTCCAGATCCACCACAGTGATGATTGAAGCAATACGTTGGGTGCTCCACCTCCTCGACAAGAATGGCTTCAGCACGAGCGAAAAGTGAATGGCCATGGCTTCCTTCGTCAAGAAGGTAATTGGTTTTAGGAGAAAGAGAGAGAAAAATATTCAAAGTCTTGAGAAGGTGTAACTGGAGAAGACACCGGTCACCTCCTTTTAAAATTGCCTCAGCAAAAGAACGACGCAAAACCCTAAGGGTCGCTGCCCTTAAATTGGTTGCCATACGCCATTCCACTAATCGCCTGCGCATGAAAATCGAAAAGGCTCTCGTCCAGCAAGCAGAAATGATGGAATGATGCCTTGGCATTAATTAGGCCATCATAACGCTCTGCAGGTTTGAACCCCACCAATGAGGTTGGACCACGTGGACTCTACTCCCTATGCTCGAACCTAGGCTTCAGACTATGGAGTGAGGGGCACGTGATGCAGGATAAAATCGTCACCACATCGGTTAGTAGACGTGGCAGTCGGCAAGACCTACTTCTGAGTTCTAACCCACTAACTACCACAATTAGAAAAGGACAAGCTGCATTGACTGCAATCTTATACCTCGACAGGATCGAGCTGTCTCGAACCTCAGCATGACCGATCTATCTCCAAACCTCGGCAGGCCAACCTTATCCTCTCAAATGAAAGCGCCACCATTACCTTAGAATCATGCTGATATCCTAGAAAACAAACCACCTTGATCACTAAGATCCCAAGTAAGCCTCCCAAAACAGTAACGAAGCTAAATACGGCACTTCATCCATGATCAACGAAATCTAGATTATGATAAGGCTATTAACCACCAAAAACCTTAACTGACGGGATGACGGCCTTATCGGATGCCAATGCCCTAAAACGCGTCCAAAAAATCAGGTAACGGCTTACCTTATTGGCAGCGCACAAAAACCAAGTCCCAAGACCTCCCAGGTAAGCTCTCAGAGGATAAGTCTAAGCCTAGAAACTCTAAGTAGATGTCATTGCTTCTTCTGCAACAACTTTCTCCTTTCACCTGCTTGCTGAAGATTCTTACTGACTTGAGCGTCAAAGGTCTTTCGCAGGGACCATCCTCTGTGATTTCTGTGTGATGACTATTTTGCAGGTTTATCAGGATGGAAGAATGTTGCTCAAATTCTGATGCGCACCGCCCCCAGATTAGAGAACGAGAATCAGCAGCAACAGAACCTATCTCTTTTTGATTTTTCAATGGAGCCGATGAGAACAAAAAAGGTGGCATCTCTGTTGTGAATTTCAAAATAAAATAAAAAAATTCTTGATTCATGAAATAATCTGAGGGTCCACAAAATTAATCTAAGGACTTCCAAATATATGGATACTTGAATGGCTAAACAGATGATAGGTTCCATTATTTTCGTAGTGTTAGTACATGAGATCTGAAAGAAAGTGGGCATGTAGCTAAACCCTTCTGTTAATTTCAAAAATCAAAAGTAAAAAAAAGGGGTAATATCAAAATGCATGGATTTTAAATTAGCACCCCACATGTGATTAAAAAGTAGTTGATATGTCTCCATTAAACTAGATGCACCGAAAGAAATATGACCCAATTCATTTCCATACAGTGATAAATGGTGAGAATACTAAATCTTAGACCTAAGGACATATCTTATTGGGAGAATCAACAGTACTTGAATAGTTGAATGAGGGCCACCAGTCATCGTTGACGCATAGTCCAAACACTTATTAGATGAAGGGCTGGCACATGCTTATGAAGCCATGTGGCACCTCCTCATTAGCTGAAAGGAAACCATGGTGATCATCCCCATCTAATATTGTCCTGGATTGTCTCCCACTTGAGGGTGGGGGACCATAGCTTGGGTGTCGGTGTAATCTTTATAACTAAACGAGAAATCTACGTGGCTGGTAAAACTATAATGCACGCTAGATTTAGCTTTGACGCCAGTAATCACAAGATCATGATCAAAAAAAAAAAAAAAATTGTTATATGACATCCATTGGATAATGGCCTAAGCTTATTGTCAGTTCTATGGGGCACTTCATGGCCCTTTCAATCGTTATTATTTCTAGCCATTCATGGGATGTTGAGATATCGTAACGGTTCTCGTTTTATCCCTAAGATTACTTTTTAGAACAAAGTCGGCAGGATGGTTTTGTTATCCTTTTCTTGCATTGAAAGCATTTCCTGGGTTATGGAGACCAGCGGCGGTTACCGGAGGTGAACCCTCTCTCTTCTCAGCACCTCTGAGACCCAACCGACTGAGGTAAGCTATCTTCGTATCAAGCGCCCTTTCCAAACCCTACGATTCTGCTGCTGTTTGTTTAATGGGTTTGTTTTAGAAGAAAATTCTGATACTGGATTTCTCCAATCATTGGTTTCTGAACGGGGTAAGATCCTGATACATGCTTATCTATCTCCTTAGATGTCAACAAAATTTCGTTCTTTCTTGATGGTTCCGCTTATCTTCTCTAGTTCTCCATAAACATATGAAGTCTAACAGTGGATTTCATGAAGTGCCAATGGAGTCTCACTCGAATGCTATTGGTTTCTTCCAAAGATCTCACTTCCTCCGTTTTCCTTCTGGAAAAAAAAAAAAAAAGCATATATTAAAGTGAGTGATTATTGATTGCTCAGGATCTTTTTGAACATATGTTCTATGATTAAAAAAAAAAAAAGAAAAGAAATTGCAAGATAAATTTCTTTCTTTTGGCTATTGAGGAATTATTTGCTTTCCTATTGATATGCCTTCTGCATTGTGTGATAATAGGGTTCTTTGCTATGTGTGCTGTGTAGATTATTAGGGTTTATAAGTGACATCTTTGTCAATCAAGTTGTTGACAACAGTACAGACTGATATTATGTGGGACCCTCCGAATATATGGTAGAGTCTGTTTATATTGGTAATGCCAAAAATAATAACAATTGAATTGATATGATATAATATTTGTGTCAGGTGATGAACATGCAAATTATTTTTCACTCTATTCAAGAGGAATTAAAGAGGCGGTTTTGTGAAATTTATAAGATATTTGTCAATGTTTTTCTTTCTTGCAATTAACAAATTTTCTGATTTTTACCCCATCTATTCTGCCTGATTCTTCAATAGCAGTTTTTTCCTGTTTCATTGTGACCTTCTATTATCTAAATCTAAATGGCTCAAGGTTCTGATCTACTAACAATTCTTTTTTCCACATATTAATTACTGTTTTTCTGATTAGCATTTCATTTCATGAAACATGATTCTTTTCTTTTGTTTCATTTTTGGTATCTTAGTTGGTAAAAGATTTCAAATTATATGTGGTTAATGAGTTGCAGGATCACAAGTATGAGTGGGTATACTGTGGAAGTTACTAATCTGTCCCCTAGTACAACCGAAGCAGATCTTTATGATTTCTTTTCATTTTCTGGGGCAATTGAACACATTGAGATCATCAGGTGATAATGCAATCTGAATTCGTTAATATTTAGAGTATTCTTCACATAAGATACCTGCTCGTTAGTCATTTTTCATGATTTTTTGTTTGATAAAATTTGTTTTTAATGGAAGCAGACTTCAAGTCGAAAGAAGAAAATTTTAGGCCTATCTTTATAATTTGTTCAAGAATGTTTAAAATGCATGTCTTACTCATGTAGGCGAGCTGCTTATTATATGCTGACATGTTGTAGTTATTCCATGTCTCCCTAAAATGTAATTTATATAAGCTATATTTATATTATTTTAAGTGATGCTTTTCTTTGTTGAGAAAAATTTTAGTAGTGCTTCTAACTGTTTCACTTTTTTCTAGGGGTCACCTATTACAAGGTCTATTTTCATTGCTTAGAAGCATTAAATAGCTTTATGGAGACATATTTGAAGTTGTTTCTGATCTGCTGCATCTATAAACAGGTCTGGAGATTATGCTTCCACAGCTTATGTAACATTCAAGGAACCTTATTCCTTGGAAACTGCTGTATTGCTCAGTGTAAGTTCTTCTAACACCAACTATACAGGAATCTTGTTTTTGTGATGTAACCACTTTATATTTAGTTCATTTTCCACTGGCCCTTTTTGCCCTGTTTGTTTTTCCACTGTTTCTGCGGTGTTCTATTGGATGGTAGAAGCACCGTAATCTTTGCTCAAAAGAATAGCTTCATCATCAATCAATCTCATGACTAATGATCCATTTGACTCTTGATTAATTGTGGCAGACAACCATTATGTAAAACTCTATGCATGACTTGGCGCCGATGTCTTTTACATGACATTATCACACTGTGCTCTTACTTCATTTTAAGTGAGGTTTTAAACTCCTGGTTTCCTTGCCTGATTCTTCTTTGATCCGACAACTGTAAATATTATTTGATCACCACCATTAGCTCAGATGTTGCTGTTGGTCCTTGAACCTCAGCTACAGTTCCAATCTTCTCTGAACTATGGAAGATTTTAATTCGGTTTCATTGGTTGCATGCTTCCCTAACTGTTGCTGAATAATTACATTATCCATTTTAGATGATCATTTAATTTGATTAGTCATTTGCAAATGGTACATGAGTCTTTGAAATACTGGTTGATTACTCAATCTGTTATTTACAATCTATTTTCAACAGTAGTGTTATTGCTATTGTTCGTTGATGTCATCTCTCCATGTTTGATTTTGCAGGTGTTGCTTTATAGATATATCAACTATTTCTATATTTTTATTATTTGTAGTTTTAAATTTTTTGTATTCTTCCAAACTTTTGGCAAATTCTCCATGTTTCTCTACGCCAATGTTGTGATTGTGTCCTCCCCAACACTGAACAGTCGTTTCTGGTTAATCTGTTAATCATTCATTTGGTTAAATGAACTTTATAATCATCGGTTGCATTATCGGCAAAATCATTGATTATTCTGTTGCGTAAGATGGAAACTATTTATTTTTTATTTTCTTAGGGAGCTACTATTGTAGATCAACGTGTTTGCATTTCACCCTGGGGACAACACCATGATGAAGCTAGTGATATCTGGCAGGGGCCTTACTGGAAGCTTGAAGATGGTACTGTGTGCACGGTACGTATGCATCTTAGATCTTGTTATTTTAGTTCTTTGACATTTCAAAACATGAACTAGCCTGAACTTGAGTACAATGTTTTACTAGAGGATTAAATTCAATACTAAGTCTTAGTCATCTGGTAGTAACTCTGTGATTATTTATCCTGATGTCAATCCTGGTTCTTATTGGAAAAGTGAAGCAGCCCAAAGAGACTCTGCCGAGAGAGAAGTAAAACCACAAGGTTGAAATGGAGAGTTGGAAGAAACTACTATATGGAGATAATATTTATTTATTTATCAAATTCAAGTCTACTTTGTCTACAATCATAGGCAACCTTATACAGACAAAAATCCTTTAAAATTTTACCAAAATAGGAAAATCCTGAATCAGCTTAAAACTTGCAAAAATAATAAAATGAAATTTGTGTGGAACATGCCTGTGAAATTATAAGTCAATTCAGATTTTGTTTGGCCAACGAAATCAAGAGAACAAATTTCTTAAAATGGTATTTTCCATTTTTGGGCTTCCATTGACGCTTGAAACTATAGAATCGAAATGACATTCTGGAATGTGGCAATAATAGCAATTTTGATCAGCAGATCAAACTCTATGACAGTTTTATGACTTTTGTCTTGTGCACAACACCCCAATCAAGCTTCAATTCTGACAATTTTTGCCCTTCTTGCACTGATCCTCCTCCAAGTGATCCTTTGATATGGTTGCTGCTTCCTAAAGTGTCCCTCAATTTTCATTTTAATTGTACATGTGTCCTTGTAGTCATCATCATCTTTAAGATGCTATCTGGTGATGCGCTTCAGACAATTTTTTTTCTTATTTCTTTTTTTTTTATGAGTGTATGAGAGAGAGAAAGATTAGGCAACAGTCTAATCATGGATATGAAAGGGAACAAGTAAAACCTGACATCCTGTTAAGCAAGGCTAAGGAGGGGAGATCTTAGAACCCAGAGTTTGAAGAGCACTATCAGCTCAGCTCCTATCCTAACCTTTAGTCCTACCAAAAGCTACACTTGTCGGAATGGATATTCTAAATGAACTCCTACAATGGACTGGTAACTGGAGAGTCAAAGAAGAGATGGTCAGTAGATTCCTCATCCATGTTACAAGATAGTTGAGGAGACAAATAATCATCATTTCCTTAATGCGACGGAGATAATTACATCATCAATTGTTATTGTCACAGAGGCTGTTTATCTTCAATGGTAAAGCTAAAGAAGAACAAAGGCTTGCATGGTCTTTCTTTCAGAAATTGAACTATAGAGGTGTGAACACCCTTTTTGATCTGCCTTTTCATGTAAGCGCCTTTACAATTTATCTCAATCCCAATTTTGAGTGACAATGCTAGAATGTCTAGAAATAGCAAGTAACTCCAATTTGTGGAGATTGCTATATTAGCTTTACCTTGGTTATATAAGGAACCCTTTGTTATATTCTTTGTCAAATTAATGCACCTCTTATTTCCTTTGGGAAATAATTTTATCACATATTTCTTTAAGAAAGAAAATGTTCTATTCATTTTGAAAAGGTTAATAATTGTTAGAATATTGTTGGCTCTTCTATTAAATCAGATTGTGAATGCTCTGTGTTCTTGTGCATTCTGCTGTAGTTTCTCTTTTAGCACTATGTATTGTGTTTCTTTTGCATCATTGTTACTTGGTCTTGTTAGTTATAGTCATATAACAGATGCTTGTGTTTTAGGGATGAATAGTTTTTGCAGCACAAGATGACATCTCAAGGCTTCTCTTATTTGGACGGAATTTATGTTGCATGCTTACAGTGCCTAAGCTTATCTTTTTAACGCTTCTGTGACTCCTGGAGGAACTTGATTTCATCGCACAGTTATCAAATTACTACAACAATTTTCTGACATATTCTGCTGCTAACCTGAACAGGTTGTGCATGCCGACCATTTCACCACAAGTCCAAGGGAGGCCCTGACAATTGCACAAGATGTGGTCAAGACCATGCTGGCAAAGGGATATACACTAAGCAAAGATGCCTTGATCAAAGCCAAAGATTTGGATGAATCCTATCAAGTCTCAGCCACTGCTGCAGCCAAGGTTGCTGAACTGAGCAAGAGAGTTGGACTGACAGACAGGATTAATGCTGGTGTCGATGCTGTTAGATCAGTGGATGAGAAGTATCACGTATCACAGACCACCAAGACAGTCGTCTCTGCTACTGGGAAAACAGCTGCCAGTGTTACAAACACTATTGTCAGCAGCAGCTACTTCTCTGCTGGAGCTCTGTTTGTTTCTGATGCTCTCAAAAAAGCTGCGAAGGCTGCAGCAGATTTGGCTGCCTATGGTAGCAAAAAGTGAAACAAAGTTTGCTCGGAATGTGAAGTCCATATGAGGTCAGATATCAAATAAAGATTTGTAGATTGTCAATAATGTGGTTGAAATGGATTGTATGGTATGGAACTTTTAGTCAGTGACTTCTTAGATGACTCTTGTTGGTTTAAATTATGCTTTATTTGTGGTTAAGAGCAGATTGTGTGATCTAGCTAGGTTCTTAATCTAGATGTTTCTCTTGGGTGGATTTGAAAACATCATATACTAATGGGTTATAGGAATGCAAAATATAAAATACATCAATAGTGTATATATATATATATATAATGGTTTGATATATTTATGCACTTTTTTTGAGAAATATGTATCTGTTAAAAGTTGCATGTGATTATCAGATCACAACTAAATTTAACATTTAGTGAGAACTCAAGGTTTGATTGGAAATTGTGGAACCTGTCATTTTGTTACCATTATTGACTTATTGATCCAAATAATGAGACAAAAAATGTTAAAATGCAAATTAAAATTAGTTAATGGAGTCCAAATTTTGTGAAAGCCTAACAAACATAATTCAAGTTAGTTTAAAATGGTTGAAACTAGAAAACAATAAACAAATAAGAACCGATTGGCAATCTAAGATAATTGTTTTGGCTAATGCAATAGAATATTTGTTTGGGAAGATAGAAATCAATTTTTTTCTTTACAAACAAGAGATTAAAAAAAAAAAAACTTAAGCGTTTGAAATTCTAAAATAAGGCAATAAAGACCAGAAAAACAATGGTAACTCCATCACTTTAACTTGAACCTACCTCCAAGGTCTTCCACCCAAATTCTGAATTATTAGGGGGTTAGATTGGGCAGGTTGTCCCCATTGTTGTAACTACAATGAATAAGCCAAGTTGAGTCCACTTAGAGTTTGCACCACAGAATTAAGGACAAGGCTTACATGATCTTGTTAAAATGGCCTTGCCAATACCATTACCAATAAGCATAATGATCGATGTCATTGGCAATCAAAAATAAAATCTACTCACTATTATAGCTAATGGTGAATCGGGATTATATCCTCAGGGATCAAGTCAATTATTTCATAAAAAAAATTATTTGTAGATAATTATATTATGTAGCAATTATTAATAGATAATAACTAATTAATTAACAAAATTAAAATAGTAGAAGAAGTAACCCAGGAATCTGAATTCATCATGCAAACAGGTTTTATCTTCTTTTATTTATGCTGCAATAGCAATAATTTTTTAAATTTAAGGTTAGAATAAGTTATCTCTTGTCGTATTAGGATCACGATACGTCTGCTTAAAGTATAAACTATCTAATTATTTACAAAGTTAGAGGTCTAAACTACCATACTACAATCTATCTTCCTATACACGCACCATATCCTGAGATCACGGCATGTCGATAGAGGATATAGGCGTGTATGCCAAATTAAAACTTCGATCAAAAAAATAACTCAAAAGGTATATAAAAGAAGAGCATGATTTTTATTGCATAGAAATTAAGAACAAAAAGAAAGATAGAACTAGGCTACATGCTTCATCATCATCCAAATTGAAAGAATCTAGCCACGCATTACTGCCGCCAGCATTTCCTTCATAATTTTTCTCTTCCAGGCCTAAATACAATGATCTAAATAAAAAAAAAAAACTTTGTAGAAAAACTTCCCTTCGCCAATTACTGCCTAGGTCCTTCTTTTATATAGTTTGTTTAGGGTTTTCTTCCGGTCAAAGTTGGAGTAATCGGGCTCAATATCGATCAAATATCGCGAGAAAACTCTTACCCATCTATTCTATATCACAACCCTTAGCTTGTATCGAAATCATGCAAAATCATCTCTTTCTTATTTTTTAGACAAATAGAGTCTCGATTTGAGTGCCATCTGCACCATTGGACTCAAAAATTGAGCTCTTTCCATTTACGCTCCTTTTCTTCAAAATCCATGAAAAGTATCAATTCTTAATAAATCTAAAGTAATTAATATTTATTTTAATGATTAAATTAGAATAATAAATAGACTTATCACATAACACAAGGAATGACTATTTTGATGGTGGATTAGTGCTGTTATAATTTGTGATCGAAGCATAGATGTTCTCTCTCTATCAAAATAAACATATAATTATGTATATACATATGTCAATATGAATAAGACATATATGATATGGATATAACATAATTAATTATATAAAAGTTAAAACATGAATATGATATAATTGTTACATAAATAACATGATATGACATATATAATTTATTTAATAAATAAATCATATTAAATTTGACCCGATACGATTTATTTACAGGAATATTAGTACACTTAACATGATCCATTTAATATGTCATCAAATAAATGGTTCCTAAACGAATCAATTTTGAATTAACGGATCAACCCGCAATACAACATGCATGGATTATTCGATGTTATAATTATATTGATATATATATGATATGAATTCACTCAAGACCAATTAAAATACATCGTGTTCAATTTTGCTGCTCCTAAAGGGATTTGTTAGCATTTGATATCATATGATGCAGAGTTTTGAGAATCCAATACTTTTAATAGCATATTTTACTCCAACATGAACATAAAATAGTTATAAAACTCTCATTTGCAGCATGATCATCCCTGACTCGTGTACATTCAGCATTGCATACATTGCTATATATTATTATTATTATTATCTTGTACGGTGACAACCATATATTTTAGAAATTTTGTAACTCAAATAGAAAATTTTCAGCAATATTCTTACTCACTCTTTCTGATGCAGATACTTGGATTATCACATACGTTATATCCCATCGTTTGTCTTCGCGGTCCCATGTCAGGCTTCATTGTTAAGTATTTGGAGTCATTTTTATTTCTGCAACGGTTGGAAAATCTCATAGATCCTTTTATTAGGTTAGAATCGGTTCTTCATCTGCCGATGTTTTTGTACCTTTTTCTTTCTTTCCTAAAAGAAAGTGTGTTGAACTACCTTGTTTCATTGGCGCCATTCTTAGATTGTACAACAATATATGACATGCTTGGTTTTGTGATTTTTTGAGTCATTGTGTCATATTTCATATTTGAGATTCATTTTGCTTTTGTAAACTCAACTTCTGATCATTTGCCTCTCAAGCTGAACATGTAAATAGGTCAGTGAGCTTGTATTTGTAATTTTATTTATCTTGTGCATCTAATAATTCTGCCATTTTTTGAGTTAAGTAATTAGAGTTTGTTCACGTCTCAAATTCGAGAATAGGTATAAAATATGGCAACCCATCATATACATGCAGAATTAAATTTCACGCCATACAAAGCATTTTTTTATTTAACTAATAGATTTAATTAATAATAACAAACTATTTATATATTAAATCAACTGATCAAATTTAGAAATAATATCAATAACTAGGAATCACTTAAAGTGCTAAAATTAAACATTAGATATTGTAGAATAAAATCTAAAATGACGTAATGCCTAAGTAGCAACTTGAGACAACGTCTACTCAAATCTCTTCCTATGTTTTGGTCTCAAAAAAATAAAATAAAATAAAAATATAAACTAATACTCAATACCAAAATCATACTTAGAGGGATCAAGTAAATATAACCAATAAAATCTCTATGTATATATACATATATCAAAAACACTTACATTTGTATAATATCATTTTAAATAATTTTTAATTTGTCAATATATAAACAATAATGTATCAAATCTTTGTAGTGAAAATAAGCATAAAACAACATTAGTTTGCTTTCTCATTATACTTAATATACATACGTACATACATAAAGTTAATAATTACTTTGCTTTGATAAAACATTGATTCATATTTCAAAACTTTAATAAAACTTAATAGTCAATAGAATTATAATAATATACAACTCCTATGACAGGATCCAGTAAACAATATTACTCGTTTTAGCCTTGTTGAGTAAATTTTTTTAATACCATATTTGATCTTTGTGAAGTAGATCCTTTACTTTGAGGTTCCGAAACTAGCAGTAGCCTTCATATAAATCTTGATAGATTGGATATATTCATATATAGTCTAACTATGAGTTCATAACTTTTACATATATACATACATACATACATATATATATATATATATCAGTAATTACAATAAAAATCTATATACATATAAACCTTCAAAATTTATCAATAACACATATTGTGACATAAAAATAAGCAACTTACTTGGTTCATATTTTTTTGTATAAACTAAGTATATAAACAAATTTATAAATTTGTAAACCTTTTTATATCATACATACTTTATAAAGTATACTTAAAATTTATGACATATATTAAATGCCATGCATTTTCAAATCATAATTTATAATAGATCTTACTGTGATTTTAATGGATATAATAAATTCAAATATATATATATATATATGTAACGGTATCTCAATAAACTTACAAAATTCAGGTTTGCATGTAAATAAGCATACACAATATTTTACAAAACTTTAAAATTCTTTTTATGAATCATTAACCAATATAAATTTTTTTTAGTTATAGTGAGATTACTTACATTCTTAAATCTAATCTTACATAATTTTAAAAAATACTTTAACTATGATCAAGTTACTTATATGGTTCAAATAAAATTGGTAAAAAACTAACCCTCAAATTTTAAGTCTTAAGGCTTCATCAATCTTTTTGATTGTTCAACCTTCATCGTTTGAACTACTAAGTTGATACCAAATGATTTTAGCTAAGTCCTATTTATAGAAAAAAATTTCTAAAACCAAAAGTTTTCTACTTTTCATAGGATATTAATTCTTAAAACTAATAGATTTGTTAGTTCTTATAGAATATTGATTTTTTAAGAAAGCTAATAAGATAAATGCTCGACTCAACTCATCTAAGCATTTTTTTCAACTACATGGGGCCGGCTACATGAATCTACTTCCTCCACTCTGCTCTATTCAGAACTAAGTCGACACTCAAATTATAAATAGTTATATCTTTCTTATTATTTCTGTCCATATTAGTTTAAATCTACTCTACTTTTAAGTACCATGGATTGTTAAAAGATCACTCTTTCTATCCGGAGCATCTAAAGGTCTTTATTGTATATATCTAAATGATCATAATCGATTTTCTCTCATTTTAGCTTTAATTAGGGCTACTCCTATCATTTCTCGTATATATTTATTTCTAATTCTATCTTTTAAAAGTTTTACTAGATAGAATTAGAAATAAATATATACGAAAAATGATAGAATTAGCATCAATTGAAGATAAAATAAGAAAAAACCAATTACGATGGTTTAGACATATACAAAGAAGACCTTTAGAGGGAATCTGATGAAGTTTTATGCTGGTTATTAGCTATCTAACACAACCCTCCTCCTTTACTATTTAAAAATAGAATTTTAATTCAAAACTAACTTTTTACTCATCTAGCATGATTTTTTAATATAAAAGTTTGGATAACAATTCCAAAAATTATTTTTATCGTGATGAATGGCATTTTTCTTATTTTTTAGAAAGTTTGTCGGTGTTGACAATTGTTCATAAGATTTCTCTCAACTTCTTGAACTCCAATTTAACTGATATAAGATGCATCAAAAAAAAAAAAAAAAACTAACTCAATACCGGATATCTTCAATATGAATTCCATCGAAAATTATAATTATATAATTTTTAATAATAATTTTTTAAAATTAATCCAGTCCATTTGGGTCTTAATCTAAAATAAGATAGTCTAGGAAGGCTGGGTCTCACAAGTTTGTAATTTATTTTAAGAAATTCCGTGTCAAATTTGTCAAAATAGCATTCATATTTTCTGGATGTCTTCTGATATATATCCCTTGCTGTGAGTGCTGATGGCTTGCACAGAATTTTCTATAGCTTGAACTTAGCACTAATATTGAACATACAACGTGAGGAGATGGTATATGGGTTTTCTTCAGACATCAGAGTTGTCCTAGGTGATATGTCATTAATCCTTTCGCTCTCAATGATATTTTCTAATCTGAATGCACAATCAGAAGGTGTCTCTTCTGACCAACTTTCAATTAATTCAGAACTTATGTCAGTCCTCAATGGAAAGGAGCAGCTGCTGTTTATGTCTGGCTCTTGGATACTAGATATTGCCAACAATGAAATCTAAGTAAGCCTTTTTTATCATCAGTGGCTGCTTTTCATATGCAAGGACAAAAATTTTGTATGGGAAATCGGTGCTTAAACAAAATATGCTGCAGAAGTATAGGCATTAGTAGTTTTTATAGGAATGAAAAGCATAATATTTTCTAATATATTGTTTTTGATGATCATATTAAAATATGAGCGTCAAATGACATGAGATGCCACTCAAGGATGTGATGCAGCAAATGCAATTTTCTGCTCATAGATAGCATTCGGAAATATCTTAGATTATTCTTTGGGTTCTATTGGACATTGAAACTGGTATCTACATCATTTGGGGTAACAATTGATGTTGCCCTTATTATATCAACTTCATGTGGCTGACAGATCCTTGAGAAGTCTTGCTAACCAAACAAGCATGTGATCCTTGTGAAGTCTTTGCTTTCCAATTCTACTCATATAGGAAGCTTTAAGCTTGTGATTCAACAATCTAGTGCCCTGGTGCTTCATCATACTGCACAGACCAACTCATGAACCAACATTTATTATTCGCCTGATATGATGATTATGAGATACATCTTTTTAGCTGCTAAGATCCTCTGGTTTGATCAATAATTGAGCAGGTGGTTCCCCATCTGTTCAACAAAAGCTTGCTGTGAATCCTATAGAAAATTTGTAGGGATCCTTTTTGATTGCTTCCATGAATTTTATTTAGTTTCATTGCAAGTTGTAATAATGGCCAAAGACTCTGCTAAATCTTATCATCTATGTTTTGGGCATACTTTTTGTATAAGTTTTAATTTCAGTTAAGGGAAAGTATCAATCTTTTGGCAGAGAATCTTTTCTCCTCCATCTATCTTCTTCTGAGATAAGTTTTGTTGGCAAATCCATTTTAAGCAGATCTTCCCACTGTCATGGTGCTGAGATATCAAAAAAGGCTTACTCAGGAGAGCCATCAAATGGACAAATACCAGTATTTTGTGAAATCTTCAAGAGCTTTAATGATTTGCCTCATGAAATGGCTTCAATGCTTCTTGTGACAGCTCTTACTTGGGTTATGAGTTATGCCAATCATGCATAATCTACTGGATTCCTCCAAATATAAATCTGAGTGATACTTGAGATTCTTCACTTGTTATCTGTAGTCATTAGAAATCTTATTTCTGTATTATTCTTGCTAGTAGCTGTCCTAGTTCCCTTTTCATCCTTTACAACATAGGCTGGATGGGTCATGAAATTTACCATGAGGATCCAACTCAAAGCTTGGCTAAAATCAGTGCCTATAATGAAGTGTCAGAACAGGTGCATTTGGTTTGTTTTTGAATGCAGTAAGAATTTAAACCTCCCCAATCGTTTCAGGAAACTAAAACAACAAAACTGGTGAAGATACTTATTCGTACGTCAGTTTGATTCTTATGTCAGTTGACTTAAAGTTGCAAATCGATGGAACTTTTTTATGCTTATTAGGTTGTGCTTGCAGTTAGTTCTTCCTGATTGAACCCATGTGCTGCAAATTTACTTCAAGAAGAGTTTGGGTAAATGGCAACTTCCACGCGTTCCTTGGCATGGCAGCTGTCTTAATCTTAAGTACAGTATCTATAAAAGGACATGCCAACACTGCAAAGCAAGTGATTGAACCTTCTGATGGTTTCATAGCTATAGCTTTGGTTATATTCACAGTTCTTGTACTTCCTTTCGGTGTTAGTATCACTTCTGAATGCATCTACTTTCTCCTTGTTCTGTCTTTCAACCGGACCATGTGGTTCTCATTGGCTTATTGCTCTTTTTCTCATTGAAGAGTGGATCGTCCTCTTTCTACCCTTGGAGCATAGCACGCATTCGACCAGCCCCAAGTCGTATGGAGATGCGGAAGTGAGATGATATCCCTGCTAAAATTTCTGCAGCAGAATTTTGGATCTTGATCTTGGTAATCTTCCCAGATTGATTAGCAACTAGGATTTTCCTTGATTTCTTCCGCCCCAAGATTGTAAGAGAGGGTCGTGGTTTCTCTTCTTCCTCACGTAAACCTTCAGATCTGATCCAGAAAATCAAAAGATATTGCCCAAGAAGAAGGTGTTGTTAGGGTTTCTTCCTTCTTCTTCTTTGAGAGAGGCGGCTCCAAGAAGATGGCTAGGGCAGAGATGGCAGCAATAAAACCCTAGAAACCTAGGGCATCTATATGTGAGAAAGAGAGGAGGAGAAAGAGAAGGGATAGCTTATTCTAGGGAGAAAAGGGTTTCTTTCATTCATCTATAATCATCATCGTTACATGACTATATATAATCCGTCCCCATGACGGCCACCAAAATAAAACCAACACCACACATGAACCGGTGCCTTATTATATGGATAATAAACCCTAAAAAACTCCCTTGGACCAATCCACACCTTGGGCCCAAACCCAGCCCAATGATAGACTAGCCCCCTCAAGACCCAACAACCTGGGCCTTAACCCTGTGGAGCCTACAAACCTCCACCCTAGGATTTAAGCTTTGGAGTACCACACCAGGCTCTACAATCTCCACCTTGGTGCTTCAAAGCTGTTGAAAAATCTGCACATTCCCTCAGACCCATCAGTGTCACACATGAGAGAAAGCTATCCCGTGGAAGAGTCTTCGTAAGTGCATCTGCCTGGTTCTTCTTTGTATGAACTTTTACCAACTCCACTTCACCTTCTTCCACCAATTCTCTGATCCTGTGATACCTCACATCTATATGCTTTGTGCGTGCATGATAGATTGAGTTCTGAGCCAACTGCAGGGCACTCTGACTATCACTGTGTAACAATACTGTACCCTGCTTCATCCCCATTTCCATGATGAGTCTCTTTAACCAAAGAGCCTCCTTGGTAGCCTCTGTAATCCCTATATACTCAGCTTCTGTTGTAGACAAAGCTGTAATAGGTTGAAGGGTTAATCTCCAAGAAATTAATCCACCATACATGCTGAACACATATCCTGTGGTAGACCTTCTTGTATCCAGATCACCTACAAAATTTGCATCCATAAATCCTTCCAATGGACCTAATGACTTACTTGGGATATTAGATTTCTCCTTGGATCCATCTTGCTGCCCAAAAATTAGACCAAGTCCATGAGTTCCCTGAAGGTGCCTCAAAATCCACTTGAGTGCCTTCCAGTGCTCCTTCCCTGGGTTCGCCATGAATCTACTCACCTGGCTCACTGCATATGCTATGTCAGGCCTACAACACACCATAGCATACATAATGCTGCCCATGGCACTGGCATATGGAACTCTCTCCATGTACTCTTTCTCTTCATCTGTCTGGGGGTTCTGTAACTTAGAAAGAGACATGTGATTAGCCAAAGGTGTTCCAACTGGTTTGGCCTTATCCATCCCAAACCTCTCCAACACCTTGTGAATATATCCACCCAATGACAAATGTAGAATTCCCTTGGTCCTATCTCTGTAAATTTCCATCCCAAGTATCTTCCTAGCTGACCCCAAATCCTTCATTTCAAATTCTGTTGATAATGCATATTTCAGTCCATTCACTGCTTCAACACTCCTGCTGGCAATGAGCATATCATCCACATACAGAAGGAGATACAATGCATCATCCTCATCCACATCTTTCACATAGACACAAGTATCATGTTCACATCTAGAAAATTCAAGGCCCAAAATAAAAGTGTCAAACCTTTTGTACCACTGACGGGGTGACTGCTTCAAACCATAGAGCGATTTCTTTAGTAGACACACTTTTTCTTCCAATCCAGATTCCTTGAAACCCTCTGGTTGCTTCATGTATATCCTCTCCTCTAGACTCCCATGTAAGAAAGTCGTCTTCACGTCCATCTGCTGCAACTCCATACCATGTTGTGCTACGAGAGATAACAACACACGAATTGAAGCATGACGTACCATTGGAGAGAATACCTCTGTGTAGTCCACTCCCTCTCTCTGTGAGAACCCCTTAGCACAAGCCTTGCTTTGTATCTGACTCCACCTTGCTCTAAAGGTGCCTCCTTCTTTGTGAACATCCATTTTGAACCAATGGCCCAAGCATCTCTAGGTAGATCCACTAGCTGCCATGTCTTATTCTTTTCTAGGGATTCCATCTCCTCCATCATGGCCTGCATCCATGAGTCTCTTTCTGAACTTTCCATGGCTTCTTGGAAGGTCTCTGAATCTTTATTTGCAATGATTAGAGCATAGGAAATCATGTCATCAATGCGATACCGAGCAGGTTTGATGATGGTAGCTTTGCCTTGTGTAGTGCCACACCTCTTTGATCATCTCTCAAAGCTGAAGTGTGTGACTCCACCTGCACCTTCTTTTGGATTGATGGCTCTTGTGGCTGATCCTTTACATGTATTGGACCATTCATACCAAACTCCACCTCAAAAGAAGCATGTTTTGAAGTAGAAGTAGAAGGTACATCACCTGTCAGCCAATGCTGTCCACTGCTGTCCTGTTCAGCCTTTTCAGCTCCATCTGCAATCTCTGACCTCTTCAAGATGCTCTTCTCATCAAAAATAATGTTTCTACTGATGATACACTTCTGTGAATCTAAACTCCATAGCAAATAGCCTTTAACTCCTTGTGGATACCCGATGAAGATCAGCCTTTGTGATTTTGGGTCCAGCTTGCTCCTTTCAGTTGCCTCCACATGTGCATAGGCTGGGCAACCAAAAATCCTTAGGTGTCCAAGCTCCACCTTCTTCCCACTCCAGATCTCCTCTGGAATGCCTCCATTAAGTTTTCTATTAGGGGACCTGTTAACAAGAAAACCAGAGAACATAATTGCATCACCCCAAAAGACCTTGGGCAGTGATGCCTGCAGCCTCAAACACCTAGCCTTCTCTATCAATGTACGATTCATCCTCTCTGCCACACCATTCTGCTGGGGAGTCATCCTTACTGTGTAATGGCGTTGGATCCCATTTTCCTCACAGTAGCTTCTGAATTCATTGCTTGTATACTCCCCTCCATTGTTAGATCTCAAACACTTCACTGGTTTTTCTGTCTCCTTTTCAACACCAACTCTCCAAGCTTTAAACCGAGCAAATACCTCTGATTTTTCTCTTATCAGATATACCCATACCTTCCTGGAGTAGTCATCAATGAAAGTTAAAAAATACTTAGCCCCACCTCTGGCTGACACAGGGGCCGGTCCCCATACATCTGAGTGAACTAGTTCCAGAATACCTTCACTCTGCTTGGAACTGCTAGAAAATCTTACCCTATGTTGTTTGCCATAAATACAGGGCTCACAGATGTCATTATCCTCCTTCTTAAGTGATGGAATCAGACCTCTTTTGCTGAGTTCTATAAGCCCTTTATCACTCATGTGTCCCATTCGATAGTGCCACAGTTTATAGACCAACTGTTCCTCCTGTGCCGCTGCTAGCACCTCTACACCATCTATGGCCACTGAGCCTTCCATTTGATAGAGATTATTTTCCAACCTTCTCCCTTTCATCACCACTAATGCACCCTTGGTTATCCTCAAATATCCACTCCCCGGCTGGCTTCCAAAAGCATACCCATGCTTCTCCAGGTAGCCCAAAGAAATTAGATTCTTCTTCAACTCCGGGACATGTTTGACATTGGTTAAAGTCCTTATAACCCCATCATACATCCTCACCCTTATGCTTCCAACTCCAGCAACCTTACAAGGATGATTATCACCAAGGCATACACTCCCTCCATCAGATTCTTCATAAGTTGCAAACCACTCCCTATGCGAAGTATAATAGTGAGAACATGCTGAGTCAAGTGTCCAACAACTATCACACTTCTTGGTCCCATCTGAAACTACCAGTACATCATCTTCACTGTCTTCAGATGAATTTGCACCACCATTGCTGGCTGAACCTCCCTTGGAAATGCCCTTTCCCTTCTCATTCTTCAGAAGTGGGCAATTTCTCTTCAGATGACCAATCTGATGACACTTATAACACTTCATGCTTTCTGCTTGCTCCGAGACTTAGATCTGCCTTTGGACTTGCCTCTAACCTTTTTCCAGGGTCTTTCTTGCCTCTCATTCACAGCAAGTACCTCTGTGTTAGAGTTTCCCATGCGAATCTTTTCTCTTTGCTGGTTTGATCTCAGCACCCCCACAACCTCTTCATAATTCAGGGTCTCCTTCCCATACACCAAGGTTGTAATCAGACCATCATAGAAACTGGGTAGCGAACACAACAAGATGAGGGTCTTGTCTTCTTCATCAATCTTCACATCAAGGCTCATCACCTCTGAGCACACTTGATTGAATTTCTGAATATGGGCCACAAGATCTCCTCCCTCAGGCATTCTCAGGCTGTACAACTGTTTCTTCAACCACAACTTGTTTGTCATACTCTTTCCCATGTAAGTGTTCTCTAAAGTTTCCCATAGCCCCCTTGCCGTGGTCTGCGTGCAAATCTCCGGCAAGACTTAATCAGCCAAGCACATCCTGATTGTGCTAAATGCAATCTCCTCTAACTCCTCCCAATCCTCACGACTTACATTATCCGGTCTTTGTTTCACCAAGACCTTATAAATCCTTTGCTGTACCAATAAATCCTTCACCCTTTGCTACCATAGGGTGAAGTTCCCCTTTCCATCATACTTTTCAAAATCCAATTTAAAGCTACTAGATGCCATATCCAACCAAGAAATAATGCACACAATAAAAACAGAAAATTAAACTTGCTGCAGAAATTTCTGGTTTGATATCTTACCAAGAAACGCCCAAGATCCAATCTTTTCTCCACCAAATCATCGAGGCTCTGATACCAAATGAAGAGTGGATCGTCCTCTTTCTACCCTTGGAGCATAGCACGCATTCGATCAGCCCCAAGTCGTGTGGAGATGCGGAAGCGAGCTGAAATTTCTGCAGCAGAATTTTGGATCTTGATCTTGGTAATCTTCCCAGATTGATTAGCAACTAGGATTTTCCTTGGTTTCTTCTGCCCCAAGATTGTAAGAGAGGGTCGTGGTCTCTCTTCTTCCTCACGTGAACCTTCAGATCTGATCCAGAAAATCAAAAGACATTGCCCAAGAAGAAGGTGCTGTTAGGGTTTCTTCTTTCTTCTTCTTTGAGAGAGGCGGCTCCAAGAAGATGGCTAGGGCAGAGATGGCAGCAATAAAACCCTAGAAACCTAGGGCATCTATATGTGAGAAAGAGAGGAGGAGAAGAGAAGGGATAGCTTATTCTAGGGAGAAAAGGGTTTCTTTCATTCATCTATAATCATCATCGTTACATGACTATATATAATCCGTCCCCATGACGGCCACCAAAATAAAACCAACACCACACATGAATCGGTGCCTTATTATATGGATAATAAACCCTAAAAAACTCCCTTGGACCAATCCACACCTTGGGCCCAAACCCAGCCCAATGATAGACTAGCCCCCTCAAGACCCAACAACCTGGGCCTTAACCCTGTGGAGCCTACAAACCTCCACCCTAGGATTTAAGCTTTGGAGTACCACACTAGGCTCTACACTCATTGCAGGTGATCAAGGTTTGTTCAATTCGTTCTTTATGTGTCTTTTTAATGTTATGATTCATACGTACTGGATTCTATTCTAGTCCTAGAAAGAGCGCCTGAAAACTTTACAGCACTGTGTGGTGGGGACTTGAACATGTCAACTGTCGTTCGTCAGGTAAATTTTGCTCATTCTCACCAATTCAAACCAGAATTATGACTTGCTTTCAATAGTAAATAAGTTTCAAATAGTAAACAAAAAACCAGTGTTGATAACCATTAATTTTGCTAATGAATGTAAGTCATTGATAAATTGGCCATGTCTATATATATAGTTGTTTCTCATATTTCTCATTTACTCAGTAGTCGACTTTGTAGTTGCTCTACTTCTCAATGCTAAGACGAGATATTTAATGTTTGCACTTCACTGAACGCTTCTATGAACCCACCAAATATATTAGTCCATTAAGTGCATTATGCTTGCAATATCATCTGCGAATGCTGATGGAATGCTCAACTCGGGAAGTGTGACTTCCTTCTAATGCTCTGTTGCCTTTGCCTCTGTGGCAGTTTTGTTGGTCTTTTCATGCTACCAAGGGTCACAAGGAGCCCCTAACAGGATGGTGATCGAGGAGGGCCGGGAACCTCATATCTATTTTCATCTTCATCAAAGAAAATAATTTTTATCTCAGTCTCTATCCCATCGCATGAACATGAACAAGGATTTTCTGATCTCATTCAATAGGAAATGATAAATCTCCAACCTTACCCTATCCCTATTCTATCTCCATCTGGCCCTAATCCATATATGAATTTTCTATAAAAATTAAAAAATTAATAATATAAGTAAAAAATTACTTGCTAAGTCTATAAACTTAATCTATATATCCCTAAATTTATATTTAAGTACTATATTAGTATAGTATATATAAGGGATGCGATCGGGTAAAAATATATTTATTTTCATTTCTACCTCATTTTTATTAAAAAGAATAAAAATAATTTATAACTCATTCTTATCCTTATAAAAGATAAGAAATCTTTTTCTCGAGTAGGTTGAGGTGGTTCCCACTCGATCCGTTAAAATTGGCATCCCAAGCCTCTTCATGGGAAGCAAAGTGGTCGTGAACTCAGAATTCAGGCAGCAGCGACCACAAGTTTCATTTTATATTTTTCATGCATGTACCTCATATACGATGTCCATTGTTTGTCCTCGCAATTTTTCCAAGGATAAGAAGCACTTTGTGCATTCTTTCGTGTGATCTGAGTCATAGAAGTTTTCAACTATTAGCATTCTATTCTAGCGGCAAAATATGAGGTCCTGTTCTTTACCTTGCATGAAATCTAATTTCAATTGGTTATCAGGAGCATGGGATATAATTCATGTATTCTTGGACTGAGGAAAAGAGTACATATATTGTGTTATGATGCGCATACAGTACTAGTGCATTAACAACAGCTTAAAATTCAGGAACCCCAACGTGATCCATCTGCAATCAATTCAAATTAAATATTAGACTCTTTTTTGTTGAGCTAGGTCACATCCTGAGGTCTTGGGCTCAACCTAACAAAGCTTATATAAAACATGGCCACCACGGACTAAAGGATTTAAGTATAACAGTCCCTGGAAACCAGGTATTTGAGGGAATAAATCAGATACATCCCAAGTCATTCTATTATGTTTGAAGAATTCTCATCATTTTTTTTTCTCTATGATAATAAAAATAAGGGCTGAATTATTTATTGCAAGACGTCACCTTAATGCTAACAACATGCATAGTATATACTAGATTAATATTCAGAATCTTACCACCTAACGCTGTCCATTATCCATAAGTTCAGTAAGAGCCCCTAAACTAAACCATAGGCTTGAAGGTTTGCATCCAAGTTAGGTGTCCGAGTATCCATCAGATAAGCGATGAGTTTGTTGAGCTCGTTAAAGAAGGGAATAGTGTGCAAAAGAAAAAGTAGAAGAAAGAAAAGGAAACTGCTGGCTTCCTGCCCACTCTAGAGACAATAACTAGTTAGGTAGGTTTGGAGTAATCGGTCCGCGTTTAGGTTCTGAATTGCCAGGGACCAGGCTTATCTTTTTCTTCTTTTTTGCCTTTTTTTTATTCTTTAATGGAAAAGATGACAAAGGCCCAGCCATCTCTCATTAGAAAATAAAAAAGAGTAGAAGAAGCAAGGAAAAGGATAAACTAATACTGAGGAACAAAGACATCTCCCTACAGAACAAGCAATCAAGGCTGAATCTGTGATGCTAAGAGCACCGGCTGTTGCCCAGTTTCGTCATCCTCGGTCATTATTCAGAGAATCCTAGATGAATAGCAGAGCTTTTGTTACTCCAATAGTTACTGGAGAGTATTTTTGGAGTACTTTCCTCTGTTTCAAAAGGAAGACTTCGATCATCAAACAAAATTAAGATCCACAAATGATACTCTCGTACAACTACAGTAGTATTGGCATGCATAGACACACAAATTTTAGGACTCGGGCTAGCGTACACAGCCTGAGATTCATCCAACAACATATCTCATTTTTGAACAGAATAAGAAGGTGCCAACACAAACATACAAAGAGGCAGGTCATAAGAAGCCACACTCTTCCGGACAAACGAACATAAAAACAACAACAACAACAAAAAGAATAATTGAGAGATGATATCCAAGTAGTATCGCTTAAATCTCTTCTAGTTTACATCAATTCGATATAATTCCTTCTATTCTACTTAAAAATCCATTACAGAAAATGAACCAAAAAAAAAAAAAGAGAGCATAAGAGAGAGAGAACTGAACTTAGATATGTTTGTTTAAGAAACCATGCTCACTAAGATACATTTAAGGAACCAAAATTTCAAGAGAAATATTAAAAAGTAAAGAACAGCAAGAAGTAACCAAAATCCAGCTTGCATTGCTTCAGTTTTTTAAAAAAATTATTATTATTACATATCAATGCACTTCAATTCTGTTTTCTCCACTCAAAAAACCCATGAAATAAAAACAAAAGTAAAAAAAAAAATGAAGAAAAAAAATTAGAGCCATTAAAGACAGAGAAGAACTTGCATGCACCTCTCAAAACTCTCAAACTGTATGTTCCTCCAAAGCGATGCCTTAGCTCTGCACTTCTCAACCCATCTCTGTACATGTACTAGACAATCCATCAAACACTTCCCTAAAACACTCTGCAACTCCCCAAATTAAGATTTCTAGACCTCAACAGCATAACGGGCACCGGACGAGGCCGTTCTCATTGCAATCCGGGCATCGCCGGAATCCCCCGACCTCCTCGTCCCCCTCCTCACCTTCATCCCCTTCCTCCTCCACATATACCTTGCAGCTACCCGAGCAAGTCTCGCATGGCATGAACCTCACATCGCCGCACCCTTCGCATACCACACGACGCCACTGCCTTTCGCCACCGCCGCCATCTCGCAGCCCTCCAATGCTGTCCGCAATTCTCCGGCCTCGTGCATTTGCCGCACCTCGTCGGCCCCTCCCAAATGCTTTCCATCAGCGAAGACCATCGGCAACCTCCAACCGCCATACCCGGCCCCGAGTAGCTCGTTCAGCTCCTCTTTGAATCCACCATGCATGGATACATCCCTTTCGTCGATGCGAATGCCATATCCTTGTAGTATTACTTTCACTTCCCAACAATCCTCGTAAGTCTTTCGAATTCCTCGGAGGCTTGTGAAGTAGAACACCAACTTCCCCTCGCCGCCTGGCGGGCATTTATCCAAAGGCGCCACCTTTGCGGCGTGGGCATTGAAACTAGCCCTCCTCGCATCAATCTTCTCTTGGAATGCATTGATCCGAGCTCGAACAATTCCATTAAATTTTGGGGCATCGCTGGAATGTCTGCGCTCTGTCACCTTCTCTGGTGACTCATGAGGCTGGCCGAGGGCGGGGTGTGGCGGAGAGAGCTCGTCGAGGGCCTTCTGGAAGGTGGCGAGGACCTCGGGATCGAAGTCGGAGACGGTCAAATCGCCGGGGCTCAGCTGCATCCAGCCGGGCTTCGAGGAGAAGGATCTGTTAGCCAATCTAAATCCGGAAAGGGATTCCGGCTCCGGGAGGGGCGCGGGCGGTGTGGAAGGAGAAGGAGCGGTCGACACCGGTGGCAGCGGCAGTGGGGCGGAGGGGGCTGGTGTCTTCGAGACCTCCATGAGCTCCCAGGCGTTGATGGTCTCCGGCTCGTTGGGTGGGGTTCTTGTTGGGGTCTTCGGGATCCGGCGCTCGATCATATCCGACCAGGCCTTGGCCTTGCCGAGGTCATCGGCGAGGCGATCGCAGCCACGGTCGTTGGAGCTCTTCATCATCTCCTCGTCAGAGCCGGCGAGGTCATCGGGGCTCGGGCCGCGGTCGAGCTTGAGGGAGCCCAGGGTGGACGACGCGAGGGTGACCACGTGGTAGCCGTCGCCCTTCCTCCGGCCTCCGACTCCGGCGGCTGGGCGTAAGGGGGCAGAATAGCTCCGGTCGTACGGCGACGGGCTCCGCCGCCGGTCCCGGCGGGCCTGCTTCGAGCTCGCGCAGCCCATGGACGGAGCAAAAACAAGGGAATTCAAGCGCACTGCTTTTTCACGTAATCAAAGAGAGATTTGATCTAGGATTTCAAGAAAATAACGATTCGGGATCTGCGACCGCGTTGGGATCAAAAAAATATGATTTTGACGGACATTCCCAAAGAAAGGAGACACTTTTGGGACGGCGAGAAGCGTAAAAATATGCGAGTTTGAACACAAATCGCGTACAAACAATCAATCCGATAAGCCAGAGAGAAGATTTCGATGCGGTAAAGTTAACCAAGGACCAGAAACGGATCGAATTGCCTCGATAGATTGGATTCGTGGAGCCGAGGCTAGAGAGGCAGGAACAGGGAAGCAAGGAGGAGGAAACGAGGTAGAAAAGAGGGGAGAAGAGTCGAGAATCGAAGGGGTTCGGTTGAGACCGGGTCGTGGGTCATCGAAGGGAGGCATCGCAACCCATGACGAAGTTATCAAAAGCCACAGAGAAAAAAAAAATTGTTTCGAAAAAAGAAAGCAAATGGAGGAAGGGGGAGCGCAATCGGCATGCACAAGTCAAAGCCAAGGAACCTTCTGCGATGACTCTGACCTCTTTATTCGTCTACCGGCTCCTCTTTACCTGACCATATCTTTTCTCGATCTCTATCTGTGTATTTCTTTGTCCACTGGCATTTAGAGGCCGCTCCAAGATTTATGGGGAGAGAAACCAGCCGCAATGCTCTCCCAGCTCTCGTTTCTTCTCCTCCCAATAGCAAGAGAGAGAGAGAGAGAGAGAGAGCGGAGAAGGGAAGAGAGAGACTAAAACAGAGGCTTGCGGTTGGTGGGAGGAGAAAACGTTCGGCCGAAGGAGGCGTTAGGTTCCTTCGCCAGGCAAAGCGGACGGACTTCAATATTCATTGTGGGCCCATGAGAGTTTTGGGTACGTGGCATCTAAAGAGAGATTGTTCATTGTGGTGTTCGGCGATCTGGGATTAGCAGGTGATCGATCGAATTACGAAGGGGTCGGTTAGTTTAATGTCGAAGTCGGATATTTCCGAATCGGTGCATGGATTCGGGACGGCCTGTTAGCTAATGACAACCGTTCATATCTGACACGACGATCATGATCGAACAGGTCCATGATCAGGATCGAGAGTCAATGCGCTGAACGGTCGTGATTAAAGCGCGTACGGGACGCGGACGCGGGGGAATGCCGTCACTGGCCGCGGTGTTTTCGGTGGGTGTTTTGACTTATTTAATATGGGGTTCGTTGCTGCTCTCGATAGGGATGACGGGGATGGCGGGGCGGTTCCATCTCCGTTAAAAAAAAATATACCCGTTTTTCATTCTGTTAATCTGTTATAATTAACGAGCGGAAATAAGGATGCCTGATCGGATAAATGAGTATCCACCGGGCACTTATTTATCCATTTATATAAAAAAAATAACATTATTTTATTAAAATTTTTAATTTATTAAAAATTTAAAATATTTTTTTTAGAATAAGATGAAGATTAATAAAAAATAATCAAATGATGATATCGATTGATTCTTTGAATTTAATAAGAAAGAAAAATAATTATCAAATAAAAAAATTAAAAAATAAAGATTTTCTTTAAATTTCAAAGCAATAAATAAATAAATAAGATATTTTTAAAAAAAATAAAGAAAAGATATGAGCGTATTAAAAAAATGCAAAGAAAAAGATGTTGGAGGACGTGGATGGGATAGTGAAAAAAGATGATAAATTAATGGAGTTAGGTTCTTGTTTGATTCAAAATTTTAAATCAAAGGAGCTAGGTTTTTAAAACTTCAGAACCAATGAGCTAGGCTCTTGTCTGCTTCAAAACTTCAAAATAGAAGGAAAAATAAAAGACACGTGAATAAAGGAAGAGCAAAAGTAAGAATTATATATATATTTATTTTTAATATATTATATATATATATATATATATATATATATATATATATATAAAAATTTAAATATATTATATTAAAATTAATAGGTACGAAGATGGGTAAATGAGGATGGGACAAACAATATCGTTTCTGAACTATTTATCCATTTAATCGTTAACGAAAAATTTTTATTATCCATTAAATTGTTTAGATTAAAAATTTTCAATCTATTAAAAAAAGTATCAATCGGATAAACAATCAAACCAAAAAATTTGCCATCCAAGACGACTGTCCATCCACAGGGGAGGCCACTATTGAACCTTATCTTGCTACTTTTTTTTTTTTTGTAAGACTGGTAATTACACCACTCTAGGGTGGGTCATACCTGAAATATTAAAATATAATAATTAAGAAAGGATCGAGGGACAAGGGTCGCCCTGTTTCTAGCTCCAGCTGTCCGAATGAGAGGCTATCCTAGCAGCAATCCAATCAGCCACTGCATTAGCTTCGCGGTAGACATGACCAATCTAAATATTAGGAGCTTCCAAAACCATAGAGCAGATGTCGCACAGTAAGGAAATAGTCGGCATGAGGGAGCTGGACTCCCGTCGGATCCAGCGAATGACAGTGATAGAATCGCCTTCAATAATAAGATTACGGGCACCCAGGATCCGAACAGTATAGGAAATACCTGCCCATGCCGCATACAGTTCGGCCAGAGGCACCATAACATCAAGCAAATCAAACCCTCCTGCCACCAGCATCATGCCATCCACATCATGAATAACAAAGGCCGATAGACACATCTACCACGGATACTCCCATCAAAATTGATTTTATCAAACCCTAGAGGGGGAGCTCCCAGAAAATATAAACCGTACGCCAGTTCGCTGCCGCAACAGCAGGGGAGACCTAGTGGCCAGGGTTCGCAGAATCAAGAAACCCATGATGGGAGATATACTCTGTATAAAGGGAAACAGTCGCCATAAACACCCTACCAGGGGAGAGTCGCACATTCGAAAATAGAATCCGATTCCGAGATAATCAGATTTGATAAGCAGTATAAACCCAAAAAGGACCGCGCTGATAGGTACCCCTTCCTCTACCTTGCTTCAATAGCCTAAAAAAAGAGCTGCGATAAGAGCCAGAATCCGACAATCAAGGACAGGTACCAAACATCTGCCAAACCTAGCTAGCCCTAGGGCAGTAGAATATAGCATGATCTGTCATCTCCTCCTCAATATCCCGAGCCACTTTCCAGATAAAAAGTCTCACTCTAGGGTGAACAATAAGATGCCAAACCCAATCCAACTCCATCGATACTTAAGGGTGCGGTCTGAAAATAGATAGGAGGTCCCCCATGGGAGCACGGGACAAGCAAGATCTTCCCCAAACCCTGGAATCAATAATAGCACCCGAAGGGAGAGGGATATAGAGGATACGCCGGCAGAGCTCATTCCCAAAAGAACTGGACAACCGAGAGGATGACCATCCAGAGCGATCCGGGGAAATAAAACCACTGACCTGCATACCCTCAGGAATATCAGAAGACACAAAAGTCGGCCAGCGAGACAAGGAAAGGTCAGCAATCCATGTGTCCTGGGTAATGTCCACCGAAGATCCATCACCAATCATCCATGAGGTACTGTGCAAAATAGTCGGAGTATAACGACAGACCTTTTTCCAGAAAAAGGAATGCCCCCGGTTAGGCTGAGTAGGACTAGACGAGATCCAGCTACCATACTTAGCACGCATGAAAGAACTCCATAAACAATGAGGATCAAGCAAGAACCGAGAGGCATGTCTGGCAGCCAATGCCTGTCTTCTAATAGACAACGATTGGATCCCAAGTCCACCCTCGGCCGTAGGCAGACAGACCGTGTCCCAATCAACAAGATGAACACCGTGGCCCTCCTGCATCGATGCCCAGAGAAAATCCTGAAAGTATCTCTCAATTTGCCATAAACAGGCCAGGGGAATAGCAGTATTAGCCAAAAGATAGCTAGGCATCGAAGATAACACGAAGCAGATAAGAGTAATCCTCGCCATCATAGAAAGCCCAGAAACCTGCCAGCCATCCAACCGATCACGGATCCGCCTAATTATAAAGCTAAAATCCGAACACCGTGGCCGTCTCCCGATAATCGGAATCCTCAAGTAGGACAACCGATCAGACTGAGCAGGAATGCCCATCAAGCGAGAGATAGACCTCTTCAGAGTAGGGGACGTCTTCGGGCTAAAGCATATCGAAGATTTACTAAGATTAACTCTCTAACCCGAAGCACGACAATAGGATTGAAGAATGGCCGCAAAAGTAGTGGCATTACCAATGGAAGCCTTCCCTAGCAGGAGAGACAGTCATCAGTGAAAAGTAAGTGGGACAGCGAGGGACCAAGGGGGCCAGCTGAATATGGGTGGATCGCCAAAGTCCGCATAGCCACGAAAAGATCCCGGGATAAGGCGTCAGCAGATAAAATGAATAAAAATGGTGAAAGAGGACACCCCTGTCTCAGACCAACCTCAGAGTGAAAGAACTCCGTCCAACTCCCATTTATAAGGAGAGAAAAGGATGGCCTCTGGATACACTCCATCATCCAAGCAGCAAAAACCTCATGGAAGCCAAACTCCTGAAGCGTATGGCACAGAAAATCCCACCTCAGTCTGTCATAAGATCTCTCCATATCGAGCTTAATAGCCATAAGGCACTGACTTCTAGCAGCTCTCTGGAGGTCATGCATAAACTCCTGAGCCAACAGGGCATTATCTGTGATACTGTGCCCCCTAAGAAAAGCACCCTGCTCCTGAGAAATGAGATGAGGGATCACCACAGCCATTCGACCAACTAAAAGCCGAGCACAAATCTTATATAATGTGGAGCACAGACTGATAGGCCTGAAATGCTGGGGAGAGGAAGCATCAGGACGTTTGGGCAATAGGGTAACAAGAGTCTGCTTCCAATCATAAGGCATATGATTACACTGAAACACAGTCTGAATAGCCAGGACGATGTCCGGACCAACAATATCCCAATAATGACAAAAAAATAGAAGAGGGAACCCATCAGGGCCAGGGACCTTATCAGGCCCTAAGTCCCATAAAGCAAGGCGAATATCTTCCGTAGAGAATGGCCTGATTAAAGTATCATTCTCCACATCAGAAACCTTGCAGGAAGATAGAACAGGAGGAACAGAGATCCCATCGCCAGACAAATCGGTCCACCTGGACTGAAAGAAGCTAAAAAGCAAATCCCTGATCCCCTGAGGGTCTTTCACCAAGTGATCCTCATCATCAACTAACCGCCTAATACGATTAGCCGACCGTCGGCGTAAAGTAGCCTGATGAAAGAATCTCGTATTACGGTCCTCCTCTTTAATCCACTGAATGCGAGACCTTTGCCGCCAATAGGTCTCTTGCTGCAACATAAGAGAATGATGAATGGCCAAAGTAGATTTGAGGGTGGACAGATCCGAGTTGAGAAGAAATCCCTCCTGATCCTCCTTGGTTTGCAAAGAAGAAATAATAGACTCCGCGTGTTTCACTTGCCTCATAATGTCCCCGACCTCCCTCCTGTACCAGCTAGAGAGCCTACGGCTTGCTAGAAGTAGCCATCTAGAAAGTTCGTAAGAGGCACTCCCCCTAATCGGCAACCGCCAAATCTGAGAAATGATATGCCTAGCAGAGGAATAACAAGTCCAGAATTTCTCAAATTTAAACTATCTAGACTGCTGAAGGGTCACATCAGTAGAAATAAGGATGGGATAATGATCAGAGCCAATCCTGGACAAATGAGTGATAGTAGTAGAAGGAAAGAGCTGCAACCAGTTGGCAGATGCCAAGGCCCTGTCCAGCCTTTCCCACACTCTAGCAGAGCCCTGGCGGTTATTGTACCAGGTAAACTGGGATCCAGCAAACTCCAAATCCAACAGACCCGCCGAGGAGATAAAATCCCTGAACTCAATGATATCTGGAGAACTAATAACCTATCTGCCCCCTCTCTTCTCAGAGGCCCCCAGAATTCAATTGAAGTCACCAATAAGGAGGGAAGGAAAACCATGGTCAAGAAGGGAGAGGATCTCATCCCAGAGCAGACGACGAGTTCTAAAGTCGGTGCTGGCATAAACCCCTGAGAGAAACCAAGGAGCATAGATCCCCGAAACGATCAAAGCCACCTGCTAGCCACAACCGTGGAAGGCATCTACTCTGACTTTATCTGATCTCCATAACACCAAAATACCTCCAGAGAGACCGACTAACTCCACGGCATAAGAGTCCCATAGTCTAGAGATTTGTCTCTGAAGCCGAGCCAGACTATCCCCAAAAAGACGAGTTTCCATCAGGATGCAGATGTCAAAGGCATGCAACTGCTGAAGCCTCCCAAAGGAGGACCGGAACGAGGGTTTCAGGGCCCCTTGTACATTCCAAGCTAGAATCTTCATTTAGAATTTGAAGAGGGAGGGAGGCCGTCAGTACCCCCCATCACCTGCTCAGCAAGGTGATCCTTAAGCAACAGGGGACCCTCAGGACCCTGACCACTACACGCATCCACCCGGGATGAATCCATAGGCTCTGCTAATCCATGTTTCAGTATGGCTTCCTTGAGAAGGCCAACCGCCACCTTGTGGTTCTGACCACCCAACGGAGCCGATAATGGTAACATAAAGGCAGGCCCCGGTGTCAGACTGTCTCTGCGGCGGGCCTTCTGCAATCTTCGTCCGATTAGGCCCTCCGAATCCCTAGGAGAATCGGGCAATGCCGAGAAGGTAAAAGATCCATTCACTTTAGCATTCCCTCTGATTGGGCTTTTTCCTTTGACCTTAGAAGCTTTGGAGGTAATCCGCTGCGACAGCGGCTCAACAAGCCGAACCCGCTTCGATGGGCCAGATAAACCATCACCACGGGCCATAGAGAGAGAGGTCCCCAAACTTGGACCCCCAAACCCAAAAGGATTAGAGACATTAGTCCCTATGTTCACAGAGGACACGGAACAGAGACCAAGGCTGACTCAGAAGCCTGGGGTCCCCCTTCCATTCCAACCGGCACGCAAGCCACAGACCGGCATGCATCATCCTTAGACTGCAGAGATAAGATCAAGGGGCCAATAGAGTCGATCTGTACTGGTACCTGAATCATAGTCTTCAGAGGATCCACTATGGCTAACATAGGCAAGTTAGCAACAGCATCCGACACAATGGAACCAGATTGGCACACAACCTCTTTAACCACAAGATCAATCTTCCGAGAAAGAGGAGATAGGCTCAGGGGAACAACAGCAGAGGACGACCCCCGATTACCATGCCTCCGAGCCACCTTCTTCGGAAGTTGCCAATCATCCTTCATGACAGGGGAGGGAGGGGTTGGCTGACCTGAAGCAGGGACCCTAGGGGAGTCTGACTGTTGCACAAGGGGAAGCTTCCTTCTCCTCAGCGCCGCCATCCATGGCCCATACCGAAGGCTTGACGATGAAGAAGGGGAGTTCAGCTCCAAACCACAGCTCCTAGAGAAGTGCAGAGATCCACACCCACTGTAAATTCCATCTAGATTCTCATAAACAAAAGGCTGTCAGAATGGAGATCCAGCCCCTCTGATTCGTGCACCTGGGCAAAGCGGCTTGCTTAGATCAATCCGAAGACAAACACGAGCAAAACCATCCCGACTCCGATTCATGGTCAATTCATTCAAGAACTGAAATTCCCCAGCCACAGAGAGAATCGAAGCCAGGATATCCTCCGTCCAAAATTCAATGGGAAGCAGAGGCAGTCTAACCCAGAGCAGAGCCTGGAGAAGAGAACATTCGGACGGGATGAACTCCGCCTGCCATGGTGACACAGCAATGGGTTGGCCATTAACCACCCAAGGTCTGCCAAGGATCAGGTCTGAGGCAAGAGGATCAGTAAATCAGAGCATGTAGTGCCGGTGTGCCATTGCCACAACTTCAATTTAACCCTTCACACCAGCTCGATAGAATTCCTGCATCAGCACCTCTGGTGGGATCAACGAGCAAGGCTGCGAGCAAGGATAACATGGTTCTTCCACTTCTCAATCTCCTCCTCCTTCAAGGACTGCACCGACACTTGGATGATGTCGAGGAAGAGCCGCTCCAGTTCAGCCACCACCACCGAAGATGAAGATGGGGAAATCCACTCAAATCGACCCGCACAGGCGTTGTTCGACGGTTTTTCGGCGTTCAATGAAGCATCAGGACCCATCGAAGGCTGGGTAGATGAAGACGACATCTCTAGCACAAGATCGATGGGGATCAACAGCAATTGGCAGAGAAAATCAAGGAAGACGAAGACAATCCCGAATCTTACTCGCATGAATGGCTTACGAGAATCCAAAAAAAAAGACACTGAAAACATGTAACTTAGTAGGCAAGTCATCTTGATTAACATGTAACTCGTTCAAAGGAGTGAATCCTTAATTTATATGGAAATAAAAATAAAAAACAAATTATTTTTATTTTACTAATTGAAACAGAACAAAGCTGGAAATTAGACGAGGTGATGGGAATAAGTATATTCTTATCTTACATCTTTAATTTCATTCTTAAGTATTATATACTTATATATATATATATAATTATTTTTATAATTTTTTATTAAAAATTTATATGTATCATAAAGATGGGATGGGATCCAAATGAAAGGGGTTAGGGTGAAGATGAAAAATTATAATTGGAGTGAAGGGAGGGGTGTAGTGGGGTTGGAGGTTATCATTCATCATGAAGAAATTTGAGGTATGTTGTTCTTTTTAGAGTTTTAAAATTCTATTGACTCTGTCTATGGGGAGGTTATTTGTGTGAATAGCTTTATGAAAACCTAAACAGAGACATTAAAGTTTATGGAACAAATTACAAATAGGGCTGCGAGATAAGCAATTCATTCCTAGGAAAGGTAATCAACTCAGGCACGTAACTCAGTACGTAACCATCTTTAGGATGGCAACTTCAGTTTGAAAAGTAGAAACCTATTCCATCCCATCTAATTCAAAGGAGAGATTCTTTATCTTTTATGAAAATGAGGATGAGATGAGAAGTAGATCATTTTTTATCCACGATAGTTGAAATAGAATAAAGATAAGAATAAGATAGCGATGCTGCAATGGATCAAAAAAGAATTAAGTATATCCTTACTTTATCGTATTAACCTTTTACTTAAATACTACATACTCTTGTATATTTATATATATATAGAATTTTATATATCGTAGGGGCAAGGTGGGGCTAGAATGAGAGAGAATAGGATAGGGTTTAAAGATCTAGTTAACATTCTCTAATAGGACGAAGATAAAAAAAAAGAGTAGAGAGTTATCATTCCTCATATGATGAAAAAAATCTTCATTTATAGAGACGATTATGAAAATTTTTTCTTTTTAAAATAAAAATTATCATTTCTATTTATTTTTCTTATCAGAGAGTAATTTGAGCTAATAATTAGCGTAAAATACGTTAAAGAGGACATTAAAGAGGACCATATTTTGATCATTATAGCCACATAATTTAACGTAAACAAAAATTTTCTTATATTTTTTTTAAGTTATAAGGAAGAAATAGTGGGCATTTTTAATTTTTTAAATATATAGTGAATTTATGCATAACTATCGTTTCATTCCAAAAACAAGGGTTATAACCTAAAGTGTTTATCCTATTTTCAATTCTAATTATTAAAGCATACAGTAATCCCATTTAGGTTCACAATTAAGCCTTGTGATAGATTTGGTTAGGTAGTGTTTGATAGAAAAAAATATTATCTTTGAATAAGTGTATGGGATAGAGTTTATCCCGTGACTATCCCTAGGGATATGCTTTGGCTATCTCATTGATCATATCAAATGCAAAAAGGTAAATTCATATGATAACTTTTTTTTTACTCTTATTTGGAGGGATAACCAGCTATTACTGTATTTTTTAGGGAATAAATTAAGGGATAACCCATGGTTAACCATGGATTAACTAGAGCTATCCTTTATAGTTATGGTTTTGGGAATAAGAGAGGATATCAGATAAAAATGAGTATGAGAAGGCTAGTACCTATAATATAGAATAAAAAATTATTAGATATGCAATTATAATAATAGATAATTTGTTTAATTCTGTAGTCTATATTGTATATATAATTGCGTACAAAATGGTTGGACTTCCATCTGGTCAATCTTGATTGTTAATCACTATAGAGACATGATTTATTAGATTTAAATTACTTATAAATTAAAATTATGTGGTTTGAACATATAGCAAGGTGATGCTATCTTGTGATGCTAGTAATCGCTCATGAGATTTATATTCTTATCATTATTAACAGTAAAATTCGTAGCTCCTTTGGTCATTACGAGATCTTCTGGTTTGGGATTAATTTTTGGCTGCTTTATCTCCAATTTCACGAGTAAATTCAATAATATAATAATTATAGCATATTAATTACTATTTTAACATATATTATATTATTAATAATACTAATTACTCGTCGCAATGTCTAACAAATGTTGTATAATTAATATGCAACTACCTAGAGAAATCTGGCAAAAGTTTGGAAATATCAAGGTTCACGAGTCAAGCGGAAACTGAGATAGCCTGATGCAGAGAAAAGTATTGAATCTTAAATATATATAAAATATAATGTTTTTTTGTTAAAAATATTTTAATGTAGCATGAGGGTGGGTGATTGGGGCTGAATTCATATTATTTATAATATTATAATTATACATATGATATATTACATATTAAAAAATTTATAATATACTAATTATAGCATATTAATTATTATTATTAATACTAACTATATATTATGGATCGAATAAATTTCAAGTAAATTTTGGTTTCTCGGATTTTGGATGGTTCGAAACAAACGCACGAAAGAATTGACGTCTTGAGATACGGTTGAAATTGAGAGGTGAACTGATAAAATCATCAATCAAGTTATTTGAGCAGGAAGGTTCTTGCTTTTTTGTGCTTAAGTAAATTTTATTTTTTAATATTTTAAATTTGGCTCACGTTAAAATAGTGTTATCATCTGTTTGCACTAAAAAAATAAAAAATTCAGTTTTTTCTAAATAAAAATAAAAATAAAATAAAATAAACTGAAAAAAAAAAATAAAGACATAAAGCAGGACTTTATATTTGCTTCAATTCAAATTGAACATAAAATAATTTACTTATTAATGATAGCTAATGGTGTCAGAATGCCACAATAAAATCTTATGCATTAGATGATAATGAAGATGACGACGTAAAAACGAAGAAATTTGTACACTGGCAATAGAAAATGAGCATGAAGGAATATCAAGAATTTTTTGACAAAAATTCTTGGATGCTTAAATTAATATAGATAGATGATGAAGATGAGCTAAAGATTAATCTTCTAAACTCTCTTTATTTTGTGAAGGAAAAGAGATGAAAAAAAAATTAATGAAAGTTAGAAATGAAGATTATATATAAATATATATATATGACGAATTGAAACAACTTATCTGAATCATGAAGCACATGCTTAATTTTTTTTTTTTTTTTTAACATGATTTTTTACTAGTCTTATAATGGCTCATAGTTAACATTTTTTTAAAGTTGATTTATAAATTCCCGAAGGGGGGAGAGACGTGTTCTCTTGTCTTGGAGCATCCTTCTCCAGCGAGTGCAGTACAAAAAGCGTACGAGAATCCGAGGGCATGGGGGTGCTTTGCCCTCTCCAGCGTGCAGGCGTGGCCGGCCGGCCATGTGACGGACGCTCCGGGCCTCGCGATTTCTTCCAACCTCGGGCGGAAGGAAATGGGGGGGAGCACATGATCTGAGGGAAAGCAGCCTCCAATAAAGCACCCGCTACGGAGGACATTTAATATTATTAGGCGTAAGTAAAGGCCTCCTCCTGGTCTTGGTCCTGGTCATGGGGTAGCGGTTTGCACGTGCGCTTCGCACTTGTCGAGAAGGCACTAACTAGTAGTTCCCGCAGTAATATATCCAGTGCCGTTCCAAGCACGAAATCTGGCCTTTCGGTTGCCCGGCTTGAATAAGTTTAATAAATATACAGCGTTAATTAATTTGCGTTAAAAATCGGCAATTTAGGTAAGATAAGTACCAGAGGAAAGGTAAAAGAGAGTAGGGGCGAATATAAATGCTGAAGCCGTTGAGTGAGACTCTAGGTAATGTTGATGGAAAAAATATTATTCATAAATAAGTGTATGGAATAGAGTTTATCCCTTAGCTATTTCTAGGATATTTCTTGGCTATCCTATTGATCATATCAAATGCAAAAAGGTAAATTCATAGGATAACTTTTTTTTTTACTCTTATTTGGAGGGATAACCAACTATTTCTGCATTCTCTATGGAATAAATTGAGGGGATATCCCATGGTTAACCATGGTTAACCATGGATTATTCCTTTGGTTAACTTTATTCTCTGCTATCCCTTATAGTTATGGCTTTTGGGAATAAGAGGGGATATCCAAGGGATATCCCCTCTTATCCCCTATTTCAAACACTACCTTAGGTAGTGTTTCATAGAAAAAATGTTATTCATGGATAAGTGTACGGAATAAAGTTTGTCCCCTAGCTATCCCCCTAGCTATCCCTAGGGATATCCCTTGGCTATCACATTGATCATATCAAATGCAAAAAGGTAAATCCATAGGATAACCTTTTTTTACTCTTATTTGGAGGGATAACTAGCTATTCCTACATTTTCTAGGGAATAAATTGAGGGGATATCCCATGGTTAACCATGGTTAACCATGGATTATCCCTTTGGTTAACTTTATTCTCTGCTATGATATCCCCTCTTATCCCCTATTTCAAGCACTACCTTAAATAGATAGAATAGAAGTTGATTTTCCAGAGAAAAAAAAAAAAAACTAACTAACTACTTTAGGATTAGCTTTCTAGATGGTGTGTCCTAGATATGATTGTATGTTGAATTAAAGTAGTCCTTAATGCACTTTAGCTATACCATAATTATCAATTCATATTTTCTTTTAGGTAATTATTTAGACTGCTAATTTAGTCAATGATAAATCATCACATAGGACTACGAAACTGATGATGAGTGCAGCCCGGGCCAATTCAAATTTGCTTGGTATATGACTTCTTAATTTTAATGCATAACTTAGTATAATTAATCACTAGATTAACTCCAACAATTGACTGATCTACATCAATTTGATAAAGAAATGAGAAAAACCAGCGGTTAGAATTGAGATGATCTAGAGGTTTGAGGCTCTAGAGACTTCCAAGTAGGGAGATCGCAAGTATCAACCATGGTTTTGAAAATTGAATTGAATCAAATTGAAAATCAATTATTTGATCTAATTTTATTATTAAAGTTAACTTTTATATGATTCAATAAAAAAAAAAAAAATCATTGAACTGGATTATGAAGAATCAGTCCAATCCTAATTTTTAAACTTTTAGTTTTAATAAATAAAATTAGCAATTTATGATATCATCATATTCGATCAAACTAATTTATTCAGTAGAACTGATTGACCCACGACCCAAATGTCAAGCTGATTTATTGTTCGATTTAATTTTTAAAACATTGGTATCAATTGTATCATGATTTTATCGTATATAATTATCAAGAAGAGATCTTCGTAATGTATATGTGATTTGATTAACTTTTTCATTTATCATTGCCAAAATTTGTCATATCTTAAGTGCCTATTAGTATAGATAATCAAGGAAGGTTATGACATTCAATATAACGCTAAAACTTGAAAAATCTAAACTAAAAATAATAGTCCTTGATAACATATGCTCGACAACTTCTAATCCTTTCAAGAGAGGGCCCTATTTTTATATATCGAGTTTAGCACTTCGTCTAACAAGTTTTTGAGAACTTTCAAAATAAAAACGTTGGAGGAGTTTTTTTTTTTTTTTCATTGCTTTTTCCTTTAGATTTTCTTCTCTAATCTAGTGCACAGCTTTAGGTGCCTTGGTCGCACCCTTGATTTTTTTTAAAAAAAAAACTCTTCCTATCATTTCTATATATGGATTTACTAGATGCTTAAATTATGAAATCTGATCAAATATCAGAGGATGGAATCAAACTCAGGTCCTTGTATTGACACACAAGAATTTACCAAGTCAACCGGTCAACATTCAGTACCAAAATAAGTTTCCCTATTTTTTCTATTAACAATCCATGCCATTACATGCTGTTATAATGACTAAAGTTTTGGTATTTTAAAACCCTAGCCTTCTTATTGAAAACAATCAGTTAAATTGCAACGGCCATGTAGGTTTCAAGTCATGAACTTATATCACTTTATGTTTTTTAGTAACCTTGGTTGATGCCTTGATGGTAACCGCTACTTGATCAAATGGCACCTATACATGGGCATTGTTAAGTGTTAACTTATGAATAGCTAGTCTTGGGAAGTGTTAACTTATGAATAGCTAGTTTTGGGAGTCTCCCTTCAGGGTTTGTTAAAATTAACTTTGATGAAACTGTTTGAGATAGGCTTGTCGACTCTGCTTTTGTAATTCGGAGGTCTGATGAAGCTTTGCTGACGGCATATGGCTTCGGTATTCTTAACTCCTCAGTCCTTTCGGTCGAGCTTTATGTAGTCTGGACTGGTATTTTCTATGCTATTAGGATTATGCATGTTCATAACCTTATTATTGAGGGCGACTATCTTACAGTTATCTTGCTGGATTCAGAAGGATAGCTGCTATCAAGCACTCGTCAATCCTCTGCTTCTTGACATATGGGCTAGTGATGTAGACAGTATTCAGATCCGCCATGCCTATCGTGAAGCCAATTCTGGGACTGATTAGGTAGCGACGACTGTGGCTCATCATATAGGTTTTGGTTTGGAAACAGGATGACTCATGTCCTTCTGTTCTTAATCAAATATTGTATTCTGATCTATCTAGACTGATCGCACTAGACTAGTATGATCATCCGTTTTTATTAAAAAAAAACTTATGAATAGCTAGTTGATTTAAATTTATTTATTTATTTATTATTATTATTATTTGACTCTCAAGTTCATAGCATTTATCTCGTCGGTGGTGGAATTCGCCCTGGCATGCGATGGATCGGACTGCGAACGGTGACACCCTGGACATGGGCCATAACACGGCAGGCCACACGGTTGCGATGTCATGTTTGTTCCCAATTTATTCCTTTTTTTCTTTGAAAAGTTGATTCAGGGGGGGCCTCCAACAAATGGCGTGCGATCTAGCTATAAGTCAAGATCTAAAAAGGGTTTCATGGATTAAGGGTCGAAGCTTTGGATGCTTATGATTGTATATTTATTGCAACTTGATAGAAATATAGCAATTGATAGCAAATCAGTGGGCCACAGAAAAGGTTGTCCTCCACTCATGAGTAACAACTCCCGTGTCTTGATTTTTTTTTTTTTTTTTTTTGATTCCTTTTCTTTGCTTTGTAATTTTATCATTTTTATAAATAAAACATTTTCATCATTTTTTTTAAAGCAAAATGAAGGCAACCCTTCAAAACCAAATATTAAATAGAGAAAAAGCAGAGGATAGGTTTGGACTGCATATATTTAAAGCAAATATTAATGAAGCCTAAATTCAGTTACTTACTTTATTCCTAAATTCATATTGTTGATAAATTTCAAAGATAAAAGAAATAAAAAGGACCGAATGTCTATGGAATATATATGGATTAAAATAAAAAAAGAAAAATTGAGCCGGCCCCATATTTAGCTACATTTAAATGTAGTTAAATTTACCTCATATATATATATATATATCAGCATAGCTCCATGTGCTCTCTTTATTCAAGTTTTAGTGTTCTAATTAGACTAAGGATTTATATCATGATTGGTTTGTAATAACCCTCTATATTTTATTTACTTTATAGAAAAACTATTATAATTTTTTCTAGATTTATATGTTGGATTCATTTTAATATTATTTGTAGGGATTCAATATTTCATCCAAGTAGTTAGTTAAAAGAAGTAAAACTTATATTTTTTAGTCTTATACAAGTATTCACAAACTTTCTAATATATAATTGATATAGAATTAGATACGTAATGATATAAGCTCTTACACTATATTTTAAAATACGCTTTGATTATACACCTAATGGTTGGCATTATAAAGCTCTTAAAAAAAAAGATTTTCTCAATCTTAGCAAATAACAAACTAACCCATCATAAGAAAGCTTATTGATGGATTATCATATCATTAAGGAAAACACTACATTCTTCATGTTTAATTTTTCTCCATCATATATAACTTTTTTTTTTTTTCTTTTGCTCTTAGCTTTAAATAATGGTGAATTCATTGTTCAAATTCACTATATGTCACAATCTAGAGATCATTTATTAAGTTAGGGTACAAAATAAAGATCCAATTGATTTGTTTTGAGGCTTGGTTTGGTTAGGTATTTTTAGTTTGATATAAATTTAGAAGAGAGATATCTATCAATGGAGCTAACATGCATTGTTAGCATGATTAATTAGGCCAAACCTTTTTGAAAAACTAATCTAGAATTGTTCGTGTTAAAAGGACAGGGATAATTTTGGCATACTAAATAGAGACGGAATGAAGCCCTTATTCCTCATTTGTGTCGTCAAATATTATTTTTAGTTTGGCTGGCAAAATAGGGTTCTACATTGATAAAAGATAAGTATTTGGGAGTGCATAATTCTATTCCATCAATTTGATGGTTCTATAGTTACCTCCTATAATTATATTTGGTCCTAATCCACTCTCTTCATATATAAAAAAGTAGAAGGATAATTTTATTTTTGTAATAATTTCTGAACTATTTTGAAATCCAATATGCACTAAATGAAAACACTTATCTCTTGAACTTATTCCTCCAACCAAAAATGTAAAATTTCTATAGCTAGACAAGTGCTATCACTTTGAACTTAGCCGATTGACTTTTCTCATCCCTTCAAATTTTACTCCATAACAAAACTCTGCTTGAATCTAATAGATTAGCTAGGTTGAAGCATGCAAATTATTGTAAATAGTGATACTAGGCTAGTTTCAGTAATAAGAGCCAACCCCTAATTTGGTCTGAGTATTTTTTAAGATGACAGATAAAATCCATCTAGATTGATTGGGATAATGAATTGCAGTGAACATCAATGTTGTGAAAATCAGATCGGACAACGAACTGGCTTAACATTTGGGTCGCGGATCAATCGGTTCGACCGAATGAATCAGTTTGATCGAACCAAATAATATTATAATTAAATTATAATTTAATAATAAAAAATAATTTAAATAAATATAATTTAAATAAAAATTAAAAAATCTAAAACCGAGTTGGACCGGTTGAAACCTGATCGGTTCAATGAGTTTTTTTGGTTTTTATTGAGTCATATAAAAGTTAACTTTAATAATAAAATTAGACCGAACTGATGACCGATTTTGATTTGATCGGTTGGATCGGCCGGTCCGATCCGGTCCGGTTTTTAAAACATTGGTGAACATAGGATACACACTCATGCCATTTGATGATTAATGTTCAACCCCTAATCACTTTGCTGATCGGCTATCGGCTTTAAAAGATCTTATTCGGTCTTGGGTTGGGTTAGGTTAAGTTGGGTGTGGACATTCCTAAAGATTGCATAGACCCGAACCGACCTAATGGGATGCGTTGCCAATCCAGCTCCAAAAGAGTATAAGCTGGTGAAACCCAATTAAAGTAGATATCTTCTCATTATTCCATCCTGCAAGCAATAAGGATTGGCAATATTTTTCTAATTGACCATTCACTTAACTACTGGTATCATCTTTGTATAAGGACACCAAATTTGAAAACTATGGCATGATCCGCGTGGTGTCTAAAGTTGCTCTGATCCTTGGCAATGACTTTGGTTTGACGAAATAGCATAAAGATATCTAGTGGGCCAGATTGAGGAAATTGCAATAGAATAAGGAGGCTTGGGAGTTAGCTGTTGGCATTTGAAGGAATGCCATTCGTTCCAAGGCTAGATAAGACGACCAACAATATTTCTATTGGTGGTTTACTAATTCAACTACGTACATCACAAAGAAGAGATCTTCGGATGGCTCAGCTGCATCAAGCTAGACGCGTTACATCAATGCGACTTGTGCTGCTTGCGATGAGAGTAACATCATGATCGAATGGCGACCGATGAGATGTTTCATGGTTACGGTCAATGGAGCAGGAGGCTAGCGGATTTCTGGGCTTGACACAGAACATGGAAAAGACTTTGCACATAGTATTCATTGCAGCAAGTTCTATGTGAGCTACATCGTTTTCTTTTTATTGATCCACATAGGCATAACATCTATTAAAAAATATTGATCCACATAGGCACGGCATCTATTAAAAAATATTAAGATAGCTTTACGATATTCTGAGGAAAAAATTTATAACATCCCAATTTTAAGCTTACTGTACCGTAGTTATAAAATTAAAACACCCATTTATAAAGTAAAAAAATATTACTATCCAGTTGTAAACTTATGACATTGTAGTTATAAAATTATGATACTCTTTCAGAAAATGTGTCTATACATATTCTAAAAAAAAGTTAACGGATATTAATGCACGTTATGTCAAAATTAAGACACCATTAAGAAAGCATTTTTAAACTTATGACACGTAGTTATAAAATTAAGACACACATTAAAGCAAAAAAAATTGTGTAAGGTATTTTAAATTTAAAACTAGGGTGTAGTTTAAAACTATGATTTCGTAATTTTTTTTTCTTTCTGGTGTCTTAATTTTATAATTACGATGTCGTAAATTTAAAATTGTGGTGTCTTAATTTTTTTGCTTTCTTAATAGGTGTCTTAACTTTATAAGTTTAAAACTGAAATGTCATAATTTTTTTTTCTCGGGATGTCATGAAAGTGTCTTAATATTTTTTAATGGGTATCGATCAATAAGAAAGGATGGTGTAATCCAACGTAAGACTTATTGAACCAAAAACGATGTATAAAGATTTTTCCAAGAACCTGATGTGTTTGCAGCCTTACCTTCGGTTTTCCATACTCAACTCTTTACCCGGAAGGCCATTACGCTCCTAGTCCACTTATGAATATCCTGACCTGATCAAGTTCTTCCATGGTAGAGTTTCATCTCATGATTAATATATTCTCAAGAAGAAAAAAAAAGTTTCATGATTAATTGGGTTTGGGTCATAATTAGATCATTCTCAGCAAATAAGTATTTCTTAATTTGCTGGCCGACCAAGCAAGTTAATGATTTTAGCTAGTTGATCATTTTCTTCTTGCAGTCGATTTTGGAGTCCCTGGCTAATTATATTGGATTGAGTTGATTATTTTCTGGTATATTCAAGCTCCTGTCATTATGGTGGAGAAGGAAAATACCGGCTAATTGAAGAAAAAGCTGAAAGTAGTTTATTTATATCTTTATGTAGCATGTATAGAATGAAAAAAATTCAAGAATCTTTTCAAAAAAAGTATAGTTCAACATCAATACTTTATCGCTACCTTCAATAATTGGACTCTCATAAAAAATTTATCATCTTCCTCCTTACCATTATTCCCTCAACTTCATTGTCAATACTTCTAATTTTAATAATTTATAGGGGACCTCACGGTTCGTGAAAAAATATAAGTCTGGTCCGAGATTGGATGACCAGCTTGAGTAATTTTATTACATAGTTTCCCTCGTCCTACTTATACTGTTCTTAGAAACCGGTTTGTTGAATCTTTCAAACTTTGAAAAATAATTGAAGCAACTTGTTCAATGATGTGGCTGATCCAACGCCATTAGAGAATCATGAAGGAACGAAACGGTAGCGTTTATGGCCTCATAAAGCCATGCACACCCAATTTCTCTAAGGTATTTATTACCTTATTAAAGGCATTTATGGCTGCCACGTTGAAACATTTATAGTTGCTACGTTGCTACCTCCAAGGCCGACACCTCTAAGGTCGAACCCCGATGGCTGACACCTCCAAGGCCGACACCTCCAAGACTGACACCTCCATGACCGACACATCCATGGCCGACACCTCAAGGCTGACACCTCCAAGGCCGAACCCCGATGGCCGACACCTCCAAGGCCGACACCTCCAAGGCCGAACCCCGATAGCCGACACCTCCAAGGCCGGACCTCCAAGGCCGAACCCCGATGGCCTACACCTTCAAGGCCAACGTGCATACAATTGCTCCAAGGCATTTATTTCCTTATTCTCTCCCTATATAAAGGCATTTATGGCTGCCACGTTGCTCCTCTCGGCCTCAACTCTCACTTGGCCTATGCAGCTGCCAAGCTCCCTCGTCGTTAACAGTGCCATGCAAGTTAACATCGTTAACAGTGCCATGCAAGTTAACAGAGCCTTGTACGTGAATAGTGCCATGCAAGTATTCACCCTCGGCCTTTTCTGAAGCTCATCCAAGGGCATGAGTAGGGCCACGCAAGCACTCCATACTCAACACTCTACGAGAGACCGTTGGCTTCAACTCAACATCATCCTTCTCCCCCAACGGCTGTACCTTAGGACAACCAAAAAGGTGACGTAGGGGACATGTTTGGCAAGCGCCGTAACGATCGGCCATGCCTGCGACCACCTACTCTGATAGGACACGGCCTACAGCTTGACACGTCATATGGAGGTAAGCTCCACTGTGCTGCCATCAATTAATGTCTGACAAGTGATCACGCCCCAAGCCCACGGACTCCAGGCATCTATAAAATGGGTAAGAGGGACTCCGACCAGGTAACACACTCATAACACTCCTAAACGCTCACAGAGGGCTCTTCTCTGAGTCTCTCTCTCTTTCTCTTTCGAGCTTCCTCAAGCTCACGGCCGTTGCCCAGAGCACTGACTTGAGCGTCGGAGGGTCCCCGTCAGAATCTCCGGCCCCCAGGACTTGTTTGCAGGCCGCAGGCGCGAGGAGCTCGCTGGAGGAGGCGACCTGACGCTCGCGGACGCTCGGGGGCGGTGATCTAGCATCAACAGATTGGCGCGCCAGGTTGGGGGGATGCGCTGAAGGAAAGAAAGCTCTGTCTCCTTGAGCTATAAGTCTCCGTCCCCTTTAAGATAGCTATGGTGGTGATGCGCATGCCGAAGGTTCTCACCAATCGTGCTGGGGGGCATCCACATCGCACTAGGCAGTAAAAGGCCACCCTCTCTGCTCCTTCACCACCAACCTCAGCTGCTCTAATTAACCAGCTGGCCATCTTTAATCAACAAGTTCAAGACTTGAATGCAACAATTCATGAACTGCAGAAGCAACGTTTGGTGGCCACTCAGCAGCAGCCCAAGCTTCTCACATTGCTCGTGATAACTGCACCCGTTAGTCAATGATTCATCTGCAGAAAATCTCTTCAGGGAAAAGTTATCACTATCATGCGCCATCTAAGCACCACCATCGTGAAGCTTTCAAGAGACTGCAGTCTCCTACCTCCCGCTCAAGTAGCCACTCCACCCCTTAATCATCTGGTACTTAGATGAGGAAGCATCTGGATGAACAACACCGGCGGATGGAAGAGCTCACTCAAAGGCTCAAAAATCGGCCAGAGGTGGACTGCAACATGGGTAGCAAAATAATTTCCAAAAGGGATGGACTTGAGATATTATCAGTCACCTTAAGCATTTATGGGCATTTTAATTTCTGATAGTGGTGAGCCGAGAGGTGTTGTTGCAATTAATGCAAGGAGGAAGATGAGGACAAAAGGCTTTGACTGGTGACTCCAACTTTCCTCTCTCTCCTTCTCTCTGTTACACCCAAAAGCCAAACCGAGCCTAGGACCTTTTATGGATTTCGCTGCTCTTAAGCTTCAACACCTAGGGCAATCAATCTCTTCAAAGAAAAAGCTAGGCAAAGAGCCCTCCCAGCAACTCCGCCGACCTTTTTACTCTCAGCAACGCCCTCGATGGACTCTCCCAGCCATTCATCTTCAATGACCGCCAACTGTCGAGGCTTTCCTCAACGGACTCCAGCTTTGTCCCGATTTTCAGCTTCTTCTCGGCCACAGACATCTCGTCCTGCCTCCAATGTGAGGTAAGGCCTCGGTCGACCCCAAGCGCCGGCACCTTAAGCCCGGTCCAGCAGGGAAGGCCTCGGTCGACCCCAAGCGCCGGCACCTTAAGCCCGGGTCCAGCAGGGAAGGCCTCGGTCGGCCCCAAGCGCCGGCACCTTAAGCCCGGGTCCAGCAGGGAAGGCCTTGGTCGACCCCAAGTGCTGGCACCTTAAGCCCGGGTCCAGCAGGGAAGGCCTTGGTCGACCCCAAGCACCGGCACCTCAAGCCCGGGTCTAGCAGGGAAGGCCTCGGTCGACCCCAAGCGCCGGCACCTCAAGCCCAGGTCCAGCAGGGAAGGCCTCGGTCGACCCCAAGCGCCGGCACCTCAAGCCCGGGTCCAGCAGGGAAGGCCTCGGTCAACCCCAAGCGCCGGCACCTTAAGCCCGTATCCAGCAGGGAAGGCCTCGGTCGACCCCAAGCACCGGCACCTTAAGCCCGGGTTCAGCAGGGAAGGCCTCGGTCGACCCCAAGCGTCGGCACCTCAAGCCCGGGTCCAGCAGGGAAGGCCTCGGTCGACCCCAAGCGCCGGCATCTCAAGCCCTGGTCCAGCAGGGAAGGCCTCGGTCGACCTCAAGCGTCGGCACCTCAAGCCCGGGTCCAGCAGGGAAGGCCTCGTCAACCCCAAGTGCCGGCACCTTAAGCCCGGGTCCAGCAGGAAGGCCTCGGTCGACCCCAAGCGCCGGCACCTTAAGCCCGGGTCCAGCAGGGAAGGCCTCGGTCGACCCCAAGCGCTGGCACCTTAAGCCCCGGTCCAGCAGGAAAGGCTTCGGTCGACCCCAACCGCCGGCAGCTTAAGCCCGAGTCTAGCAGGGAAGGCCTTGGTCGACCCCAAGCGCCGACACCTTAAGCCCGGGTCCAGCAGGGAAGGCCTCGGTTGACCCCAAACGCCGGCACCTTAAGCTCGGGTCCGCAGGGAAGACCTCGGTCGACCCCAAGCGCTGACACCTTAAGCCCGAGTACCACTGGCCGGCCGCAAGCACTGGCATCATAAGCCCGGGTACCACTGGCAGAGTGATGAACTATCGACACTCAAGCCCGAGACCAGCTCGGCACCAAAAGCTAAAAACTGACTCCAACGTCGATACTAAACACACAGAGGCAATTTTATTTCAGCCCCTGTGGCTTTATTTCTGCTTCGGCCATCTTGTTTTAGCCTCAACGGCCTTATTATAGCCTCAGCTGCTTATCTCTGCTTCCGCGGCAACGGCTCCCTCTGTCTCAGGAGCATCATTGGATCTTTGCCTCAATGGCATGTGGACGGGGACCCACATCCAAACTTCATGTCAAAGGTTAAAGACCCCAAAGTCGGGTGAGGATCAACCACTTGGGAGGTGATGCCCCTTTCGCCTTGCTGGGGTGGGCCCGCTTCATCTCAGGGGCAAGGGGGCATCTGATGTGGCTGATCCAACGCCATTAGAGAATCGTGAAGGAAGGAAACTGACGGAGCCCCCCTTTGGCCTCCAAAAGGCCCTCCGGCCACGGTAGCGTTTATGGCCTCATAAAGCCACACACACCCAATTGCTCTAAGGTATTTATTGCTTTATTAAAGGCATTTATGGCTGCCACGTTGAAACATTTATGGCTGCCACGTTGCTCACCTCCAAGGACACCTCTAAGGTCGACACCTCCAAGGCCGAACCCCGATGGCCGACACCTCCAAGGCCGATACCTCCAAGGCCGACACCTCCATGACCGACACCTCCATGGCCGACACCTCTAAGGCCGAACCCCGATGGCCGACACCTCCAAGGCCGACGCCTCCATGGCCGACACCTCCAAGGCTGACACCTCCATGGCCAACACCTCCAAGGCCGAACCCCGATGGCCGACACCTCCAAGGCCAACGTGCATACAATTGCTCCAAGGCATTTATTGCCTTATTCTCTCCTATATAAAGGCATTTATGGCTGCCATGTTGCTCCTCTCGGCCTCAACTCTCGCTTGGCCTTGCAGCTGCCAAGCTCCCTCGTCGTTAACAGTGCCATGCAAGTGAACAGAACTTGTACGTGAACAGTGCCATGCAAGTATTCACCCTCGGCCTTTTCTGAAGCTCATCCAAGGGCATGAGCAGGGCCACGCAAGCACTCCATACTCAATACTCTACGAGAGATAGTTGACTTCAACTCAACATCATTCTTCTCCCCCAACGGCTGTACCTTAGGACAACCAAAAAGGTGACGTAGGGGGCATGTTTGGCAAGCGCCGTAACGATCGGCCATGCCCTGCGACCACCTACTCTGATAGGACACGGCCTACAGCTTGACACGTCATATGGAGGTAAGCTCCACTGTGCTGCCATCAATTAATGTTCTGACAAGTGATCACGCCCCAAGCCCACGGACTCCAGGCATCTATAAAAAGGGTAAGAGGGACTCCGATCAGGTAACACACTCATAACACTCCTAAACGCTCACAGAGAGGGCTCTTCTCTGAGTCTCTCTCTTTCTCTTTCGAGCTTCCTCAAGCTCATGGCCGTTGTCCAGAGTACTGACTTGAGCGTCGGAGGGTCCCCGTCGGAATCTTCGGCCCCCGGACTTGTTTGCAGGCTTGCAGGCGCGAGAGCTCGCTGGAGGAGGCAACCGGACGCTCACGGATGCTCGGGGGTGGTGATCTGGCGTCAACATTCAAATTAATGGCTTGAAGCCAGCTTCCTTAATTTGTCGCATAAGCTATTGCCACATTAACTGATGGGCTGGACCTGCTGGCCCTAGCAAAGTCTCATCTTGGTATTCGCGGCCCAATCTTGTTCCTTGGCCTGGTGATTTCGTATACATCCTTCTAAGGTTCTACTATGCCTTGCAAGGAACCAAGAAGATTGAGACATGGTCTAAAATGCATGAGCCCAGATGCATGATCAAAGAAACAATGGAGCTGGAGATTAAGAGGTATGGAAATGAGAGATCAGTGGAGCATAGAAACATGGTCAGGATGGCTATGAATCAGAGAGGTTCTATATATGTTTGACACCTGTTTAATGGTTTCAATTATGTCTTCTAGGATTCACAATGTAGTTGATGGAGAATTAATGCACTCCATGCACAATTGGGGCCAATTAATTCACAGCTATCTGAAGAAAAACAACACACATGCAGAAGAATTTTTAACCCCCGGATGGGTGGCTGAACGGCTGGAAAGGCACATGACATCCACGAAGGTCAAGTGTTTCACACATGCTGTGAAACATGTACATTAATGCCTTTGGAATGATGTCTGCACATGCGATTCACATCCTTCGAGCATTGCATCATTGGTCTCACGGTAACTGTTCCCTTGCTCCGTTCCTAACAGGAAACCAACACTTCTGCCACAATGTTATAGATGTTTGACAGCTAAAAGATGGTGCTGTTTAACGGTCAACGCGGTTCTTGTTGGACAACCTAGTTTAATATTAGATTGAAGAAGACGGACAGCCTTGATTTCTTTTATTTTTATATATACTGTAATCGATCTCTAGGGGAAAAAAAAAAAAAAAACATTCTTTTAGTATTCTTGTTTCCAAGTGACATTAATTGGGCTATATAGCTGGCAAAACCCCTTCAGATATCTATAATATTTTATGTTGTTCTTTGATCAAATATAATTATCAATTCATTTTTTTTTATTGATCACTAAGTTAACAAGACGAATTAGCAGCAGATTATTCAGAAACATGAATTGATACTGAATAGATGGATGTTGCTAACACGATTTCAGAAGTATATTATCTTGTCTCCCCATTACATATGCGTAGGGCCCATTTGGCAACATCTGAAAGGAAAAGAGATAGAGATAGAAGAAGAAGGTCACGGGCCAGATGGCAACATAACTAAAAGAAAATTAACTTTTCAATGTCTTTTTCTTCTTTTATAATCTGGCTGGATATCTGCAGTGGTGTCCAACTAAATCTTTTTTCTAAAGCACGCCAGAACTCTAATTCTTGCATTCAAAACAAAATGAAACTAAAAAAATTAGGGATGGCAACGTCTGGGAATGGACCGGGACAGTCTATACCGGTATCCATCCGTTAGAAAAAATATTCCCGTTCCCCGTCCCGTTAAGCCGTTATAGTTAACGGGGCGGAAACATGGATACCCGACCGGGCAAACGGGTACCCACGGGATACTCATTTATCCGTTTACATAAAAAATAAAATAAAATAAATTAAAATAAGATAGATCAAACGCCAATAACCAATCGTTGATATTGATACATCTAACACATTAGCTTTAACATCGTAACAAACCAGATAGGACATGATCTATCAAATTCTAATTACATTTCAAGAAGAATACTCTGTAAAAAAATTGCAACTTGTTAGCAAACAATAAGCAATAACATTAAAAATATAAAGCTAACAGGCACGGGGATGGGTAAACGGGGATAGGGCGGAGAATACCATTTTCGGGCCGTTTACCCGTTTAGCCGTTAATGAAAAATCCTCGTTACTCGTTAAGCCGTTTAAAACGGGGATTCCCTGACCTGTTAAAAATAGTACTGGCCAGATAAACAGGGAAAAGAAAATTGCCATCCCTAGAAAAAAAAAAATCTAAACGAACTCTAGATATCTACAGTGGCGTAACACTAAGGTGACAACGCAAACACCAACTCAACTTGGTGGTCCCTTTTTTTTAATCCTAGATATGTAGTATCCCTATGGTCCTATTTATTTTATTTGGTAATCACTTGCAAATATCTCGAGATAACTTTCAACAATATTCATCCACTAATTAATTAAGTAATAATATATCTCTTTTGAAAATTTAAAATGCTGATGGAAGTAGATGGTGGAAGAGAGTTAAGAAAGTCTCTATAAATAGAGATTCCTTGTAAGGTTTTTGATATCACATCATACGTGAGAAAATAATATAGAAGCAGAGAGAGATTGGGTTCCTGATCAACAGCCATCGTTGTGTGATTGCTTGTTTATTGGAAGCACTGAACTCAATCAAGATTCAGATCCTCAAGAGGTAGATGACAAACAGATTCAATGGCTAGAGGTAATACATTGATCCTGTTATTATTTTATGAATTAATCTATACAATATTTCTGTGTAGATTTTTAATAGATCTCTAACA
>UESW01001616.1:71677-141109 GCA_900491605.1 Calamus simplicifolius | reverse complement strand
AAGGATAATATGGAAAGGTATAAAGCTCATCTTGTGGCTAAAGGCTATACTCAAAAGGAAGGGATTGACTTTAAAGAGACATTCTCTTCAGTTTCATCGAAGGACTCGTTTAGGACAATCATGGCTCTTGTTGCATAGTATGATATGAAACTCCATCAAATGAATGTCAAGAAGGCGTTTCTCAATGGAGACATTGATGAGACAATTTATATGGTGCAACCAGAAAACTTTGTGCTAGGAGACCCAAAGAAAATGGTTTACAAATTGACAAAATTCATTTATGGGTTAAAGCAAGCTTCTCGTTAATGGTGCCATAAATTTCATCAAGTAATTCTCTCATTTAATTTTGAAGTAAATGCAGTTGATGATTGTGTATCATAAGTTCAGTGGGAGTAAATATATTTTTCTGGTTTTGTATGTGGATGACATTTTGCTTGCCACAAATGATATAGGCATGTTGCATGAAACCAAGAGATTTCTATCAAGCAATTTACAAATGAAAGATCTTGGTGATGCCTCCTTTGTATTGGGAATCCAGATACATTAAGATCGTTCTCAGGGTATCCTTGGATTATCACAAAGGAGCTATCGATAAAATACTTAAGAGATTTGGCATGCAAAATTGCAAATCAGGTGATACCCTTGTCGCTAAAGGAGATAAATTCAATATTAATCAGTGCCCAAAAGGAAAACTTGAAGTTGAAGAGATGCAGAAGATTCTTTATGCTTCGGTTATAGGGAGTCTAATGTATGCTCAAGTTTGTATGCATTCGAATATTGCGTACATTGTTGGAGTGTTTAAGCAGATATTTAAGCAACCCGGTATGGATCATTGGAAAGCAGCCAAAAGGGTTATGAGATATCTGAAAAGAACAAAAGATTACATGCTCACATATAGGAGATCAGATCATTTTGAGATCATTAGGTATTTTGACTCCGACTTTGCGGGATGCCAAGATAGTAAAAGATATACTTCGAGCTATGTATATCTGTTAGATGGTGGGACTATTTCTTGAAAAAGTGCAAAACAGACACTTATAGCTTCTTTTACCATGGTAGCAGAATTTATAGCATGTTATGAAGTATCCAATCATGGGATATGGCTAAAAAATTTTATCACTGGGCTGCGCATATTAGAAGGAATTGAAAGACCGCTAAAATTATTTTGTGACAACAAGTCAGCCGTATTGTATTCCAACAACAATAGGAGCTTAATCAAGTTAAAGCATATTGACATCAAGTTCCTAGTTGTAAAGAAAAGAGTACAGAGTGGTCATATTTCAATAGAGCATATAGGGATAAACTCTATGGTTGCAGATCCCCTTACAAAGGGTGTGTCGCTCAAGGTCTTCATGAGCATACTGTTTACATGGGCGTTATAGAGCATGACGATGCTTAGATTCAGTGGGAGTTTGTATTGCTTCTATTTTATGCTTTATGTTTGGTTTGTGCAACTTATGTATTTGGATATTTTCTGATCAGAAATAAAGTATTTTATTCAGTTCAGTACACTCTGTACAATCATGTTAAAGTTTTGATCTTACTCAAGTTTAAGAAGGACCAGTTGGAATAGGCATGTTAAGATCACATTGCATGTAATTTTCATGCTACACATCCACATCATGATCCATGTCATTCAGTTGTATCAACATACATGACCATTGATGGATCAAGTTATGATAGATATAACAAGGACCGCTTTGATCCTGTGTTGGTATGGTTGATGGACTGGATTGGTTATAGATACATTTTGGTAATGACAGTAAAATTGAGCTCATTTGATTATTTTTGCAACATAATTATAAGGTTACACATAGCCCAGTGGGAGATTGTTGGATTTTTAATCCAACATTGGGCTTATATATATGTGAAATAATTATGTGTTGTATACTATAAAATAAGGTTAAGCCCAATTAAAAGTGATCAGCTAAGGTTTCAGTGATTTGGGCTTTAATGTATCTGATTAGGTGTACCCTTTAATGTGTAGAGACCTAAGGGGTTATTTCTATTTTTATGATGGGCTAAAATAGAAATACAAAAGATAATAATGAATTATCTATATATAGCGGTTATATTTCTTGGATCGCACGTACGACCTTCTTCTCTAAATCCCATCATCAGAAAGAATAGAGAAAATTCTAAAGGGCTCTTTGGGAGTACGTATTGATCTGAAAGGCCAACCGCAGGATTCTGGAGAGCAATCAAACAATATGGATTTAGGTACGCTTTCGTTTATCGATTATGGATTCTTGATGATTAAACATGAATGATTCTTGGGCTTCATGGTGATGGTCTTCACCAAAGGTTCAGATCTAATGTCCAACATTCATATCTGCTAAAATCCTTGCCTAGGGCTGATGGCTTCCCTATGATCATGAATCTGGCTTTGTGGCTTAATGCTTATAAATGGTTTAAGATTTTTTTTTTCTTCTTTTCATTTTTCAAAAGCTAGAAGGTGCTAAACCCTGCCCATTACTATATAACTAGCCTAGATACCCCAGCCCAGTTAATCAATATTGAAGGCCGAGAGTACACAGATTCGAACACACAACCCCTTATCTAAGTGAGAAAGAAGAATTTAGTGGTGTCTTAATCTTAAGTTCTGCATATTTAGCCTAATATAGGCTAGAATATAATTGCCTATTTAACAAATTCCTCTTGGTTCTGGACCAAAGATGTGATGTGATCAACTTACCTTCTTATTCATCAGATAAAACTAGAGTGGAATAGTGAGGTCTGGCGTTCTGTACATGTGAACACCTTTGAGGTGAAATGAGAAAAAGGACAAGTACTCGAATATAACTGCAAGGAACTTTCTGGCATAGGCGTTGCTCTACTCAAAATATTTGTTTATGTTTTTGCTCTTCACCTGGATAATGCTCTCTGGTCCTGCTTCCATGATCTGCAATCATTCTTGTTCATGTTACATAGACTAATTTCTCCATAGTAACTTAGGAAGAAAAGTGGAAGATGCCTGACACGGACAAAAGCAACGATGGATTCATCCTTATCTTTTGGGAATAATCTCTTTCTTGTCCTATAAAGCAGATTTGAAAGCAAATGACTTCGCAAACCAATAATTAGTAGCCAAAGAAAAATATTTTTCAACTACCATCAAACCAACCGAAACCGTGCCATATAATTTAAGCAAATCAACAGAAAGAATAACAATGAAATTCATGTGGAAAACAAAGATTAAAATAACTAGAATGCAACCACTAATTTTCAATAATTAATTAACAATTATTGTTTATCATATAAACTAATTCATCAAAATATAAACCTATTTTCAGTAGAATGCTACTAACTCTGGTGATTATGGCACTACAAGAAAATATCAAAATAGTGACGAAAATTAGTGATGGAAATTTTCGTTACTAAATTGTGACGGTTTTTAGCAATAAAATAGTGACAAAAAATTAAAATTAGTGACGGATTAGTTTTTTCATCACTAAACTGTCACTAAATTAGTGACGGACTGTCACATCCGTCACTAATTTAGTGACGAATTGCCTTTCCATCACTAATCCATCACAATTATTGACGGAAGAGCAATCCGTCACTAAATTAGTGACGGATTAGTGACGAATGTTTTTCCGTCACTAATCTATCACTGATTAGTGACGGATATGGCAATCCGTCACTAATTTTGTGACGGATGGGGCAATCCGTCACTAACTTAGTGATGGATTGCTTTTTCGTTACTAATCCATCACAAAATAGTGATGAAAAACAATCGTCACTAATTAGTGACAAATTATTTTCCATCACTAATCCGTCAAAATTAGTGATGGATGGGAAATCCGTCACTAAATTAGTGACGGATTGCCCTTCCGTCACTAATTCATCTTTAATTAGTGACGGAAGAGCAATCCATCACTAAATTAGTGACAGATTGCCCCATCCGTCACTAATTTAGTGATGGATTAGCCTTCCGTCACTAATTTAGTGACGGATTGCCCCATCCGTCACTAATTAGTCACAAAATTAGTGACGGATCCGTCACTAAATTAGTAACGAATTGGCCCTTTCGTCACAAATTTAGTAATGGAAGAGCAATCCGTCACTAATTTAGTGACGGATTTCTCCATCCATCACTAATTTAGTGACGGATTGGCCTTCCGTCACTAATTTAGTGACGGATTGCCCCATCCGTCACTAATTTAGTGACGGATGGGCCTTTGGGCCTTCCGTCACTAATCAGTCACAAAATTAGTGACGGATCTGTCACTAAATTAGTGACGAATTGGCCCTTTTGTCATAAATTTAGTAATGGAAGAGCAATCCATCACTAATTTAGTGACGGATTTCTCCATCCATCACTAATTTAGTGACATATTGCCCTTCCGTCACTAATCCGTTATAAAATTAGTGACGGAAGAACAATCCGTCACTATATTAGTAATGAATTAGTGACGGATTGCCCATCTGTCACTAAATTAATACTCTTAATTTTTTTTAAAAAAATTGTAATAAAAAAGCTGCATCCCCACATGCCCATGCGCGTTCTCCCATACGCATTCTAGCAAAGAAATAGTAAAATAGTGATAAAAATTTTTGTCACTAAATTGTGATGGTTTAGTAACAAAATAGTATCTAAATTAAAATTAGTGATAGATTACTTTATTCGTCACTAAACCATCACTAAATTAGTGACAGACAAGTTAATCCGTCACTAATTTAGTGATGGATTACCCTTCCATCATTAATCCGTCACTAATTTAGTGAGATTGCCCCATCCGTCACTAATTTAGTGCCGGACAAGGTCATCCGTCACTAATTTAGTGATGGATTGGTTTTCTATCACTAATCTTTACTAAATTAGTGACGGATTGCCCTTTCGTCACTAAATTTATACTTTTAATTTTTTTAAAAAAATTATGATGAAAAAATTTGATCGATTTTTATCGAGCACTAACATTTATACTATTTAAAATTTTAATTTAGTTAAAAAATAAATAATTTAAATGATATAAATAATTATATTTTTACCATTTAATGCATAAAATAAAAGTTTTTAAATTATATAATTTTTAATATTTAATTGTTTAAAATAATAAATTATATACAATAATTAAAATAATGCAGGAGGATTCTATTATTCAATTTACATCAAATCAAATTTCGGAGATTTCACGCTTTTCTAATGCAAATATCAATTGTTGAATACACTCAATACGTATATATATATATATATATTAATTGTGCTCTCCATTCAATTCGCTCCCAAATTAAACTTTAATTTGACGCACTAGCTAGCTGGTAGCTTAAGTTCCCAATTAATTTCTTGCCTTCGCTTGGCTTGGCTTGGTCATTCATGCCTATCTAATTAACCCCCCACTGCAGCAAAATTTATATGTAACAACTCTTTTGTGCCTTCTGATTCCCCCCTCCCCGCTCTAGGTTTTCCTTCTTCTGATCCCCCTCCTCCCGCCCGCGAGCCTTCTTCTGAACCCCCGCCCCCCCCCCGGCCCACGAGCCTTCTTCCCTGCCATCGAGCCTTCTGACCGCTCTAGGTTTTCCTTCTTCTGATCTCCCCCCCCCTGCCGCCTTCTGCGCCCCACTGCCACCGGGACTACAAATGCCCCTATAAACTCTCTTTGATCGCCAAAGCCTTGGGGGCGTGGGTTGCTCAAACTCGAAGGGATTCTAGAGAGGCTGAGAGAAGGGGGGGGAGTTCGTTTGCGCCTGGGTTTTGGGCGGTGAGCGGCCATGGATCGGTCGAAGACGGTGATCTTGCTCGGCCTCTTGCTTACCGGTACGTTGTGATCCGATCCCCTCAAGTGGTTCTTGACCTGATCGAGTTGTTTAGGGCTTGACCTATGTTTCTTCTTTATTTTGATGAGTGTTCGTATGAATGTATTAGATATGATCTCATTTTTTGCTTCATTTGGCTTTTGTGGTATTTTATGGTTGTTGCTGGTAGATCTGCCTCTATAGGACAGCGATTTTTTATGATCTTGTTGAACATCTGATGGTGTATAGGTCGAGATTAGTCATTACTGGTCTCTTATCTTTTGATTTGGAATCTTGGAGGCACAAAAGCTTGGGCTTAAACTGCTGTTAGCGAATTCTACGTTTTGTTTTTGTTTTGTTAAGCGATGAAAAGTAACCGGCAACCAATAATTTTTTATTTATTTTCTTTTATTGATTGAGATGTTTCATACTTTAGCGGCAACGGATATAGAGGAGGAATATAGTTTTTGTTTTGTTTCATGGTGTATGAGATAAGCTATTCAAGAGCACAAAATGGGTTAATCTACTTCGTGCAATTATTAGGAAGTTTAGTGATTGGCCAGAACTAGGTACGCCAGATGGTTTGCAATATGGCTGAATTAAATGAGCTACTTTATTTTCTAATCGTAAAAGTCAATATTTCTAATGGTAATTGATTTAATATCTTGTTTCATTTGAATATTTCTGATGTCTTGGAAACCAGAATTTGATGGCGGAAAGGGAAAAATAATAAAAGAAGAGAAAGAAATCAGCAGTTGAGAATAATTTAGGTAATGCAGGGGATCGGATCACAACGTACCTTTCCACTCTAAAGCACTTAAAAGAAAAGAAAATTTTCATTCTCCCACGCTAAGAGAGATGGCCTCTCTTCTCTATCTACTCTTCTTCCAGCTATTTCTTTTCTCTGCATCGAAAGCTCAAATGCCTGGTGAGTTCGATGGAATCTATGCTACTAACCCAAATTTTAAGTAACGTCTAAACTTAGCTCATCTCCTAATTTGAATTGAGCCTGTTACTACTAACCCAAGACCGAGCAGCTCATTGCTGCTCCAAGTAGAATACCTCACATTTGTGAATATGTTGGTCTTTATCATACTGAAGTCGTGCCTACTTTGTCCTTTGTATCAAGGAATGTTCTAATTTTGAATTCATTGTTGTCTTGGGTAATGATTTTAATGTAAGGTGTGTTTGCCATTTTATATCTTTAATTGCTGCAAAGATGTTTCTTTTAAATAATCTAGTGTTTGGATAATGTCAGGTTCATTCTGGTTCTTCTTCATTCAATATAGCTATTTGAAGCTATATTGGTTCATTCTGGTTCAGGAACGTGCTGATGTGGTTGCATGAAGTGTGGACAGCGTTGTGAATTTGATTGATGGTGAGGAGGCAATGATCTAGAATCGGATCAAATACATTACAAGTTCTCTTGAAATTATATTAGTTCTGAGTTCATTTGATGAGCTACAATGTAAAGTTACATTATATGAAGAAAAAGAAGCATGTTCAAAAGGATAGTTTAGAGATCAAGATGGTAACGGTTTCTGCTATCATCCCTAAATTTACGGAATGAATATGGGCAAGTTACTAGAGTTGGGGAGCATCCTTTAACTACCCATGTTTATTTCTATCCTTAAATCGCACATCGCTTTTGCTCAATCTCTGTAGAGTTGGGATCACATCGCTTGCCATCACAATTAATAAGACAGATCGTGCATCTGGCAACAAATAAAGGGAAGACTTTTATTCTGTCCATATTGAACATTTACCTCACCATAAAGGCTTAATCTGCCATATGCTAATCTCATTATGATTGTAGGTTAATGAGGAAGCAAGTGATAAATTTTTGGAGGTGGAACAGAAATATAATGAGATTCGAAGACCTGTCTACGTTAGACGGAATGAGATCATCCAATCCATTCCAGACTTCTGGTTAACTGCGGTTTGTAGTCTCTTTTTTTAGTATGTATAATGAAGCTACAACCTCTTTTCTGGAACATACTCCTCTAATATTTGTTTCTCTTTTGTATTTGTGTGTCATGCTTAACTCTTAGTTCTTGAGTCATCCTGCTCTTAGCGATATTCTCACTGAAGAAGACCAAAAGGTGTGTTAATGCATCCAGGATAAATATCTTATTACTAAAACATGCTTTGATCAAACTAGATGTGGTGGAAGTTGTTAATGCATCCAGGATAAATATGTTAAATATATCAATTTTAGATATTATTCTATGACCTTTGGCAAGTTATGGATTTGTCTGATATCTGGTATTATTTGGAACCTTTAGTAGATCTAGAAGTGTTAATGTAAATAAATTTCCTTTATCCAGATTTTCAAGTACTTGGTTTCATTAGATGTTGAGGATTGTAAAGATGTGAAGCCAGGTTACTCCATTATATTGTAAGTTGTTGCATATTTTTAGCATTTTTGATTTTATTAAGAACTTTCTTATTTTTTATGCAAATTGCATCAAGCAATCCTCTCCAGGACCTCTTATGCAGCATCTTCGTCGTCAATCCAAAGCTCACTCTGCCACGATGGTGAGGAAGATGGACGTCGAGAACCGCCGGGAGCTCCTCACGTGGGCCTTCGTTAATTAAGGTCGCCTCCCCTAGCGATTTTGTCCTTGCAATCCACAGAAGGTGATGCTCCCTCTGGAAGACAAGATGCAAGTAACACGCAACAGCTAGGTGAGCTGAATGATTTGAAGTTTTATTAGTTTAAAAGCTTTAAATATTAGCCGGTTGACTCTGGTTTCCTCGGGGGATAGCCAAGTGGGACATTTCATCTGAGGTAGTTGATGGTAGATGATCTAGTTGGTCTTTCAATAAAAATAGACCCCTGTTTTTTCTGTCACAGGTAGCGAAGACAAGATGGAGGATCGACATGGAAAGAATGGTGATTTTAAGGCCTCCAACAAAAATTCACCTCCTACTTTTGGTGATCCAATGAAGAAAGGGGATATTATCAAACCGAAACAACCTGGTACGTTGGTAGTCTTTTCAAATTGGATCCCAGATGCTCTGCTTTTTGGCATATATACGGAAGCAAATATCCAATATATTTGTCTTAACATGAGCTGGTTTTCTTCCATGAAGGTGGCAGAAGAGAAGTCGTGGAGCCTAAAAAAGAAGCCTATCTGCGATTTTTCTGACTACAGATCTGATGTCGGTGAAATGGGCGGTGATGTAAGAATCCACGGAAAGTCCTCTTCTGTGGTGTTCGTAACTCCAAACCAAGCAGGCAACTCGGGATTAATGAACCGTGGCAAATTAAGGCTTATGCTCGTAAAGGAGACCGTGACCTAATGGCAAAATCATCCAAATTTTTTATTGATTTGGATCTTCCATCTTCTAGTTGCAATAATTGTTTGGCTCATAATAATCATCCAAATTTACATGTATTATCAGCATGTGCTATTAGTACCAGAAATTTATAATAACTTTTTACCTCTTGATCTTGTTTAAAATCTTTTATCTGAGTCCATCTTTAAAAATAATTTTAAATTTATAAGAATAAAAATTTGATGAAATTTTATTAGGTTAATGATGGATTATGATTGATTTTTGATAAAAATAATAGTGATGATTAGTGACGAAAATATTAGTGATTGATTAGTGATGGAACAATAACGGATGACTGATGGATTCTTTCGTCACTAATCCATCAACAAATTGTGATGGCATAGTGATGGAGCTATTAGTGACATGCATTCCATCAATAATTCATCACTAAATCGTGACAGAATATTTGTGACGGACTAGTGACAAAAGTTTTAGTGACTAAATTTTTTGTTGATAATCCGTCACTAAATTGTGATTGAATAGTAACAAAAATATTTGTGATGTAATAGTGATGGAATAATGAGTGACGGATGGTTCGTCACTAATCCGTCACAATTTAGTGATGGAAAATATGTTCCGTCATAAATTTTTGACGGAATATTTCGTCATAAATTTGTGACGAAATATTTCATCACAAATTTGTGACGAAATATTCCGTCACAAATCCGTCACTATTATTTTATGACGAACGCTCTTTCCGTCACTAAATTTAGTGACGACAAAAATGGTGACGATAAGATTTCCATCATTAATCCGTCACTAAATCCAGTTTGTGACAGAATAGTGATGAAAATTTTCGTCACTATTATACTATTTTCTTGTAGTATGGCTTGCAACGATGGGGGTGTTGGGAATTATGTATACCAGATATGAATCAAATTCATATAAACATTGCGGAAGATATAATATAAAATTTTCAGATGCCCAGGATCCTTAGGAACAGATTCATTAAATCTCAAATAAAATCTAATTTTATTCATACCTGAGTCCTTTATCGATGTAGATAAGGATGAAGCCGGTTAATCCTTTACCACTAGTCGTCCATGTGTCCGGCTTCTAACGGTGATCCACGCGGAGAAGAGGGCATGAAAACCTCCAAGGTATGAAGATGATACTTCGGAAGAGAGGGGTGCTAGCGCCTCTTGAATCCCCTTGCAAAAATACAGAAGATATCTTTGAATAAAATCTAATCTTTTTCTTCTCATGCTTTATAGGATGAAAGGAAACGTTCCAAGGAAGAAGAAGAGACCTCTTTTCATGGTAACGTCATGGTAACGTTAATCCAAAGAAACAGAAGAAACTCCCATTTTCATGGTAAATCATGGTAATATTAATCCAAGGAAACGAAAGAAACTCCCATTCTTATGGTAACATTAATCCAAGTGTCACAATTTCAGCCTTTGAAATTAGGAGTTGGTTATCTCATAACTACATGCCCCAATTTATAGGTGTTCATCATCGAACCATAGAAATTCATCATGCCTCATCCTATGGGCATGATTCCATCTTCACATGGCTGAGATTGGCCATCCATACCCGAATAATTAGAGCCATCCATCACATAGATCAAGTCATATTTGGGTATCCAATTATTTGTTCATCATATGCACAAATAATTTCTCCTTAACATTCCTTCTACTATAATAGATCATATCCATTATTATTATATCTTCATTAAATTGGGTCTCACCCAATTATTTAATTGATCATCTTATCTGAATTAAATCTAATTTAATTCTCATTTTAATTCATCCAAAATTATCCTTAATGCGTGTGACCTATTAGGCCCTTTAACATGTTGGTAATAATCATAGATCCTAGGAATGATTGAACAACTCTTTGTCCAAGTCACCAACATGATTATAGATCATGAGAGGCCTCTAGCAAAGCATCATGACCACCCAACTACTAAACGTTTTGTTGACGTGACCATCAACACATGTCCATGAACGGTTACCATATGATCAAATCCTTTTGTCACATATCCCAGATCAATCAGTGGTATGGAATGTGTCAACACTGTAATTGATCTTTGTTTACTTGATCTCAGAAAAAAAATTGACTCATATGAATTAGAACTTCGAAACCATTTCGAATTCCAACTCAACCTTGCAAGGATTTAACAATCAATTTATTCCAAATGGCCTTGGGATATAACCCTTTCTTTCAAGGGAGATAAATCCTGTCTTGATCAAACACCATCTTCATGTCCTTCATGTCATACCCAATCGACACCATATTTTCACCTGTGGGAACGACATTTAGATGCCATCAAAGCATGATATTCACACATGAGATGCAATGAAGATCTCAAGTCAAAGGATCACTCACACCACCATCATTAGAGATCAACCATCGACACTATATAGAATATCCATACGAGATCTCTGTACGGGTCATCCAATGCATCATTACAATAACGAGCATCCACACACCTAACCAAGTATCTTCATACTTCAGCTTGTGAAATCAGCTGCTCACCCTAAGGGTGAGGATATGCAATGTGTGCTAGTCTCACGGTATTCAATGGTGTCCAGTCCCATGTACACATCGACTAGAAAAATTTAAAGAATCAAACCATAACGTGCAATTTGAATCTCACAATTTGTAATCTCTATTACAAATTCCATATGCACAGTTCACATTCTTTTGGACTTTATCTCACAGACAAATATATCAAATAAAAGACATCTGGATAGATAAAGAAACCATTTCGTTTAATTTGTATTCATAGAATGTATACAGCATTCAATCCAATTGGATCTAAGGCATACACTAACAATCTTCCACTTGCACTAGAGCTATTCACCCATGTATTTAATACCAAGTAACTTAACATGATTATCATGCTTTTGCTGCGGTAGGGCTTTTGTGAGCGGATCAGCTATATTATCCTAAGTGGAGACTCGTTCTATTTTTACATCATTTCTATCAATAATCTCTCTAATTACATGGTATCTCCTGAGTACATGTTTGGACCTCTGATGAGACCTTGGCTCCTTAGCTTGCGCAATAGCTCCATTGTTGTCACAATACAAGTGTACTGGATCAGCAATGCTTGGAACCACACCAAGTTCAGTGATAAACTTTTTGATCCAAACCGCTTCTTTGGCTGCATCTGATGCTGCGATATACTGGCTTCAGTCATAGAGTCGGCAGTCGTCTCCTGCTTGAAACTTTTTGAGCTGACTGCACCACATTGAGTGTAAAGACATAGCCTGATTGAGATTTATAATATCTTTATCAGACTGAAAACTAGAATCCATATAACCCTAAACTATGAGTTTGGGTCATTCATAAACCAAGAACATATCCTTAGTCCTTCGTAAGTACTTAAGGATATTCTTGACGGCCATCCAATGTTTCTCACCAGGGTTTTCCTGGTATCTACTAGTGATACTCAATGTATAAGAAACATTAGGTCTCGTACATAGCATCGTATACATGATGGATCCGATTGCTGAGGCATATGGAATCTATTCATGTGCTCTCTCTCCATTTGGGTTTAGGACTCATGTCCTTGGAGAGATGTATCCCATGCGATACTGATAGGAATCCCTTCTTGGATTCCTCCATGCTAAACATTTTAGCACTTTATCTATGTACGTTGATTGGGACAATCCAAGCAACCTTCTAAATCTATTTCTATAGATCTTAATACCCAGTGTGTAGCTGCTTCTCCCAAATCTTTCATGAAAAACTTGCTGGACAACCATTCCTTCATTTCTTGCAGCAAGGATACATTGTTTCCTATCAATAATATGTCATCTACATATAATATCAAGAAAATAATAACACTCCCACTAACCTTCTTGTACACACATGGTCATCCCATTTTTGATAAAATCAAACTTTTTGATTGTTTCATCAAAACGGATGTTCCAACTTCTAGAGGCTTGCTTAAGTCATAAATAGACCTTTGCAGCTTGCATACCTTTTGAGAATCAATGGACTCAAAACCCTCAGGTTGTGTCATATACACATCTCCACTAAATCACCATTTAGGAAGGCGGTCTTGACATCCATTTGCCATATCTCATAATCGTAATAGGCTGCAATCGCAAGCAAAATCCTTATGGACTTAAGCATGGCTACGAGAGAAAAGGTTTCATAAAGTCAACACCTTGCCTTTGCTTGTAACCTTTTGCAACTAGCCTCGCCTTATAGGTAATCACATTACCATCCATGTCTATCTTCTTTTGAAGACCCATTTGCATCCAATGGGTTTTATCCCTTCAGGTGGATCAACCAAAGTCCATACTTGGTTATCGTACATGGAGTCCATTTCAGACTTTATGGCTTCAAGCCATCTCTTGGAGTCAATGTCACAAATTGCTTCCTCATAGTTAGTAGGCTCATCATCTTCTATAAGAAATCCATATCTCTCAGGAATATGATGTGTTCTACGAGACCTACGTAGCTGATGTGTACTTGGAGCTACCTGTTGCTCCATCATTTCTGATAGAGGCTCACGTAAATATTGCCTGAATGTGAGTTGAGTCTTCTGCTCAACTCCCACTGCATTTGACATTTGCTCCATGTCATTAATCGGTCTGTGTCAATTTATGGTTCTTGAGTTTTACTAATCTCAATATTTCTTCCACTGTCATTTCTTAGAAAAATCTCATACTCTAGGAAGATGGCATGCCTTGAGACAAAAACCTTTTGCTCGAGTGGATGGTAGAAATAGTATCCTTTTGTTTCTTTAGGATATCCCACAAAATTACACTTGTCAGATCTAGCTTCCAGCTTGTCTGACTCATTACGCTTTACATAAGCGTAGCAACCCCAAATCCTTAGATGACTAAGGGTTGGTTTCTTTCCACACCATATCTCATAGGGAGTGGAACTGACCGACTTAGACGAAACTCGGTTTAGAGTTATTCGGCTGTGTGTAGGGCATAACCCCAAAATATTTTTGAAAGATTTGCAAGGCTCATCATTGATCGCACCATATCTAATAATGTGCGATTTTTCCTTTCTGATACACCATTATGCTGTGGCGTACCAGGAGTCCACTGAGAGAGAATCCCATTCTCCTTCAAATATTCTAAGAACTCATGGCTTAAGTATTCCCCACCTCGATCTGATCGAAGTATCTTAATATTTTTGCCACTTTGTTTTTCTATCTCGGATCTGAATTCTTTGAACTTTTCAAAGGCTTCATATTTGTGCTTCACCAGATATACATAACCATACCTGCTATGGTCATCTATAAATGTGATGAAGTAAGAAAAACCTCCTATTGCCTGAATATTAATAGGACCATATACATCCGAATGTACTAGTCCTAAACATTCAGTCGCTCGCTCACCCTTTTAGTAAAGGATGACTTAGTCATTTTGCCACGTAAGCATGACTCACATTCCTCAAACGATTCCCAATCGAATGAGCCCAAGTAGCCATCCTTATGTAACTTGGTTAAATGTGTTTCATTTACATGGCCTAAACGACAGTGCCATAAGAATGAGTTCATAGAATTATTTGATTTTAATTTCTTAGTTTCTACATTGAGAATAGAGCATTGTAAATTCAAAACATAAATCCCGTTGAACATTTCAGCAGAACCAAAGAACATTTCATTTTTAAAAATTAAAATTTTTTTATTTTTAATTTCAAATATATCCATCATTTACAAGATATGAAATGAAAATAATGTTCTTTGTTATGTTTGGAACATAGTAACAATATTAAGCTCCATTACAAGCCCAGTGGGCAAAGACAAAGAACAAGATCCTATAGCTAAAGCGCAACCTTTGCTCCATTTTTCATGCGCAGGATCACTTCATCTTTTTTCAACTTCTACTGCTTCTTATCATTGCATATTAATACAAATATGAGATCCACAACCAGTATCCAATACCCAAGTGAATAAGAAGTAATAGAAGAAAACATCTCAATCATAAATATACCTGATGTAGAAGCATATGTATGTTTCTTTTCTTTTAGGCTAGCCAGATAAGCCTTGCAGTTTCGCTTCCAGTGCCCTTTCTTGCCACAGAAGTGACACTTCCCCTTGGCTACTTTGTTTTTCTTAATGCCCTTATTTGGTTTAGTCGCCTTGGCCTTTTGGATCTTATTCTTCTTTGGCTGCTTCTTATGAGCGCCAGAAGACTCCATGACCATAACCTGCTCCTTTTCTTTCTTAATGTAGGGCTCGGCATTCGTCAGCATATTCACAAGCTCAGGTAGAGATGTCTCTAGCTTGTTCATGTTGAAATTAAGAACAAACTGTAAATAGCTGGGAGGTAATGACTGTAAAACCAAGTTAATACTTAGTTCATGATCCATCACAAAACCCAATCGTGCCAACTTCTCAATCAGATTGATCCTTTTTAGTACGTGGGCACCCACTGATGAATCCTCAGTCATTTTGCACTGAAACAACTCCTTAAAAGTTTGAAACCTCTCATATCGAGACTATGCACCAAACAACTCTTGCAGGTGCATCAAAATCTCCTGAGCATTCATATGCTCATGCTGTTTTTGAAGATCAGGTGACATCGAGGCCAACATCAAACATGTGGCCATGTCTTCAGCATCTTTATACCGATTGTATGTCACATGAACCTCAGTCGGACCATCCGCTGGTGGGACCTCCAGTGTAATGTCATCTAGGACAAAAAGAATTTTCTCAGATCAAAGAATGATCCTTACATTCCTTAGCCAATCAGGGAAGTTAAGTCCAGTCAATTTGTTGGATTCTAAAATATTTCTAAGGTTGATGTTTACATTCATGGTTTCTCTGATAACCTATATAAAATTAGAACGAGTCAATTACTAAGAATACTAATCGCCAACTTAATATGGTAATTCTAGATTTTTAATTAAGTTGGTTTCTCCTACTATTTTATCAAGGTTAATAGCCCTCTCTATTAATCTCAAAAAATTGGCATTCAATTTTCTTAGTGGGCTAGGATCCTCATTTGAATTACCTTGACCTTGACTTTGGCATAACAAATCTCGGTAAGCCAAATTTGGTAGATTATCATTAATCACATCTAATGTGACTCCTAGATCATTCAGGGGACATTGCCTTGTCAATCACATCCTTATGTGATCACCCTAAAGTTTGCCTCTAGATTAGACTGACCCTGACGTTGGTCAATTATGCCAGCTAATCTAGTTAAGTCAACCCATTGTTCCACAATCAACTCCTCATAGGTACAATCGACCTCAGCTTTGGCATGATAAATCTCATGACCTAATGATTTTGTATCATGTGAACAATGAAAGGCTTATGACTTAATATTTATGGAGGGATTTAGCGCATATAGGTCCCATCTATATCTACAACATTTGTACTATGCTAGGTTACATATCCTATATGTAGATTTTAGATTAATCTCAATTAACCTTAATTTCATAAGATCCAATCTATGATTGGGACTCCTAATCAAATTAAGATCCTGATCACTATCTAATTTAGGAACCCTAATTATGTGACCAAATCAATTGCTACCATCCTGATCAACCTTAATTGATTTAATCAATTAAGAGCTTTCCTTAACAATGGCCAGATCAGCTGATCAATAGGGTCCTATTTAGCATACCCTTAGATCCCATTGAATGGGTTTTTCTAGGCAGCGAACGGAGCAATTAAAAACCATGATCAAACCTTTCTAGACACCAATGTAGTTAAGTCCAATTGATTAGATCAATTATGGGATCATAGGATCAAACAATGACATGGTTAAGTCTAAGTTTCCCAAATCTTTATCATCTATTACATTTTATGATAACTTTAGATAGTGATCTAGCTAGGGTATTATGATAAGAATTCTTAATTCAAATTTAAAATTTTCTTATCATTTAATTACATGTTATGACATGTCGGTTTCACATTCCATGTAATCCTAATGTATATAACAAACCCTAATCATATTCTTGTCATGATAAGATTTTAGATTCAAAATATAAGATTTTAAATTCCATATGATTACATTTAATCACAATCTTATCTTGATCCAAATATTCAAACTTTTCAATGTTCATTATCATAAGAATATCAAATCTTAATCATATCAATAATCATGTTAAAATTAAATCTAAACATGATTTCTAGGATTTCAGCATATAATATCTATCATGCATAAATAATAATTGCTATTTTAACATGACACATATATGATTAAATCTAAGTGAATTATTGTTTATTATCATATAATAAATCTTTATCTCTGATATCACATATCAAAGTACTCTATTTTAACATGATAATGAACATGCATAAATCTAAATAATATTGTTTATCATCAAATAATAAATATTTTATTATATTTAGATTTATTATCAACATATAAAAACTTTTCATAATTTTAAGCATAAAAAAATTATATTATCAATCATATTTACTCAAGTATCCTATCAGAATAATGAATCTGTAGCCTAAAGGGGCTCTGATACCACTGTTGGGAATTATGTATACAAGATATGAATCAAATTTATATAAACATTGTGGAAGATATAATATAAAATTTCTAGATGCCCAGGATCCTTACGAACATATTCATTAAATCTTAAATAAAATTTAATTTTATTCATACCTGAGTCCTTTATCGATGTAGATGAGGATGAAGCTGATTAATCCTTTGCCACTAGCCGTCCATGTGTCCGGCCTCTAACGGTGACCTATGCGGAGAAGAGGGGATGAAGACCTCCAAGGTATGAAGATGATACTTCGGGAGAGAGGGGTGCTAGCGCCTCTTGAATCCCCTTGCAAAAATATAGAAGATATCTTTGAATAAAGATCTAATCTTTTTCTTCTCATGCTTTATAGGGTGAAAAGGAAATGTTCCAAGGGAGAAGAAGATACCTCTTTTCATAGTAACACCATGGTAACATTAATCCAAAGAAACAGAAGAAACTCCCATTTTCATGGTAACATTATGGTAACATTAATCCAAGAAAATGAAAGAAACTCTCATTCTCATGGTAACATTAATCCAAGTGTCACTATCTCAGCTTTTGAAATTAGGAGTTGGTTATCTCATAACTACATGCCCCAATTTATACGTGTTCATCATCGAACCGTAGAGATTCATCATGCCTCATCCCATGGGCATGATTCCATCTTCATATGGCTGAGATTGACCATCCATACCCGAATAATCAGAGCCATCCATCACATGGATCAAGTCATATTTGGGTATCCAATTATTTGTTCATCATATGCACAAATAATTTCTTCTTAATATTCCTTCTACTATAATGGATCATATCCATTATTATTATATCTTCTTTAAATTGGGTCTCACCCAATTATTTAATTGATCATCTTATTTGAATTAAATCTAATTTAATTCTCATTTTAATTCATCCAAAATTCTTCTTAATGCGTGTGATCCATTAGGCCATTTAACATGTTAGCAATAATCATGTCCTAATCATAGACCCTAGGAATGATTGGACAACTCTTTGTCCAAGTCACTAACATGATTATAGATCATGAGAGGCTTCTAGCAAAGCATCATGACCATCCAACTGTTAAAGGTTTTGTTGACGTGACCATTAACACCTGTCCATGAACGGTTACCGTATGATCAAATCCTTTCGTCACATATCCTAGATCAATCAGTGGTATGGAATGTGTCAACCCTGTAATTGATCTTTGTTTACTTGATCTCAGAAAAAATTGACTCATATGAATTAAAACTTCGAAACCATTTTGAATTCCAACTCAACCTTGCAAGGATTTAACAATCAATTTAATCCATCAAGTGGCCTTGGGATATAACCCTTTCTATCAAGGGAGATGAATCCTATCTTGATCAATACCATCTTCATGTCCTTCATGTCATACCCAATCGATACCATATTTGCCACCCGTGGCTAGAGCGACGTTTGGATGCCATCAAAGCATGACATTCCACACATGAGATGCAATGAAGATCTCAAGTCAAAGGATCACTCACACCACCATCATTAGAGATCAACCATCAACACTATATAGAATATTCATATGGGATCTCTGTACGGATCATCCAATGCATCGTTACAATAACGAGCATCCACACACCTAACCAAGTATCTTCATACTTCAGCTTGTGAAATCAGCTGCTCACCTCAAGGGTGAGGATATGCAATGTGTGCTAGTCTCACGGTATTCAATGGTGTCCAGTCCCATGTACACGTCGACTAGAAAATTTAAAGAATCGAACCATAACGTGCAATTTGAATCTCACAATTTATAATCTCTATACAAATTCTATATGCACGGTTCACATTCTTTTGGACTTTATCTCATAGATAAATATATCAAATAAAAGACATCTGGATAGATAAAGAAACCATTTCGTTTGATTTGTATTCATATAATGTATACAACATTCAATCTAATTGGATCTAGGGCATACAGTAACAGGGGAGGGATGGCAAAGGTGGCCGGTGTCCATGTCGAGGATGGTGAAGTTGGTAGCAGAGGTCGGTGATAGCACGGAGATCGGGAGGAGCGCGCATAGATGGTAGGTTAGAGAGGAGATTTAGGGTAGAGAGGAGATTTAGGGTAGAGCAGATATCGGGGGGGGGGGAAGATCTAGGGCAGAGCGAAGATTGGGGAGGTCTAGGGCAGAGCGAAGATCGAGGCAGAGGAGCAAATTGGAGATCGGGATCGGAGAGGTCTAGGGCAGAGCAAGAGCGGAGATCGAGAGATCAGGTTCGGGGAGGTCTAGGGCAGAGCGAGATCGGAAGATCTGGGGTGGGCGCAGAGCGAAGATCGGGATTGATGAGGTATAATGCAGAGCGAGAGAGGAGATTAGGAGATCAGAATCGGGAGGTCTAGGTCAGAGTGAGATTGAAAGAGTTTTTTTTGTTTTTTTTTTTTTTGGGGGGGGGGGGGGTTCGATGTCGATGCTTTCCCCAAATGTTGGCAGGTTGCAAAAATTTCCCACCCTTACCCCTTGCATCGAAAAAAAGAGTTAGTGTACCTAAGTTTTATTGTTGTGATCTATGTCATCCTTAAATAGTTATCAATAAAAATAATGAAGTAGATGTTACCGACATGAGAAAGAATTTTCATGGTTCGACATATATATATGAATAAGTTCCAATGGTGCTTTGGCTCTTCATATTTGCTCTTTTAGAAATGCATCTTTATGTTATTTTTCAAGTGCACATCGTTCATAAAGTTCTTCTTTATCATGTATTGCTGGTAGACTATACATAATATTCTTTTGATATAAACTTCTCAAGCTTTGAAAGTTTAAGTGCCCAAACTTTTTGTGCCATAGCCATGACTCATCATTCACTTTCATCTTCCATGCAACATCCTTTGCACAGTGCAAAATAAGAGAAAAACTTCTATTTTTCTCCATATTGATATTTGCCATAAGTTGTTTTTTCATCCCTTTGTTATATATTTTGCAAACATTATCTTCAAAGTGCACCATGTGCCCATGCTTAATCAATTGTTCAACACTCAAGAGATTTTGCTTCAAGTCTGAAATAAGTAAACATCATGAACTTCCTTCCTTCCTTTCTTGGTATTAATTGTAATTGTACCTTTTCTTTTTGCTTGGACTAGTACATCATTTTTCATCTTGACTTGTGAGATTGAAGAACTATCAATGTCCATAAAAATGAATTTGTCACTAGTCATGTGGTTGATGCACCCATTATCAAGATACCACATATCATTCTTTTACTCTTCTACAGTTTGACATGCATAGAGTGTACTTTATTGACATTCATTTTCTTCTGAGAAGTATGCTTGCTCACTTGCTTTGTACTTGCAATCTTTTTAAACATGGTCAAATTTTTTACAATTATAACATTGAGATTTCCTTCTAAACCAGCAATCTTTTTCAGCATGAGAAGACCTTTTATATATATTACACTTTTGTTGAGTTTTTCATAATTTTGTCTTGTTGGAAGATTATTTCATTCTCCTCCTTTACTTTGATTTTCTTCTAAATGCCTCTATTTTAACTAGAGCATGACTAGATGATTCTCTTTGAGAACTTTTATCAAATAGTTTGAGTTTAGATTGAAAGGCATTTTTAATTGATAATTCTTTATACTTAAACAATCTTTGCTCATGAGCCTCAAAAGATCTAATCAATTTTTGAACACTTAATACAGAAAGATCATTATATTTTTCAATAATTGTAACTATTGTATCAAATTTTGAAGACAAACTAGCCAAAATTTTTTTACATATTCTTTGCTTGGTGATGGTTTCACCATAGCTCTTCATTTGATTAACAGTCTCCATAATTTTTGAGAAGTAATCTTTTAATTTTTTATTTTCTTGAATTCTCAAATTATCTAACTCTCTTCTTAGAGTTTGAAGTTTGATAACTCTCACCTTGGTATTGCCTTAAAATTTCTTTTACAAGATGTTCCATGTGTCCTTTGATTTAGTAGCTCTAATAATTTTTGAAAAAAGTTTGTCAGACATTGCTTGTTGGATGAAGAAAATGGCTTTGGCATCCTTCTTTTTGTAGTTTTCAATTACTTTCTTTGATAATTTGTTGAATTAGTTGGCTCTTCATACCCATTCTTTACTAAATCTCAAATCTCTTATGAAATAAAAAAGGGTCTTCATTTTGATGCTTCAAAAATCATAATTTTCTCCATCAAAGATAGGAATAAAATGTTGATTGATAGTCATACCTATATTACTTAAGCTTCCCATGAATCACACTAGCAATTTTTATTTTCTTCTTTTTTTGTTATAGTTGTAGTGGAGTAATTCTCTATCAGATCGAAGCAATGACCATCTTTTCTAGGATTTCTATGAGCTGCCGTCTCCAAAACCCTAGGTCCAAGCGCTGCGCCGAAAATGGCTCCCAATGAGGTGGGAAGGCTGCAGTCTCGATGAGGAAGAAAGCAAGGAAGGAGACGGGTTTCTAAATCGCGGATTTGTTTGTCGCTCGCTCTTGGGAGCACCTCGCAGGGATGCCAAGTTGGCTTCGGCTTCGGCCTTGGATCTGGTGGGGTTGGGGGAACCTCGCTCAGAAAGTTGATAAGCTCACAGCTACTAGAATCCCTGCCACTGGCCACGAATCCTTGTTGGGGAGATGTCGCATTGCTCGTCTGGAAGACCTCATCGAGAGGACCGCCGGGTGGCGAAACAGGGGTCAAATAGATAGATAAAAGATCGGCTCTCCTTGATAATTTTTTTTTTTAAAGATTTGTGGAGCCATGATGATTCCAAACTGTCTGCGCAATTCCCGATCCGCAGATCTCACAGACTAGGCTTTGATATCAATTTTTGTTGGGATTGTTTCCAACACAAAGTATTTTTGAAAAAAAAATCTCGATAGAAATCAAAAGAAAAGGTTTTCTATCAAGAAGAAAAGTATATCTAGGGTTTCATCATCACATACTTTTTATTATTTCTGATTCTACAATATTTTAAACATAATGCCCCTCATACATATGAGGCTATCATACCTTGCATAGGTTTATACATCAAAGCATAATAAAATAGGCCCAACTATGTATAAGCCCAACATAGACTAAAATAAAAAATAAAATAAAACATAGCATTAAGAATTAACAACCATTACATTTTAACACTGCTCCCTGAACATTAGTCTAACTCTATAATGCTATTACTTGTCATCAGCAAACTCATAGTAAGAAATCAAGGCATTTCTACCGTACAAGGAGATGAATAATAAGAAGCTAAAGTTATGTTTCAAAATTTCTGATAATTTAAAGTGTCCATCTAAATGGTCAGATTCCACTTTCGCTAACTCTATTCGTAATGGCTTGACAAGAACCAAAATAAGGAGTTGAAAACTCAAGCTGCCAAGCTAATAAAACTTATGAATATAGGAAAAATAAAATCAAAATAATTTCACTAGTACAAACAAAATATCATAGATCAATCCTATCTCGGTTTCACTAGTTTAGGTTTTATTCTTAAAAACCATCCTTAACAAAATAATCATCAGCGCAGGGAGAGCCAGGGGGCAACCGCATCTAAATTTAGCTAGGTGTTAATCCTATCTATGGAAAATTTCCTTTCACTTGATCACAAGTGACTAATATAAGGCAGGAAGGTTGTAAGTTTGTGGAGGATGGATGGTTGGCATTGCAAGTGGTCAAGTCTAAAACCATCTATAACCAGTTACATGGAGGAACATGTCAAAGCACTGCATGTTAGAGAGTGAATGTAGGTAGTTGTAAAGGCAAAGCCCTTGCATGCATGGGCATTACAAACAACAGGCCTTCCGATAACTTCGCCCTTCAAGCTTCCCCACCACCTTATCTCCCTCCCCTCGCCTCCCCCTCCTTTATACGCCGTCTCCAACTTCTCACATTCACCTCTGGCCTCACTCACCCTCGCTGCAACCATGAGGCCAGGAAACGCCCTCTTCCTCCTGCTTGCCACCGCCAGCATCGCCCTCCTCCCCCTCGCCTCCACCGCCCCCGCCACCGTCCCTGCCGGCGGCGAGGCCCTCCCCCCTGTTGACCCTCGGCTCCTCCCCCTCTGCCAGAAGACCCACTTCCCCGACGTCTGCGTCGACTCGGCTCGCTCCTACATCCACGAGTACCCGGCCGTCGACGCCACCAACCTGTTCAACGTCTTGGTCCGCGCGTTCATGGACGAGACCAAGGTCGGCTCGGGCAAGGCCCACGCCATGCTGGAGGACCCCAAGCTGGACGAGAAGGTGGCCAACAACATCAAGTCCTGCCTTCAAAATTACGATGAAGCAATCGATTTCGCTGCCGAAGGGATCGAGGCATTCATATCACGCCTCTTGGATGCGCTCGAGACCAGATTCAGCCAGGCGATCGGCATGCTCGGCACTTGCAACGACGGCTTCACGGAGTTCAACGTTCCAAACCCGCTGGAAGGCCAGAATAGCCGGTTGATGAACATGGCGGGCAACTGCATCCTCGTTGGCAAGTTGACCTTTAAAAACGTAGACGAATGAGGTAGAAAGCGGCTTCCACTGGTGCTTTGGACGTTTATATTTAACTGGTTTTCTATGTGCCTTATGTTGTGCGTCCTCCTTTGATAACCATAGCTTTGTCCTGCACCAGCCAATATATAAAGTACAAAAGCATTATTATGGACTTTTTTTTTTTTTTTTGGCCTTACGTAAAAAAAAAGTTTTGATACACTATCCGATGCAGCATAACTTGCACCTAATGCGATGATTCATCTGCATGTAAATTCGTACATCAGCAATGCATAATCCACAAACGAGTTTTTCGATGCAGATTTGCATGCAAGTAAATCATCACGTCTGATGCAGGCTATGCTGCATCGAAGATGATGTACAAAGACTTTTTTCTCATAATAACTATGTAAGGATGGATCTTCATTAATTTTTGTGCTGATTTATGTCTTATAAGGCAATAAGGTGGGCCTTGGGCCCAATTCGGCGTCATGCTTGTTGATTATGGGCCCATAATCGGCAATAGAGTTGGCCTTGGGCCCATAATGTGGTTGATGGTGGCATGTATGCTGCATGCAATTCAAGGGTGTAATGTAAGTCGAGATGTGGCAACACCAACGCCTGAATCTAACAATGGTTGGTATTCGTTTTGATTGGAAAACTTCAAGGTGTTCTGCGTTACATAAAGAAGCTAAGGGTGGCTTTGAGCTTCTGGCTGTTTGAGATATCAGAATGTGGGTGGTTTAACTTGCCGTTTGGTCCCATTGATATATATGTGGTGCTTCAACATGATGTTGATGTATATGTAAATAAATCCACATGTATTCTTTTGAACCTAAGGACCGTTAACAATATGGTGAAATAGGTATTATATCACATATAATAATTTAAATCATGGATGAGAACTTGTTGTCGAAATTTAGACCTGCTATATTTAATGGAAAATTTTGGGTATTTAGAATATAAATAGAATCATTACATTGATCTTAGGTTATTGATAATTATTATAATGGGGTGATCTGATCTTCTGTGATCTAAGATCATCTTGTTTAGTATGATATATATCAAATCCTTAATAATATAATATCATTGCATTTTGTATATCATAGGAATTTTGAATCATCGATAATAAAATATCAAAATTATTACTAATTAATTAACTTCTTTTTATCTTAAAAAATAACCACTCCTAATATATTTTGCAAGTATGAAAATAATTTATGAATATTTTATATTTATTATTATAATTAAATTATAATAGTATTTTTATGGCATTGTATTGTACTATAACATTATAATTAACTAAATATAGTTATAATATCATAGTATGATAATAGTTATTTATATTATAATATTATATTATATCATTATAATGTAATTTTATAATATTAAATTATATTATATTAATAAAAAATAATATTTAATATTTTTTTATGAATTAGAAGTATTTTGGTTCCTAATCTCAAGTGAAGATTATTGTCTGATATGATTTTGGATATTCAACCTTATGGATGGATATGGAATCGCTAAGTTGAATATTGATTTTGGGTATGAAGGTGATTTGAGATCATTATCATATATAGAATTATAAAGTTTTAATATAACTAAATGCAGTGATCGCATCATCTTTACTCGAATTGCCAAGTTATCCTAAATGGATTACCTTACATCAAATGCCTTAACAAGGGTAACTACATCAAACTTAAATATATATATTCAATGAATATAATATATTTAAAAATATATTTTCAATTATATTCAACTAAAATTAAATTAATGAGCTAAACCTAGCACAAACTTGCAGGCTTATTTATTTTTCCAGCAAAAAAAATTAGTTCAAGCTCGGCTCACTTATCAATCAAGTAAGTTGATTTCAAGCCGAACTTAGAACATTCTCCATTGCCATCGGTTGCTGGTGTTGGTGTCTTCGGGATTGATAGCTCAGCGCTGATGTAGAATGGACACAATGATCTGGGAATTGGGTCCACTTCATTCACAGCTATCAACCATCTGAAAAGAAACAGCACACAATAAATCCAGCCCTCGGAGGCAGCAAAGCCATCGGAACTGAACAGCACGTCACGTCCACAAATATCTCGTGAACTCGTGAAGCAAAGAAGTCTGCAACGGGGGAGGGTTTTGTCCCAAAATATATCGGCAAAAACAGCGTAGATTTCACCGCAGTCCGATAGGAACCAAGTGCTAGCTTAAAATTCCACCTAACATTGCCATGTGAGGCTTGTTTCTGGCCAACCTAGAGAGAGGGCCATACCCTATTAAAACATCAGGAAAACTGGGAGACATGGCCACCCTCAGATGCTCCCTACGAGAGGAAGTGGGGAAGGAGAATACTGTGGAATATAAAATTATTTATGGATATCGATCTATGATCTTTACGTATCTCATTTAGGACGATTAGATCACAGACCATATTTGTCTCCTCCAAAGATCAAGGGGACTCTTTTTTTAAATGAGAATCTAGTGATCATTGGATTCTTCCTCATTATGTGTCACAAAAGTAAACTGAAGCATCGAAGGTCCAAATTAGAATTAGCATGCCAGATGGGAACTTTATTAATTGCAGAGTACGTAGTATAGTTGCCCTCCTCCTTGGATTCGCAGGGATATTTTTCCCCTCTGAATTGTATCTGTCCAAGTTTTTGCAGGCATGGATAATTTATCATTCACTTTTTAATAAATCATTAAAAAATAAAGATTAATATATAGGCAATAAACAATTATCTAGCATGGCACAAAAGAGAAGATATTAAACAAGAAATACAAAGGCATTGGAGGATATAATATATCAACTTATTTTCTTTTAGTTCAGCAAAATCAAAAAATTATGTACGTCATTCTCAGTTGCAATTATAGCTAAGGATGCTCAACAGCCAGTTGATGTTCTTTTAAGCAAATATGCAATCCCTTTGTAGCACAAGGAAACATTCCCAAATGCACAACTTTTTTGTTGCTGATTTTTTATACATTTTATATAATATTTGGATACTGGATATAGCTAAACAAGAATAAATATAATATATATATATATATCATGAGGAACTACGATATAGAAGCTGTTGTCATATATGTATATCTTTTGTATTACTGGATCTCTTTCCTCATTATACCTTATGCCGCAATAATCGACGGGTTAAATTATAAAAACATGCATTACAATGATAAATTAGTTAACAATGAAAGTTCGGTCACAGATATTAATTAGAGTAATTATATTATGTTCATACATATACAACCATATTGAGTTATAGGTACCATGCATGATCAAATTATCAAATTATTACCTTATCAAAGTCAAGTTTGATAGCATCTACCCTTGACCTAACAAGGTATTGACCGAAATGTGTTGGCCTGAATGCGGACGTAAGAATGTTATCGAGTCGTCTTGGATCCAAACTCAATTATATTTGGAAGGTAATATATTATTTGTTGAGAAGTACTTGAAAAGTCTTTCCGTTTTATGTCGCCTGTGAAAGTTCATACCAGCTCGAAAGTTTCATCGAAATGGCGCAAATTGGAAGACGATATAGGATGCCGAGCCCAGCGTAGAAGTAGTGTTAAACGTGTTACTCATTATTTATTTTTTCTTCCCTCTCGAAGGGAGGCAACGTGGAGACCGACTGGAGGACGGCTCGGTACTTCAAGGACGCTGAAAGTCTTATGCATGCATGTGGGCTCCATGCAAAAGATGGACGTAATTTCGCACCACAAACAAAGTGGGTGAAAAAGGGTTCAGAATTAATCAGATCAATGCCAGCTGCGAGAACTGCACAGAAGAAATGATGACGGCAGAGGCTACACGTGAACATTGGCAGCCACAAGGTGGCCAGGATCCCACGCTTAAGTTGAGATCGATGCTGCGAACAATCAGCTGGCACCGTTTGAATGCTGGTTAAAGTGATGGTTAGTGAATAGTTTTTCACTCACTGGACCAGTCGCGGTGAAAAACAAAGGGCCAGACGAGGACTTATCCATGTCTTACAATGCTTAGGTGTATGCTGGCCAGTTTGACGTACGGACTGCATAAAATCTTATCCATTTAGGCAGTGTTTGCTTAAAAAAAATATTATTTTTAGATAAGTATAAAGAATAGAATTTATCTTTTGGCTATCCTTAGAGATATTTTTTAATTATCTTATTGATTATATCAAATGTAAAAAGATAAATTCTTAAGATAATTTTTTTATTCTTATTTGAAGAGATAACCAGCTATTCCTGCATTCCTAAAAATAAATTGAGAGGATAATTCATGGTTAACCATGGATTATCTCTCTAATTAACTTTATTTCCAGCTATTCTTCATAATTATGGCTTTTGAAATAAGAAGGGATATTTCTGAAATATCCTTCTTATTCCCTATTTCAAACACAGCCTTAGAGAAGGCAATCCTATTCATGTTATCAGGAGAAACTTAACCCTTTCCTCGCTGTAATATATATATATATATATAAGTTAAAAGAATGTGTATGTATATGTTTGTATGTATGTAAAAGAATAAATATTGCTAAATGTATTCGTGGGATGATGTTTAAACTAACTAATTTATTTTTTTAATTAAAGTATTTTTCTTTGTACGTTTGAAATGGGGGGACTACTGGCCTTCTCTTCTCTCTAATCTTTTAATTATAAAAAAAATAATATAATCTTTATAAGTTATATATTTTTAAATTAAATTATGAAGGGTTCTCAAGCTGACAACATAAGTTAATGAATATAATTTACTATCTCTAGAGGACCTATACACACAAAAATTACATATTTGGAGGTTCTTTTTTAATGTAGCAATCGGTCAAAAATTAAGTAGTTTAAATATCATGAAACAATATATTTATTTTGACTACTTGATATATGAGCTAAAAATTTTTAAATTACATGATTTTGATGCATAAATAGTAATTAGAAATAGTATACCTTACATGATTTAGATTATAGATATGAAATTTCATCACTTAATTAAAAAAAGATATAAATCCATTAAAGTTGTATCCAGTATAACTTGATGCTAATTATAGCATATATATATATATATATATATATGGAGAGAAATTATCAGCCTCTAAATTATATAATTTTAGTATGTAAGTAATTTAAAAATAATAGGTTACACTCAATAGCTTAAATTATTGATATGAGATATTCTTTTATTTCAAATATGTATGGCTTTAAAATAATTACATTATGTGCAACTTAGACTATATATAAAAGTAAATTGATGGCAATAAATATCATTTGAAGAGGTTTATATATAGAAATGTGTAATACTTGGGACAAGAGATTCAATTAATTGAGATTCAAAAGCTAAAATTTCGTCCACAGCATTTTATAACAATAAGTCTTGTTGGCTGGTGATTGAGTAATTCCTCAGTTTTTTTAATAGAATTTCTCTCTTAAATTTTCACACCATCAACCACTAATACAGCACCAACAACATCTACTTGCACCATCTGTAAACAAAATTTTTGGAGCTGTGAACATGAAGCCGGACACCAGGAGTGAAGCCGCTAGAATTCTGGATGACAATGCATGAGAGGAAGACAAAAGGACAAAAAAAATCAAAAGAAAAAAAAAAGGGATTATAAAGATAAGTCATCAAGATGAACAAATTAAGTATCCATTTTATAATTTTGAGAAACAAGTTCCTAGATATATTTGGGATATTAAAGATAATCATCATTTCTAGTTGGATAATGAATATCAGACAAATTTCTGTCTTTCTGCATGTGTTTTATTAGCACAGCAGTTGGTTGTTTCGATTATTTATTTGAGTAAAATAACTTTAAAATAATATCAACTTGAGTGATAGATGACAAGGATATATGTGTTAGTTATCCATCTTATTCCAAATAAATATCTTTATTTTGAAAATTGCAGCTAAAAATCACATTCAATTATGCCAAACAAGAATAAAAAATTACAGCCTAATATAAACGTGCATAAATTATATTTATTTATGGAGTCAATAAAATCCTTGATAGTTTGATCAAGCGATCAATCTAAGATTAAAGATTAAATATGCTTTATAGGTATATAAAGATAGTTTGATCAAGCCTCTGTTCAAGTCCTCATCACTTATTCAGTAGAGTCTTTATTAAGTCTGTCAATAAAAAATAATTATTCAAAAATAATTTATATTAAACTTGTTACAAAATAATTAAGTATGATGACATTAAATAATAAATTGCTACCAAAAAATTACTATCAAACATTCTTACTAACAGTGAGTTTAACCGGTAATAATAATGTGTGTCCACCATTTTTACAATTACTTATCACTGATAATAATCAGATGCTATAAATTTCATAGATTTTTTTTTCTAATTTTTAGAAAAAAATATTTAGTTAACCAGTCAAGCATAGCAGGATTTGAACTAAACTTAGATTATGTTTGAGCCAACTGGCCATTTTATTTGGATCAATCTTGTGTTTTTGTTCATCAGGCATCTTTGAAAGTGACATAATTATTCTCTGTTTGATACTAAAATAGATTGATCATTCCCTAGGAGTAAAATTATTAAGAGAATTTTGGTATAAGAAGTATATATATACACACATTAAAAAAACTACTTCAAAATCCTCTTAACTTTGATTGATTTATAAGTTATTATCAAAAAAATAAAAAAATTCAAACCCTTCATTAGATATACCAATACAAAAAATAAATTTATTCTTATGAAATAACAATAATTTTATTTTTGCTCGAATTTCATAGCCAAGTTTCAAAAATAACCTTAATATTATTTAAAAATTTACTATCACAACATGATAACTATGAATTAGAAAGTATTTTTATATATCAAAATAAAAATTTTATTATCATCTTTGTAGTTTTTTTTTATTTTTTATTACTATTCCACTCTCACACGCAGTGCTTGACTCTCTCTCCTTTCACACATATTTTACTCTTATTGAAACTCAGCTTTCTTAAGTTTTTTAAATGATTTGTGATATCATTTCCATGTAGATGCACATGAGATGATTGAATATCCCAACTCTGAACAGTCTTATCATACATCATCGACAGATATGTAGACTTAATTATAATTAGTCGCCATAACCAATAAGTTTCACATCATAAAGTCAGCTTGGGTGGTTTCTTGGGGTGGCAGCGATGATGGGCGATGCCATTGGTATTGGGATGGCCAGGAGCATGGAAGTTTGGGCTTCCCTTGCTGCCACCTTTTGGTGGGAAGCTGGTGGGCCTAAGGGAGGGAACCCGATGCATGAGAGCTGTTAGAGCGTTAGGTAGCAAGCCCTACATCCATGGGGCCCATCCCTTAGATTCCCTACCCCCCCTTCCCTCTCTCTCTCTCTCTCTCTTAATTTCTAATCCCATTAATCAAGCAAATCTAGAAAAATATTTTACATGTAGACTCGTACAAATATAATTTATTATATATTTATTTTTCAAAATTTATTATTTGCAAATTACATGTTAAATCATCATTTTTTTTGAACAATGTCAAACCTTTATTAGATTTTTTGCAGATTGTGTTGATAAATAACAAGTATAAGATAACATATTTATCCTCTTACATAGTGTTCTTGAAAATTTTAGCATATAATTTTTTTCAAGGGTATTGATGCAACCCAAAATAGTTTAATTTACACTTGAAATTATTATTTGATAACATTGATAGTCGAAAACATAGTTAAAGAGGTATAACAGTGAATAATTTGAAAGATATATTTATAAATGATATTTTTTAAAGAGTGAATATATAGTAAGATATTTTTAGAGATATGAGGTATTTATGCAAAAATAATAATTTTATAAATGTAGTTTTTCATTTTACACTAATTTAGTTTATATCTAGGTTGTGTCTTTTCCAAGGACTCCATTATTAGTACATTGGAGAATGAAAAATGCGTCCCAACTTTAGATAATTATAAGGGCAGTACTCTTGTGAGAGTATACCACCTCCATCCCTAATAATTAATTAGGGTAAAATCTTCAGGATAACACCACTTCAAGGCCAGAATCCAGACTATTTACTTGTGAGTGAGACAACATAACTAGGGTAGCTTTTTTTTTTTTTTTTCAGAACTGATCCATTCACTCAAGTAGGACCCAGTTTCAGTATGCCTAATTTAACCCGTTAGGTTCACAAGTTGAATATAAGTTGGCTAATCCTAACTTGACAGCAAGTTGAATAGGATTTTTTAGCATAGACCTTGCAACCTATTAAGTTAGTGAATTATCATATGAATACGAGCCATCAAATGTAATATTTGTTTATAGAATTATGATTTATTTTATTATTTATTAATTTTGTCAGTCCTATAATTCAATCCAAAAATTATGAAAAAATAATTACTCTTACAATATGAAACCTAAAATTAAATGGATTTAGATTAAGTAAAATGCCTCAACAAGTTGGATTTAAATCAAGACGTTGGTTGCAAATCAAGTTTGGATCGGACAGTTTTAACATACTAGTAGGTTAAGTCTGATTCAAGTCATAGCTTATAGGCCTTAATATATTATTTCAACTTTATCTAAACTCTATGAAGCCTGCAAACGAATAAACCAATGAGTTAATATTTTGATCAGGATTATCAATTTTTAAAAGACCCTTGAAAAATGTCATATGTTCTCACTTTCATTGAAAGGCAACTGTAATTTTTAGTCTACCATAGTTCCCACAAATAGTTCACTCCTTCGGTTACAATAAAATTATACCATTAAGAAATCTATCTTTATTCTTATGATATCCTTAAATGTCTTAAATTTTTTAAATTGCAACTAATGAGGGGTAACAGTCTCCAATTATTCCCAACTAAGAGGAGATCAGATTCAATCTTTAAGTCATTTAGCGCAAGTAGCTTGATAAGCTAGTATCTTGTAAGTTATCAATGACCAAATTATTGAAGAATATCGTGTTATCAAATACTTCTCTATTTTCTCTCTATTTAGGTTTGCTACTTTGGCTGAATTTTTAGTGTTCCTCTTTTTAAAACTCAATAATCTAATTTTGTGGTCCAGTTGTCAAGAATTTTTCTAATGACCAGAGAGTTACAAAGTAGTGGATGTCTCATTATATAGAGGAATTCTTGAATTTAAAATTTGCTAGATACTTCCTCAAGTTTTTGGACTTCGTCTAACAAAAAGTAAATAATTAGTTAACTCAAATGCTATGGAGCCAAAGAGGGCAACATAGGTAAGTTTTTGAGTGAAAAAATAAGCTTACTTAAGAAATACATTTCCTATATTGATGATTTCAATTGTTGTCAAGTGCTTTTAAATTATTCCTTTATTCTTTTTTATCATTTTGATATCCTATATTATTTTTAAAATGCTTTAGGATCCAATTCTCTGACCAAATATGCACTACCTTTTGTTTCAGAGGATGAATGCCAGTTCTCATAAAAATCTTCTATGAATTGCATTGATTTAGTAAATTGCACTAATCCTCTTTTATCACATGGCATGCTCATTATAATGGGCCTTTTTTGTATATAATTAGGCATGATAGCACTATTGATGTTTAAAATTGGTCTTACTATATCAATGGATGAACTATTTATACACCTACATAAGAGATAGAGAAAAAACATAAAAGGTTTGAAGGTAATCTTTGAAGAAACCTTTTGATGCTTAAGTTAGGCCTTAACTTCACAAAAAAAAAAAAAAGTCTTAAAGTTTCTTTGATGAGCAATCAAAGCTTAAGAGTTAAAATTTGAAATTTATTTAGTTACAAGGTCGAAGGCTATTTTTATAGGTGCTAGAGTTTTTATGAGTTTGACCACATATTAATGGATGGATGATTTTGATGAGTCTGATCCTAAAAAAAATTGCTAGCCATGAAAAAGTTCTTTTTGAAGTAAATAGTAGACTTTGAAAGGAAAAAATCCCAATTGGATCGGTAGTTTTAAAGAAAATTCTATTTTGTTGAGACTTTCTTTTTGATGGATACATAAAGCAACCGACACATGTGATTGTTGTACGAAAGGAAAGAACCCAATTAAATCAATAGTTTTAAAGAAAATTCTATTTTGTTGAGATTTTCCTTTTGATGGATATATAAAGCGACCGACACATGTGACCGTTATATGATCTCATTGGATCAAGCCAGATCACATACTATTTAAAAATTAATTATCGAAGATCACAAGTGAGATTTAGCCATAAAAAAGATGGGTGATGTGGCTAATGTAGCAACAAGGGTAATTTTGGTAAAATCAAAATATTAATGCGCCCCGGCGTCTTCAAGCCCGCCGAGTCGGCCCCGATCATTCCTGGCCGGCCCTTCTCGGCCCCGGTGTCTCCAAGCCCGCCGAGTCGGCTCCGACCATTCCTGGATGGTCCTTCTCGGTCCTGGTGTCTCCAAGCCCGCCGAGTCGGCCCCGACCATTCCTGGATGGTCCTTCTCGGTCCCGGCGTCTCCAAGCCCGCCGAGTCGGCCCCGACCATTCCTGATTGGTCCCTCTCGGCCCCGGCGTCTCCAAGCCCGCCGAGTCGGCCCCGACCATTCCTGGCCGGCCCTTCTCGGCCCCGACGTCTCCAAGCCCACCGAGTCGGCCCCAACCATTTCTGGCCGGCCCCGCCCCGGCACATCCTAGTCGGCGAGACTGGCCCCGGCCACCCCTGGCCGACCCAGATAAGCCTCGGCTCCCCCGGGAGAGTTGAGACTTCCCGGTTTCCTCCAAATCTGCCCCAACACGGCTCTGGTAGCTCGGGACGCTACCTCTCTGACCCGCGCCGCCTAACAATGCCAGATCTAACTACCCACTGGCCACGCTGCTGATGGGACTGGACCCAACTACCCAATAGCCCCACTGGCTGATGGGACTTAGCCCACCAACCGCAGTTTTCTTCCTTTCCGATAGGATAGGACCCACCAACCAACGCAGATTCACGCAACTCCCATGAACTCCGCGGACATTCCTTCTTCACGGAATCCCACGTGATCATGCCAGGGTCAACCCCTATAAAAAGATGAATCCACTCAATAATCAGGTATGCGCGATAACCCGAAAAAATCGCTATCCTAAGGCCCAGAGAGGAATCCCTCCTCCCCGGGAACACTCCTTTTTCATCTGAAAAGAGCTCATTCGAGCTCCTCTTCTGCTGTGACCTCAATTGCTAACTTGGGCATCGGAGGGTCCCACCGGAGAATCCTCTCCGGTCCTGGGACTTCTTTGCAGGTAACCTGGTGAAGCAAAGGTTCGAGAATCAGTTCGTTCCCAACATTCAGGACCAGTGATTGGGCATCATCAGATTGGCGCGTCAGGAAGGGGGTGGCGTTGGTGTAGAACGCAGCAAGTATCTCAGGGCCTCCTTGTGCTACATCTCAACAAACTCTACTCCCCCTCTCTTCTTTTCTTGAAGCCATGGTGGTAACACGAGCTCAGGACGCTTCCATCAGCTGTCCAGCGGGGCTTCCCTCGCCAGTTAGGCAGCAGGAGGCCAACCCCTCTGCTGTCGTTCCTCCAGTCACCCGCCCATCACCGAACGCAGTCGTCCAAACAGCGGAGCAACTGGCGACCCTCTCCCAGCAAGTCCAAACTCTTACTGCTATTATCCACGGGCTCCAGCAGCAGCAGTCCGTGGCCACCCAGCACCAAACCGCTCCCCCCGCCAGTCAGCAGTCAGCGAGGGGAGGTTCTCCACGACGGGAGGCCGGTCGGTGGGAGGCCGGTCGTCGCCCAGCTTCCCCAAGGAAGCCTCACCGCGAGCCCTCCAAGCGGCCACGGTCCCCTGATCGTGGCCCCAACAAATTCCCTCCTGGGCTACGTCATCAAGAGGAGCCAAAGCGAAAGTCCTGACTCCCGTCTCCTTCTCCGTCTCCTTCTTCTTCCTCCTTCGAGCCATCTCGAAGGGCCCCAACAATCAGCCGATAGGCAGAGGAGCGCCTGGAGGAATACAATAGGCGGCTGGACGAGCTCGCCAGGAAAATCAATCATCAGCAGGAGGAAGAGTTCGACACCCATCCTCCTTACACCCGCCGGATATTAGTGGAGCTTGTCCCCTCCAGATTTCGCTTCCCCCAGATGGACCCGTATGATGGTACGACAGATCCTCTCGACCATCTCGAGAGTTACAAAGCAATGATGCAGGTCCAAGGTGCTTCAGACGCCCTTCTATACAAGGCCTTTCCCGCCACTTTGCGGAAGGCCGCTCGCGCGTGGCACTCGCGCTTGTCCCCTCACAGCATCGACTCCTTCCGAGAACTGGAGAAGGCCTTCCTGGCACATTTCGATGCCTGCCGATGAATTCTAAGGGTAGCGGACAGCCTCTTCTCCATGCGCCAGAAGGAGGGAGAGTCGCTGCGGGACTTTGTGTCCCGGTTCAAGGCTGCCGCCCTCGAGGTCTACCATCTCGATGATGCGGTAGCAACGTTGGCGTTGAAGCGGGGACTCCTCCCGTCCCGCTTCACCTTTTCTTTGGATAAGAAGCCCCCGAGCTCTTATTCCGACCTCTCCTTCGGGCTCAAAAGTACATCCGTGCGGATGAAGCCGACTTCACCTATCGAGAATCTTCAAGGAGCTCCAACCACAAGCCGCTCGCCCTGAGCCAAGCGGGCCCCCTCGACACCGGCGAGCTGACCCGCCTCGCCGATCCGACAACAGGCGTAGAAGCCCTATCCCCGACGAGAGCAAGCTCACACCTCTTCTCGCCCCTCGATCTCACATTCTGATGGAGATCGAAGGCGAGCCTTACCTTTAGCGCCCTTCTCCCATGAAGAAAGGTCCTCCCCGCGACAAAAGCCGCTACTGTCGATTCCACCGGGACTATGGCCATGATATTAACAGCTGCTACAGCTTGAAGTAGGCCATCGAAGAGCTCATTCAGCGGGGCTACCTCGGTAAGTATGTTCAGAAGGCGCAGCAGCCGCTGCCGGCCCTCCTGGGGCCTCCGCCTGTTCAGGCCCCGGTCGACAATGCCCCCACAGAGCGGACGGTCGGAATGGTGTCCTAGGGGTCAGCCTCTGCATCTAAGCGGTCGAGGGGGGAGGAGGCGCCGAGTAATGTAATTCCTGGGGGGGTCTGCTGTTGTAGAAAATGTAAACAATGAAGGCATCGTCGTCTCTATGATGATCGCCAAGCACCTATAAAGAGGATATTAGTTGATAGTGGCAGCTCAGCTGACATCCTTACCTATGACGCTTTTGTTCGGATGGGATTATCTTTGGACTCCCTTCAGCCTATGGCGACCCCTTTGGTCGGTTTTACTGGGGACTCCATAAGGGTTGAAGGTGAAATACCTTTGCCTGTGACAGTCGGAATGCCGCCATGCCAAAGCATAGTGATCATGAAATTTCTGGTTGTGAGGGTTCCCTTGGCATACAATGCCATTCTCGGGCGTCCAGGTTTAAACCTTTTGGACGCAGTTATCTCCACCCGGCGTTTACTGGTGCAGTTCCCCACTAGTGAAGGAGTCGAAGAGATGCGCGGTGAGGTCAGCCCAGTCCTGCCCTGTTATCATGCGGCATCAAGTCCTTTGGAAGCTGAACCAGCTTTTGAAGCATCCGACCCCAGAGACTCTAACAAGGGAGGGGAACCAGCTGAACACCTTTTAACCTTCCCTCTTGGGAATGACCCGGCAAGGACCGTCCGTGTCGGCAGACTCCTTCCCCTAGAAGACCGGAGCATCTCTTAGCCTTTTTGCGGGCTAATTCAGACGTTTTCGCTTGGTCAGCATCTGACATACACGGCATCCCTCTAGAAGTAATCACCCACAAGCTCAACATTGATCCGCAACACCGTCCAATCCGCCAAAAGAAGAGAAGCTTTGCTCCTGATCGACAAAAGGCTATTGACGAGGAAGTCAACAAGCTACTCAGTGCCGTCCACATCCGGGAGATACACTACCCTAGTTGGCTGGCTAATGTGGTCATGGTGCGTAAGGCAAATGGGAGCTGGAGGATTTGCATAGACTTCACCGACCTCAACAAGGCGTGTCCAAAAGACAGCTTTCCCCTGCCAAGAATTAATCAGCTGGTGGATTCCACCTCCGGGCACGAACTCCTCAGCTTCATGGATGCCTTCTCAGGATATAATCAGATAAGGATGGACCCCAGCGATGAAGAGCACACCTCCTTTGTGACGGAAAAAGACATTTATTGCTACAAAGTGATGCCTTTTGGCCTCAAGAACGTGGGGGCAACTTACCAAAGATTGATGAACAGAGTGTTCCAGGACCAGCTAGGCCGGAATATGGAAGTCTATGTAGACGACATGCTGACAAAGAGCACCTGCGCCTCTGATCACGTCTCCGACTTAGAGGAGACCTTCAACAACCTCCGTCGCTTCCAAGTTAACCTGAACCCCAAGAAGTGTGCTTTTGAGGTCACGGCAGGCAAGTTCCTGGGTTTCATGATGACCCAGCGAGGGATCGAGGTGAACCCAGAGAAGATCAGCGCCATACTCGACATGAGGCTACTATCCAGCAAGAGGGAAGTACATCGATTAACCGGAAGGATAGCGGCTCTAAGTCGTTTCCTCTCCAAATCGGTCGAGAGATGCTTGCCTTTCTTCAAGGCCTTGTAGAAGATAAATAGCTTCGAGTGGACAGACGATTGCCAGAGAGCCTTCGACGGATTGAAGGCGTTTCTGTCCTCTTCACCGCTCCTATCCAAGCCAAGAGATGGGAAAGTCTTCTCCTCTACTTAGCTGTTTCTTCGGAAGCTGTTAGTTCAGTTTTAGTGCGTCTCAACGCTGATGGAACTCAAAGGCCTGTCTATTATGTGAGCAAGGTCCTCCATGACGCAGAAGTCAGGTACTCCAAAATAGAGAAGGTTATATTCGCCCTGATAGTCTCTGCTCGGCGTCTCTGCCCATATTTTCAAGCCCATCCTATTTTGGTGCTCATGGATCAGCCCCTGCGAGCCATCCTGGCTCGTCCAGATACCTCAGGCCGACTCGCCAAGTGGGCAATCAAGCTGGGAGAGCTCGACCTTTCTTTCCAGGCTCGATCGGCTCTAAAGTCCCAAGTTTTGGCTGATTTTCTAGTTGAATGCACTTGGGCAGAGGAGATGACTGAGGAGGTTACTAAGGAATAGCGCGAGCTCGAACCGGGCGGAGATGGAGAAACTTGGATCCTTCATGTGGACGGCGCATTAAACTCTCAAGGGAGTGGCACCGGCCTCATTCTTGCTGGACCAGGCGGAGAGAGGATAGAATGCGCCTTGCGGTTTCTATTCGAAGCCACCAACAATCAAGCTAAGTACGAGGCCCTACTGGCCGAGTTAAGTCTAGCCCAGGAGTTTGGAATAAGGCATCTCAGAGCTTTCACGGACTCGCAACTCATCTCCGGGCAAATCAATAGGGAGTATGAGGCGCGTGACCCGTTATGACTCAGTACTTGGGCAAGGTTTGGCTCCTGACCTCCTCACTAGCTTATTTCAATATCAGTTATATTCCACGGAGCAAAAATGCCAAGGCCGACATCCTTTCTCGTCTGGCCACCTCTGCCAACGGTATGGCAAGGGATGCTTACATTGAATATTTGGAAAGACCCAGTATAGAGGATAGCGAGGAAATCCTCCCGCTCATCCAAGAGCCCACATGGATGGATGCCTACATTCATTATCTCACTGATGGCACACTCCCTGATGACCACAACAAAGCCAGGCTGCTCAAGTGGAGAGCCTCCAAATTCATCCTCCTCGATGGGCGTCTATACAGAAGGTCATTCTCCTATCCCCTGCTCAAGTGTGTGGGACTTGCCGACGCCGACTACATCCTTAGAGAAATCCACGAGGGCATCTGTGGAAACCATCTGGGAGGCAGATCCTTAGCCCAAAGGCCCTCCGTCAGGGATACTTCTGGCTCACTATGAGGGAGGATGCGGCTAAATTAGTTTAGAAATGCGATGGTTGCCAACGCCATGCATACATCCAGCATCAACCGTCTACCCCGCTGAACCCACTCTCGGCCCCATGGCCTTTCGCTCAGTGGGGAATGGACATTCTCGGGCCATTCCCCCTAGCTTCCGGGCAACGGAGGTTCTTGCTAGTCGCCATTGACTACTTCACCAAATGGGTCGAGGTCGAGGCGCTAGCTAAGATCACTGAAAGCAAAGTCAAAGCTTTCTTTTGAAGTCAATCATATGCCGTTTTGGCTTGCCTCACACCCTCATCACGGACAACGGCCGCCAATTCAACAATGAAGCATTTAAAGTCTTCTGTGATGAGCTAGACATTCTTCACCGATTCACCTCTGTCGGCTACCCCCAAACCAACGGGGAGGCCGAGGTTATGAACCACACCATCCTTAGAGGACTCAGAATCTGGTTAGATGGGTCCAAAGGTCGATGGGTGGAGGAGCTCCCCAGCGTGATATGGGCCTATCACACGACCCCGAGAGCCCCGACGGGCGAGACTCCCTTCAGTCTTGCCTTCGGATCCGAAGCCATCATTCATGTCGAGATCGGATTACCCAGTCCACGCGTGGAGTCCTTCAGCGAGGAAAACAACTCCGCGCTGATCCAGGCTAATTTGGATTTCATCGACAGGGCGCATGATCGGGCGAGGCTGCGCATGTCGACTTTTCGTCAACGAGCGGCCAGGTACTACAATGCTCGAATTCGTCTTAAGATTTTTCGCCGCGGAGACTTGGTTTTGAGAAAAGCTGAGGTTTCAAAGCCTATAGAGGGGGGCAAACTATCCCCCAACTGGGAGGGTCTTTATCGCGTCGCCGAGATACTCCATCGGGGGGCATACAAACTAGAAGAGCTCGACGAACAACCCATTCCACATACCTGGAATGTGGACAACCTTCGCCAATATTATCAATGATGTACTCCCCTAGGGCATAGGCAATAAAGGAGGTCCCTTCGGACGCAACAGCCTACTCTCCCTTGCATCCAAGGACCAAGTCTCTCAAAAGGAGCTCGCCGGCATCGCGGCTAATGGGATACCACTCGGCCTCGGTACGGCGGTGCCCCCGAGTCGGTTAAGACCCTAGCAGCTCCATACCCGGTCGAGTCGCCCTTCAGGCGGCACACAAACCCCTAAAGCGGTTCAAAAGGAGCTCGCCGGCATCGCAGCTAACGGGACACCACTCGGCCCCAGCACGGCGGTGCCCCCGAGTCGGTTAAGACCATAGCAGCTCCGTACCTAGTCGAGTCGCCCTTTAGGAGGCACATAAACCCCTGAAGCAGTTCAAAAGGAGCTCGTTGGCATCGCGGCTAACGGGACACCCCTCGGCCCTGGCACGACGGTGCCCCCAAGTCGGTTAAGACCCTAGCAGCTTCGTACCCGGTCGAGTCATCCTTCAGGCGGCACACAAACCCCTGAAGTAGTTCAAAAGGAGCTTGCCGGCATCGCGGCTAACGGGACACCCCTCGGCTCTGGCAGGGCGGTGCCCCCGAGTCAATTAAGACCCTAGCAGCTCCGTACCCAGTTGAGTAGCCCTTCAGGCAGCACACAAACCCCTGAAGCGGTTCAAAAGGAGCTCCCCGGCATCGCGGCTAACAGGACACCACTCAGCCCTGGCACGGCAGTGCCCCCGAGTTGGTTAAGATCCTAGCAGCTCTGTACCCGGTCGAGTCGCCCTTCAGGCGGCACACAAACCCCTGAAATGGTTCAAAAGTAGCTCGTCGACATCGCAGCTAACGGGACACCACTCGGCCCCGACACGGTGGTGCTCCCGAGTCGGTTAAGACCCTAACAGTCTCGTACCCGGTTGAGTCACCCTTCAGGTGACACGCAAACCCCTCACAACGGCAGAATCAGCCCCAGCCATCTCTGGTCAATCCAAATGCCTCCAAAATTAGGCTTGGCATCGAGTCGCCCGGGGATCTTTCCAAGCCTTTGGAAGATTCATACGTAAACGAGCCTTCTTGCAAATAGCCTACGACAGTACGAAACATCTTAAGTGACCGTTCATATGGCCGGCCTACATCCTAGAGACGCATTCAAATATTGGCTAAGTCCGGAGTCGCAGAACATTTCAGAAGATACTATACTCGGCCACGACATCGTCAACATATACGATTTGGCCACAAGAAGTAAAGCACAGTAAGGCGTTTTTCTCAGAAGAAGAAAGACCGGATGGATCAAAACACAAAGAAATTGGAAGAAAAAGTATTTTTCATTAACTATTGAAGAAAGGTACAAAATTGGGCCCGAGGCCGGTTATACACAATAAAGCAAAGAAAAATAACTCAAGGCTCGCCGGGGCCGGGCTTCTCTTCATCCTTTTTCTCCGCGGGCTCCTCATCAGACTCCCCAGGTCGGATGTCTTCAAGTTCAGCAATATCGATCTTGAGGGCCGCGGATACTTTGACTTTGCATATCTCGAAGCCCTGAACATAAGCATCGAGGCTGACCTCGATGACTTCTTGCTTGAACTCTGGCGAGGCCTTATAATTGGAGACGGCCTGCCTCGCCTCGCCTTCGGCCCGCTGTGCTCTGGCCTCGGTCTCCCAGGCCTTGCTCTTGGCCTCTTCGGCATGGCGCTGGCCTCATCAGAATTGGCCACCGCCCCGGCCTTCTCCGAGCCCGCCTCTGCTGCCGCCTTCTCTGCGGCGGCCGCCCTCTCTGCCGCAATTCGAGTCTCCTCCTCGGCGCGTTGAAGCCGCCAAGTCAACTCCTCGTTCTGCACCGCGGCGGCCTTCAATCTCTCTGAGGCCAACTCCATTTTGGCCTCGGCTGCAGAGGCCCGACCCCTCTCAGCTTTAGCCCGGCTCTCCGTCTCCCTCAAACGACCAGCCCAGCTTTCCTCATAGGCCGAGGTTTCTTGATGAAGGCGAGCAAGGCTTTCAGCCTGCGCCATGCTCTCCTTCTTATATCTATCGGCCTGCGCCAAGGCCTTGGTTATCGCGTTGGAAGAATGGGCCAGCGCCTCGCGGAGGCCCAATGCTCCATTGACCAGCTGTAGCAGAGGAAGCGTGTCAGCTACGAGAAGAAGAAGAAATATGAGAAAAATGAAAAGTATTCAAAATTTACCTGGAAAATAGAGACCATGACCATATCTAGGAGTGCAGAGTGACTCATTTCCCGCGTCTCCTCTTCAAACTCGGCAGTTTGGACTCCCGACAGGAGGTGGAAGGCCTGTGCGGCGTCCGCCATTATGCCGACCGGGGAACCAGCCTCGTCTGCCCACCTGCGGGCCTTCGGCTTGGGGATGGGTCGGGCACCAGGCCGATTGGTGGGATGAGCTCCCCGGCTCACCCCTTTGCTTCTCGGTCGCCTCTGCCCCGTTTCGGGCCTCCCTGGTGACCAGCTCCCCCTCGCTGGCGGTTGGGGGAGAACCTTCTCTCTCTGGCTCTACAGCAGCCGGAGGGCCGATAGCAACAGTAACCTGCCCCGCCTCGGGCACATCAGCGGCGGCGGGAGCTTCCTCCTCTCCATCCAAAACTACCACCGTCGTTTCGGTGGTGGCCGGGATCTCCCCTTGTTCGATTTGGCCCTCGCTAGCATCCGGGCTGCTCCTACAATCGGCTTCTTCTCAGCCGGCTCCCCGCGGGCGTTGGGGCTGTGGGGGCTGCGGCCGGCCTGGCCGGCTCCCTTCCCCGAAGTTTCTTCACCAGCCCGGACGACTCTTCGGTCGCCCGCCTCTTCTGCCTCAAAACGGCCTCGAAATCGCTGGCGGAAACCCTCATTGCTGCATAGAAAAGAATAATGAGCATCAGTGGCGGCATACAGTAAATCGAAGGACGGACAGAAGGATTCAGGCGCCAAGCTCACCGGTCGCCGGGGCTAACTCGGCTTCTACCAGGTTCTTCTCGGACAGTAGTTTCTTGTAGCCGAGGATTTGACAATTGGATAGTTGGGTGAATAATTCCTTATCCCTATCCCCTACGGTGGAATCCTCGTTGGAGCTAGTATCGGGCTCCCTCCAAGCGGCCCTGACCCCTCGACGTGGGCAAAAAGAAATTTAGGTTTCCACCCCCTAATTTTGGACGGAAGGCCTAAGGGGAAAGCTCTACCCGGCCTGGCGGTAAATGCCCACCAAGCACTCTCACCTTGGCGGTGGAGCTTATAGAAAGCTCGGAACAGAGATAGCCCTGAGCGGGCCCCCTCGAAATGGCAAAGGATGACAAAGGCGCAGATGATCCGAATCGAGTTCGGAGTCAACTGTGCCGGCACTAACCTATACCTATCTAAGAGATTAAGGAAAAAAGGATAGAAAGGAAGGCGCAGCACGCACCGGAAGAACTCCTCGTACAGAGCGACCCAGCCTGGATGGTCAGAGGTCACCCTGTCTTCGGGCCCCAACGCGGATAGGCCAATGAAGTCAGGGACTTGGTATTTAGCTCTAACGGCCTCTACGTCCTTAGAGGTCATGGTTGAAGCCACCCCCGCTGGACCCGCCGGATCAGAACTCACCATCGGAGGAAGCGCCGAATGGCGAGAGGACAAGGGGACTGCCCTAATAGGAGGACCGGAGGTGGTCGGAGATCCTATTGCCCCCGATTGGCCATAGATGACGCCGCCGCCGCCCACCGACTGAGGCATTCGGCTACTAGCTACAGGGGCCTGGTCTTTACTGCTGGATTGGGAAAACTCTTCTACGGGTCTCTTGCCCTCCCTAATGGCACGGCGGTCCATAGGTAAAAAAGGGATGAAACTAACCTAGGAGTTGGAAAGACTCAGGTCATAGAAGAACTCAGGGAAGGAGAAAGTAGAAGAAAGCAATGGCAGCATAAAAGTTTCTATATGCTCTTGAAAGGTTTTTATAGCCCCCGTCTCCAGCTAACGCCGCCCAAGATCCCGCCACATGGCGTGCGTCCATTGCGTTACAGGCTACCAGCCAAAAATCCCGCCTGTGCCCGAGGCGTGCCGCCTCGATCTGCTCTAGGAGACGTGATCCCTGGCCAATCATGGGCCATAGAAAATAGAGCGGCAATGATGTCCTTGCCTTTTTCCATCACCCAATGAGCTCCTTCTCCGGAGCGTCCGACGCCAATGTCATCACCACCTAACGCATGATTACGGAAGATCTTCGAAGCGACACTGCCTCGAAACAAAGCGCCAGCTCATCAACCCATTTAAAGCGCACTAAAGGAAGCAATCATTCTTTTTGAATTTTTCGCGCCCCTTTCGCCCAAAGGATTGCAGGTGCGTGGTCCTTAGCGCTTAGGGGCGGGGGGGCATCTGATGTGGCTAATGTAGCCACAAAGGTAATTTCGGTAAAACCAAAATATTAGTGCGCCCCGGCATCTCCAAGCCCGCAGAGTCGGCCCCGACCATTCCTGGTCGGCCCTTCTTGGCCCCGGCATCTCCAAGCCCGCCGAGTCGGCCCCGACCATTCCTGGCCGGCCCTTCTCGGCCCCAGCGTCTCCAAGCCCGCCGAGTCGGCCCCGACCATTCCTGGTCGGCCCTTCTCGGCCCGGGCGTCTCCAAGCCCGCCGAGTCGGCCCCAACCATTCCTGGTCGGCCCCTCTCGGCCCCGGCGTCTCCAAGCCCACCGAGTCGGCCCCGACCATTCCCGGCCGGCCCTTCTCGGCCCCGGTATCTCCAAGCCCGTCGAGTCAGCCCCGACCATTCCTGGTCGGCCCTTCTCGGCCCCGGTGTCTCCAAGCCCGTCGAGTTGACCCCGATCATTCCTGGTCAGCCCCTCTCGGCCCCGGTGTCTCCAAGCCCGCTGAGTCGGCCCCGACCATTCCTGGCTGGCCCTTCTCGGCCCCGACGTCTCCAAGCCCGCCGAGTTGGCCCCGACCATTCCTGGTCGGCCCTTCTTGGCCCCAGTGTCTCCAAGCCCACCGAGTCGGCCCTGACCATTTCTGGCCAGCCCTTCTCGGCCTCGGCGTCTCCAAGCCCGTCAAGTCGGCCCCGACCATTTCTGTTCAGCCCCTTTCAGCCTCGGCGTCTCCAAGCCCGCCGAGTCGGCCCCGACCATTCCTGGTCGGCCCCTTTCGGCTGGCCGGCCCTTCTCGGCCCCAGCGTCTCCAAGCCCGCCGAGCCGGCCCCGACCATTCCTGGTCGGCCCCTCTCGGCCCCGGCGTTTCCAAGCTCGTCGAGTCGGCCCCGACCATTCCTGGTCAGCCCCTCTCGGCCCCGGCGTCTCCAAGCCCGCCGAGTCGGCCCCGATCATTCCTGGTCGGCCCCGCCCCGGCACGTCCTAGTCGGCGAGGCTGGCCCCGGCCACCCCTGGCCGACCCAGATAAGCCTCGGCTCCCCCGGGAGAGTCGAGACTTCCCAGTTTCCTCCAAATCTGCCCCAACACAGTCTTGGTAGCTCGGAACGCTACCTCTCTGACCCGCGCCGCCTAACAATGCCAGATCTAACTACCCGCTGGCCACGCTGCTGATGGGACTGGATCCAACTACCCAATAGCCCCACTGGCTGATGGGACTTAGCCCACCAACCGCCTTTTCTCCCTTTCCGATAGGACAGGACCCACCAACCAACGCAGATTCACGCAACTCCCAGGAACTCCGCGGACATTCCTTCTTCACGGAATCCCACGTGATCATGCCAGGGTCAACCCCTATAAAAAGATGAATCCACTTAATAATCAGGTATGCGCGATAACCCCGAAAAAATTGCTATCCTAAGACCCAGAGAGGAATCCCTCCTCCCCGGAACACTCCTTTTTCATCTGAAAAGAGCTCATTCGAGCTCCTCTTCTGCTGTGACCTCAATTGCTAACTTGGGCGTCGGAGGGTCCCACAGGAGAATCCTCTCCGGTCTTGGGACTTCTTTGTAGGCAACCTGGTGAAGCAAAGGTTCGAGAATCAGTCCGTTCCCGACATTCAGGACCAGTGATTTAGCATCATCAATTGGCATAAATGATTGAATTCAAGTTGTTAGATAGATTTTGGGTCCTAACTCTTACAATGGAAGAAACAATAATAATAATAATAATAATAATAATAATAATAATAATAATTAAATTAAATAAATTGTGAATGTCAAATAATTTTGATTAAAAGCCATGCATTTTTTTGTTCTAGCAAAGATTTAGGTGACTGCTCGTATGATATCTACTAAAAAGGTAGGAATATGGGATGCAATGCACCACCTGCTTTCTGAATCTTTGCACTCCTTGCCATGGGAATTTCTACTTGCACCAAATTACTCAGTACATCCTCTCCCTGTTTTTTAAAAAAAAAATCCTAAACTACCCCTTTTTCTCTCCACACCCCCTCCCCAACGTCTTCTATCCGAAACCATCCCCTTTTCCCTCCCCACTTATTTCCTTTCCGACACCACCTCCTTCCCTCTCTCCCTCCTTTCCTTCTGTCTTCTCTTCGGCACCACCCCTTCTCCCTCCTCTCTCCTCTCATCTTCTCTTCGGCACCGCCTCCTTCCTCCTTTCCGACACGCCCCTCGTCTTCCATCTCCTTTCCTTCTTGTCTCCTCCTCCTTTCCCAACATCCCCTCACTCCATGCCGGCCCTCTCCCAGCCCCATTTCCTTCTCATTCACCGGCACCGACGCCTTCTCGGCATCGTTCGGCTAAATAGGGCCGAATGAAGGACCTTCATTTAGCCTTGTTTGATCGAACGGAGGGCCTCTGTTCGGCCTGGCCTATTAGACCGAACAGAATGTCCTTTGTTCGGTCAAACAGGACCAAACAGAGATCCTATGTTCAGTCCTGTTTGGCTGAATGGTGCCAGGGCATCGGTGCAGGGGAATGGGAAGGAGACGAAGGCCAGAGAAATGGAAAAGGGCTGGTGCCGAAAGTGGAGGGTGTTAGGAAAGGGAAGGAGACAGAAAGGCGAGGAGACGGAAAATGGGAAGGTGTTGGGGAGGAGGAAAGAGGTGGTGCCGGAGAGAAAATGGAGGGGAGGAGATGATGCAGGGGATGTGAAGAAAAAAAAGGGAAGGGTAGTTTAGAATTTTTTTTATTAAAATAAAAGAATGTGGAGAACAATTTGAGGGGCGCAGATAGAAATTCCCCCTTGCCGCGTGAGGTCACCCTTTCTCTCTCTCTCTCTCTCTCGTTTTGAGGGGGGGAAGGGATCTACAGAACTGCTCTCTTTTGTTCTTTATACAAACCAGATCGATCACGTTTCCTCTCTCCACCGTAAATTAATATAACTGGCCTGGCTTCTTCAGGCAAACTTCGTTCAACTGCTGTCATTTAACTCATAAAAAAATGTTTCACCACTCCAAGCCGCAAGCCGAGTTACCAAGTAGTATATATAACCATAGAAATCCCACCCCGGCCAGTTCCTCACAGGAAAAAATACTACTGCCCTTGGACTGAGGTGCATGATAATATCACATCATGACGAGACAATCATATTATCACTGCAGCCACTACATCAACAGCCCTCGGATACTCGAACCGGTTGTTGATTGCTGACGCCATCTCCGTCGTCCCCAATCCCCATGCGATGCCTACCAGTGGTATCCTCTCTCTCTCTCTCTCTTTCTATCTATCTATCCATCTATCTCTTTTAATTTATTTATAGCTGTAATTTGGACTCGACGCTACGTTTTTATTCGGCGTACACTAAACACTTGCTCATGTCATGCACCAATGGCTCCTTCCATCTTCTCTTATTGTTATACATGTTTTTCTCTCTCTTATCCAACTTCCCGTGATATATGCCCATCTCCTCTGCTCTCGCTCACTCTCAATGCACTGCTATCTCTCCCCTGTTTCCATCCACCCACTCACTCACATAACACCACATCCTCTCTCTCTCTTTTACCCATGTCAGCACTAGGTCTCAGCCAGGCCATCCCCCTGGGTCTGTGACCGCCAATGTTTAACAACCAAATTACTTGCAATGGAATGCCAGCCCCCTTCCCTACGAACTTCTTGCTACCCCATGAAGAGAGCCCCCAGCCCCCCACTTCCTTTAGTCCCTTGCTCCCCTCCAATCCACAGGACTTCAGAGGTGAGGATAAGTTGGCACAAATCCAATCGCCATGACCTTAGGTCGAGGCTTTCTCAAATTGGTGCCTTGGTGCAGGTGTGGCCACAATGCTGGGGAAGAGGTCCATGTCATTCTCCGGCATCGAGGCCTGCGAGGAGGTGAACGCGGAGGATGACCTCTCCGATGACTGCTCGCAGATGGGGGAGAAAAAGAAGAGGCTGAATTTGGAGCAGGTGAGGACTCTGGAGAGGAATTTTGAGATGGGGAACAAGCTGGAGCCTGAGAGGAAGATGCAGTTGGCCAGGGCTCTCGGGCTGCAGCCAAGGCAGATTGCCATATGGTTTCAGAACAAGAGGGCCAGGTGGAAGACCAAGCAATTGGAGAAGGACTATGATGCCCTCAAGAGGCAGTTTGAGGCTATCAAAGCCGAAAATGATGCCCTTCAAGCCCAGAACAAGAAGCTTCAGGCTGAGGTACACTGTTTCAGAACTGTAGCATAGAACTCATAATGTCTGTCTTGCGGCAATCTGCTTCTTTATCTTTCTGCTATTTGGTGGCTTAAATCAGCTATTTATTTCAGAGAGGTATGATGTCAACTATTCGGCTGTCGGAATGATTTCTGTGTCTATTGAGAATGATTGGGTATTTATGATGCTTTCTGATTAAGTTTCATGTCACTTTTGGCAGTCACTCGGTGAATGAATGAAAATTCTTCCAAACTCCATTACTTTTTTAAATATGGTTTCTGATCAATAAATGTTTCTGTCCTTTATTTTCATAAGAAATTCCATTTTAATTTTGGGTAATCACTGGATTGAATTGTACCATAATTCAACATCCTTATATATGTTGGTTTCCTCTCACTTAGTCCTGTGCGCTTCTTAGAATGTTTTCTTCTTTCTAAAGTGATTGAACTAAGCTTTTGATTCTTTTCTTTTGAATTTTCTTGGTTTCACTTCTGGTGATCAATTGGTATCCACTTGGTGAATGGATTATAATGCTTAGAAACTCACTATTGTTTCCTTTATTTTTAATTGTGGCCGATGGGTATGATTGTGTTGCTTTCATAGAGAAATTATCATTGTCTGTTTTTTTTTCTTTTTGTCCTCATAATTCGATATCCTTTTATTGGTTGGCTCTCAAAAAAAAAAATATGCCTTTTGATGAAGTTTTCTTCTTCTTCTTCTTCTTCTTCTTCTTCTTCTTCTTCTTCTTTTAATTGATGGAACCAATAAAATTGTGCAGATTTTGGCACTCAAAGGAAGAGAAACAACTGAGCCCATCAACCTCAATAAAGAAACCGAGGGCTCTTGCAGCAACAGGAGTGAGAACAGCTCGGACGTCAACTTGGATATCTCAAGAACACCAGCCACTGATAGCCCTTCAAATCCCCACCAAAGCAGGCCATTTTTAGCATCATATAGATCCCCAAGTGTTGCTCAACTCCTCCAGAGCTCCTCCAAAGCAGAAACCCAATGCCCCAAGATGGAGCATGGCATCCAAGAGGAGAACTTTAACATGTTCTGCAGCATAGAAGATCAAACTGCCTTCTGGTCATGGTCAGAGCAGCACAATTTCCACTGAGACATTAAGCTATGATCCTTCTGGTCATCCATTGAGAACTACGTGGCTCAACATTCTTCACATGCGCGAAAAATTTGCCAGTTGCATTGGCTGCTGTTATATGCTTAACATTTGCCTTCACCATTGGATTTTGAAGAATGAAGCCAGAGATTTGAATTGGACCTTGGAAGGAAGTGCTAAGAGAATGCAAAAAAAAAAAAAAAGTACTTAATGTTAGTAGTTCTTTTAAGCTAGTCCATCCTTTCTTCTCCATTACCACTTTGAGATGTTGGGCAGTTGTTATGAGATGGACCTAGTTTATATAGGTTTTGGTGGATGGTCTATGGCTCCTCCATGGACCATGAAATAATGGAGATTTTTCTCCATATACTGGTGTACTCCTTTATGCTTATAAAAAATGTGTACTCATCCAAGTGTTTGAAAAAAGTGTGGTGGATATAAAATTTAGCTCTGTAGCTACTATAAACGCTCAAAGCAGAAGCAAGACTGCTTCTACTTGGGCATAAGAAAGTGAGAGAGTTTTGCTACTAGAAATTCTGGGTGCTCATGAGAGATAGTGCTCCTCTTCCCAAACCCCCTGCTCCAAAATTTGATTTTCTGGACTCTCTTTTAGATGATATCAGATATTTGCTTCTGAGAAACCTTTTAGGATAATCATGCCGATTCAAAGTGTTTTTTTTTTTTAAAAAACAATTGGATCTATGCTTGGCTCATCAAACTAACCACAAATCAGATCAAACTCAAAAAGAAAAAAAAAAAAATCTAGTTAACTGAAAGAGAGAGAAAAGAGAGACTGAAAGAGAGAGAAATGAGGAGATGAAGTGGGGAGAGGAATCAAGGAAGCGGACAAAGAACTAAAGAGAAGGCATATAGGTACTGACACCTAAGATCCAAGGGGAAGAAAACAAGGTGTTGGAAAGGGCCCTGTCTGTGGTTTTGGTGGTAACATCCTGCTGACAAGGGACCCTCTCTTTAGCCTCACAAAAGCCTTGCATTCAAGATAAGAGGGAGGCATGTGACCCACTGTCACCCACTATCTTACAACCCTTTGGGTTGTTGAGAGGGCCAAGCATATGCCACCTCCATCTACCTAGTGATTCACTTCCAATCTCCATTCGCATTCTTGATACCACCACTCTCTCTCCATTGTATCTATTTACGTACGTGACACCACCTTAAATAACATTAGCTACGGCTACATTTAACTCCTTTAAAATATCAAAAATTAATACAATTCCCTACTTTCTTTACTACTGACACTTGAGTTTGACTTTCCATCAACCTTGAGGGGACCGAGAATAAAAATTACAATGGCGAACTTTGCTAACGAGATGTACAGGTGACTGCATATTCTGACGAGGCACCACCATGCTCTCAACGCTAACCAACCACCCCAAGTGTCTCACAACTATTCAGTGGGGCTCATCAGTATCTGTGGAGGCAAAGCTGTGTCACATCCGCATGTCACATATTGGATTCTCCGTCCTACTAGCTCAGAACATAGCAAAAGGGAGCTACAGTGCTCTATTCCTTGAAAAATACTGACGCAAGGACCTGGCCAGGGAAAGGAAGAACGTATATGTGTATGTATGTATCCTTATATGAAGTAAAAATACAAGTGATATGAAAAATAATTGAAGTAGGCCTCACGTATTCACTTACATATCCGGAGAACTACAATAAAGATTATTTTCTTCATAATAAATGCTAGGAGTTTTTGCCTATATATTTAATCCTGAAAAATATAGCATGTTTTAGATTTAGGTGATCTGAACTGCTTTGAGTATACAATTATTCTATTATTTTGTTTGCATATATATAAATGCCTAAAAACTAACACAAAAATGTCTCTACAATAGAAACTAAATGTTATTATTTTTGAGTCATGCCAATGTAATTAAAAGGATAGTAAAGTTATTTTACACATAAAATAGATACATTCTAACACCATCAACCAAGACATCTAATGGTAGTGACATGGCCACAAAAATAGGATAAATTGAGAATATATATATAAATAATAATTATTTGAGAAGTAAATATATGCTATACCGTACATTTGCAAAGTTACATAGGCAAAAAAATCTCTTAATTATATTATCAGCTTAATTAAATCATGAGATGACTTCAAAGTTTTGCCAAATTTGAACTCCTATATTGAACCACGAAATCTTCTCTACCTCAACTTTCTGCCCATTAATCCATACACGTACAAATTTTTATTTTTGTTTTCATTTTTGTGCTTTTGTGTGTGTGTGTGTAATATTTCTCTCTGAGCCATGCAAGGTCCATGAAGTCATGAACAGGGAGAAGAAGGCTAGAATACAGCTCAAAGGACATGCCCTCGTGGCCTCTGCAGTGATTCAGAGATTGGTGGGTCCTTTTCTCACAGGTATACAATTATGCCCGTCCTCACCATTCCTTGCGCGAAGAAATACGACCTCAACCTGGACCATGATATTTACTATGTGGAATGAGTGTCCACAGTCCGTTTTCTTAATCTGAGTATAATTATATAATGTGGTTGTATTTGCTTTCGAACATAGAACTGGCTGCAACTATTCCCTGTCCTCATTAGCACCTATATAAGCTTTATTTGAAATGGAATCTTAAAAACAAAAGAGAGAGAGAGAGAGAGAGAGAGAGAGAGAGAGGAGAGAGAGAGAGAATAATCAAATCTTATTAAACGGAAAAGAAATGGTCAAATCTTTGGGGAAAAAAGTTCTTTCCGACAAGTATTAGAATACGTTGGTTAATGAGTAACAATGCAAGCTTTATATCACCAAACTTCAGTTTAGCTGGTATCTCCTCTTTCTTTCGAAGCAAGAGATTAGAGGTCGAATCTCAGATGGCAACACCTTGGGAAGTTCGGTTTTAGTGGGATGGAGTGGGTGTAAAGTAGGTCCGGTTTTAGCTTTAGAGTTGACCTGAACCTCAATCAAACTCAAAATCTTCTAGTGTAACTTCGGTTGGGTTTCAAAAATTTTGACCCGAACCAGTGCAGGAAATTCATGGACATTTTTACCCTTCATTTCAACAAATTCCATGGTATAGTGCGTCATAAATCTTTTACTCTGTTAATCTTTATCTTTTCCCTTTCCAGAGGCTTTCTCAGTTTGCCCTTTTGTACCTCTTTATCTGCATCTTCTCTTTTTCCTATGTACTTCATCTATATCTTACCTACCACAAATATTAAAAGCGGCTCCGAGACCCTGCTCATCTTGCTTCCCACTCAGTTCACTTGGATCCACAAGATTGGCTTTAGTTGCTGACTTAGATTCGATAACATGGGTGTTTATATTGGTTTTAGTTGGCAAATATTTAATCGCATATTATATAATAAAAGAGTTTTTTAATATTTATAAAAATAAAAAAATTAAATAATAGTTTTTTTTACTAATTATTCAAATGAGGTCTTCAATAAATGATATTAAAGTAGATGTGATACCCTTCCATATAGTCCACATCGAAAACTTGAGAAAATATTGAATAGTTTATAATCAGTTAAGTAAGATGGATAAGTACCAATTGAATCCCTTTTTGGATTGTGGTGGCCCAACTTGGTATAAATTTTGTTCGTCTTGCTTTCTTGTAACGAAATAGGTTCGTGGGTTTATGGGTCCGGATCGTTACATTATAATATCAGAGCCACGCACCAGCCAAAAGTGCAGGAGCTAAATGTCACACAAGGCAAAGTGCTACATTCATGGGATGGGAGTCACCTCTTGAACTAAATGCCATACAAGGCAAAGTGCTACATCCATGGGATGGGAGTCACCGCTTGAACTGTGGGGGCTACTTCTAAATCTTACTTGCCTAGTGGTTGCGATCATGTGCCTCTGACGACGAGGACGTCTGTGATACCCTCTCATTTAGTTCCACATCAAAAAATTGAGGAAAGATTGAATGGTTTATAACCAGTTAAGTAAGATGGACAAGTACCAATTGGACAATGTCCGTCTTACTTTCTTGAAAGGAAACGGGTTCGTAGGTTTGCAGGCCTAGGTCGTTACAATAGACATAACCAATAATCTATATAGATTAAGGAACTCTGCATGGGAGCTCTTTTTTTTTTTTTTTGTACAAGCAGGCGATCACACCAGTTTAGGGTGAGTCAAGCCCGATATATCAGAGTACAAAATTTGAGAAAGCACCAATGGGCACGAATCACCCGACAGCCAGCATCAAGGTTCAAAGTGGTGGGCAATTCGGGCAGCAACCCAGTCAGCCACTAAATTAGCTTCCCGATAAATGTGCCGAATCTGGGCATTATAAGCATGATGAAGCATAGTTTGAATATCGCATATCAAAGGATTGGTAGGCAGAGGGTCGCCTGGGTCCTGTCGGAGCCAGTGAACAACAGTAATAGAGTCCCCCTCAATGATAAGCTTTGGTATTGGATTTAGGTATGAATTTGGACATTAACCTTTTAGTCTGATGAAAATATTCGAGGTTAAATGAAGCTCATTTTGATGAAAATAAATGATATCATTCTAGATTAAAGAGTTCAAATATTACTGTTCAACTAGATCTTAAATTGATATAGATATTGTTGATGCTCGATCACTGGAGCCAGACGTTGGAAAAAAACTCGTTTGTTGGTGCAGCTTTCTCTGGAGTGAGTGGCCTGCAAGAAGTCCCTGGACCGGAGGAAGCTCCAGTGGGGACCCTTCGACAATCAAGTTAACAACCGAGGTCACAGCAGAGAGAGCTTGAAGAAGCTCTGAAAAAGAGGAAGGCTACGAGGATTGAAATATTTTCTTAGGTTAGAGAGTGTGTGAGTAGGTGTGGATGTCAAGGTACCTTTATTCTAGATTCTCTTACCTTTTTATAGACCTTCGGTATCCGTCTGGGAATTTCCACGTGGAGTTTCGTGAAGAGAAATGTCTGCTGAGCTCATGGTGATTACGTGAATAGCAGCTGATTGGTAGGCCTGGTCCCATCGAGAACGTGGGTTGGACGGTTGGTGGGTCTAGTCCCATTAACTGCATGGGTCAAGTGGTAGGTGGGCCTGCTGCGATAGGCTGCGAAGGTTAGGTGGTAGGTGGGCCTGGCTGCATCAGGAGGTGTAGGTCAGTCGGTAGGTGGGCCTGGCCAGGGGCCGCTAGGGCTGGCTTGGAGAAGTCGGGGCCGCTGGGGCCGCCTTGGGGAAGTTGGGGCTGCCGGGGCTGACTTGGAGAAGTGTGGCCCACTGAAGAGCGGGGCCGTCCTAGAGAAACGTGATCGTTTGCTTCCATCCATGCCGTCAGTTAGCTTTGCCGTTAATGTCCACGTGGCACTACCAGCCATATCAGATGCCCCCCCGGTCCTGAGCTCGAGGGGCCATGCGTTCATTGACCCTTGGGCGAAAGGAGCGCAAAATTTGTAATAACTGCTAGCTTTCGCGCGCCTTTAATCATCGGAGGTGTGGCGCGCCCTACCGAGGCGATGTTGCTTCGAAAAGCTTTCGTAATCAAGTGAAAGCACGGAAGATGATGTCAGCACCAGGCGCACTGAGGGAATATCTCTAGAAGAATGGGAGAAAGTGGGCGCCATCATTTCTCCATAGCTCCCTACATCTTATCATTGGCCACAAATCCCACTCCTTAGGCAGAACCGAGGTGTCGAACCTCGGGCGCTGGTAGGATCGTCAACAGCTGGACGTCCCGTGCAGTAGCAAAAGGCCACGTGGCGATGCCTTGGGCAAGGCAATTCAAAAACTAGTATAAAACCATCCCTCACGCCTGAGGGTGACCTTTATGCTACCATCATCTTAATTCTTCATCATCCTCTTCCCTTTAAGCCTTGAACCTTCAGAGTCTGAAACTTTCAACCTTCACCTTCTTTCCCCGACACTAGGTTAGTTCCCCCTTTTGCCTCTTTTTTCTTTACACCCATGGTTCGTCATGCCATCTGGGAGGGTAAGAGGCCCGTTGTGAGTTCCTCCCGATCCTCGGATGAGGTCCCCTTAATCCACCATAGGCATCAGCCGATCAGGGGTGTCACTATCCGCGACTGCCCGATGGTAGATGCCCAACCGCCACCCCGAGCATCCCTCCTAGGGTACCTCCATCTAGGGTAGCCCCGGCTAGGATAGCTCCATCATCCCCAGCCCGTCCGGCCTCTCCTCCAGCAGTCAATCCTGATTTGGTAGGGGCGGGGGGTGGCTTCCACCATGACTCTTGAGGAAGTAGGAGACCTTAGGAGCAGGTATAGAGTTTACAGTTTCATTCAACTGTCCGCGCTTGGACCTGAGGACAGGGTGACCTCCGACCGATCTGATCGGATAGCCTATACGAAGAGTTCTTTAGGTGCGGGCTGCGTCTTCCTTTTCATTCATTTTTCTTGAACTTGCTAGATAGGTATAGGCTAGTCCCTGCATAGTTGACTCCGAACTTGGTTCGGATTATCTGTGCATTTGTCGTCCTCTGCTTCTTCCAGGGCTCGGAAGCTAGGATTTCTTTATTCCGAGCCTTTTACAAGCTCCACCACCATGTTGAAGACGGGTGGTGGATTTTCACCTCTAGGCTGGGTCAGGATCTACCCCTTCACCTCCCCTCCAAAGTCAAGGGATGAAAATCTTATTTTTTTATTTGCCCACATGGAAGGAGTGAGGGCAGACTGGAGAGAACCCGATGTCGGCCCCAATAAAAATTCTATCGTGGACGAGAGGGATCGAAAGCTCTACGACCCGTCTGATGTCCTCCGAGATCCCCTCCTACAAAGAGTTGTTGGAAAAGGAGAATCTCTATGAGGCCGAGTTGGCTCCGGCGGTTGGTGAGTGCGAGACCCATCCTTCTTGTCCTCGGGCTCAATTTTTCTTTTGCTAACTGTTGATCCCTTATGCAGCGATGAAGGTGCCTGCCGAGAAACTGAAGGTGGCCATGCGCAAGAAAAGGCAAGAGGCCGGTGAGGAGGGCTCGGCGTAGAGCCCAGTGTGAGCCAGCTCGGGCCTTCGAAGTTCCTACAGAAGTGGCTCCGGCGGAGGGAATGCCGGTAGAGGCAGCTTCCGTGGAGGAGTTGAGGGAGAGCATCTCGGCAGAGGCGTCGGCGGGCAAAGCAGCTCCCGCGGCGGCCAAGGCGGGAATGGAGGAGGGGGGCCAGCCGGCCCCAACCGAAGATGCCGATGAGGGGACTTCGGCTACTCCCGAGCTGGTGGTCGGGGACTTGGATCCGAAGAACGAGACTCCCGCCCCTACGGAGCCGGCCGAGGTGGGAGAGTCGGGAACCGAAGGTGGGCATCCAGCTCCTCCCGAGCTGGAAGCAGAAGAGGCTCCCCAGATGGCCGGAGAGGGGGAGGCGGCAATGACGGCGGATGATGCTGAGGTGGGACCAGGAGACGAGGGCGAGGCGGGGCCGGAAGATTCACCACCGCCAGTCGCCCGGGCGACCACCCGGTGGGCGGTCAGGAAAGCACCAGCCCGACCCCCGTGGCTGGCGCCGAGGCTCTCGACAATTGAGGATGTGAGGTAGGTGGAGCGCCTGCTGAAGAGGGTGCACCTACCACACTTCCGTGCACAGTTGCGCCACCAGACCGCTTCTGGGCTTCTCGATGCAGCCTATGTGTCGGTGCTTCAGGTAATTCCGTTTGTGCTCCTTTTATGCTCATTTAATGTGATCTATAGCTAATAGGTTGATCCATGCAGGTGGCCAACAAGGTCCTTGCCCTTCGAGACTCAATGATCCATAGTGCGACTCGGCCACACTTTCCCAGGAAAGAGTGGATAAGTACCGGGTCCAACGCAGAGAGGTGGTCGAGAAGTTCACCGGAAGCTAGAAGAGGCCAAAACTCGGGAGAACGACTTGGCCGGCAGACTCCATACACCAAAGGTTGACCAGAACGAATGGAAGGCCTGGTTCAAGGAGGCGGAGAACAAGGCGGCAGTCGAGCACAACCGTGCCTTCGTGGCCGAGGCCAAGCTGGCAGTAGTTTTGTCCAGCCTGAAGTTGACCGAGGAGGGTGGAGGAGCTGACCCGCCAGCTCAGGGATGCCAAGAATCGGGCCGATGCGGTGGCAGTTGAGGCTTATGCTACCGTGGGAAGGGCCGCCGTGGCAGAGATGGCGGCACAAGAGGCGAAGTAGAGGTGGGTCGAAGCTGCGGCCTAAGTATGGGATGTCGAGGCCCAAGCTGAAGAGGCCAAGAGCCGAGCCTAGGGAGCTGAAGCGTGGGCCGAGAAAGCCAAGGCATGAGTTCGGGAAGCCGAGGCCCAGGCTCAGGGTGCTATCACGGAATTCTGGGGCTCACCAGAGTTTGAGCAAGAAATGACCGAAGCCAGCCTCGATGCCTACGCTTAGGGCTTCAAGAACTGCAAAGCGAAGGTCGCCAAGGTCCTTGGAATTAGCGATCTCGATCTCGAAGCTATCCAACCTGGGGCCCTAGATGATGGAGAGTCGGACAGGGATGAGGCCGGTGGAGAGTCGAGACCCGACGAGCCGTAGATTAGGCTTTCTCCTTGTATCTTTTTCTCTTTCTTTTTGTAGCCGACTTCGAGTCAGATTTTGTAATTATCTGGAATCAACAATAAAGAGAAAAAGTTTTTGTCCAAAAATTCTTCAATATTGCTTAGTGTATCTGCAATGTCATGCTAGTTCCAACACTTAGGCTCAGTAGAAAGTAATCGCAGTCCTCTCCCCATGATCCGGCTAGGGTCTGTGCGAACCTACGTTGTCTACCGAGTTGCTTATTCCTTAGCCATCTGGCGGAGTGAACACAGGGTATTGGTGCTAGCCGGGGAGGACTTAAGTGCGTTTAGGAGTCTCTTAGAATCACCTTGGGGGTTTGCATGCCGATCCGAGAGGTGACTCGAACGGGTACGGGACTGTTAGGGACTTGAACCAATTTGGGAGCGTCTTCAAGCCGGACTGAGTGGTGTCTCGTTAGCCGCAATGCCGATGAGCTCTTTTAGAACCACCTTGAAGGTTTGTGTGCCAGCCCGAGGGGTGACTCGAATGGGTACGGAGCTATTAGGGACTTGAACGGACTCGGGGGCGTCTCCAAGCCAGACCGAGGGTGTCCCATAGCCACGATGCCGATGAGCTCCTTTAGAACCGCTTTAGGAGTTTGTGTGCCAGCCTAAGGGGCAACTCGAATGGGTACAAAGCTGTTAGGGACTTGAACCGATTCGAGGGCATCTCTAAGCCGAACCGAGTGATGTCCTATTAGCCGCAATGCCGACGAGCTCCTTTAGAAACTGCCTCGGGGGTTTGTGTGCCAGTCCGAGGGGCGACTCGAACGGGTATGAAGCTGTTAGGGATTTAAACTGACTTAGGAGAGTCTCCAAGCCAGACCGAGTGGTGTCCCATTAGCCGCAATGCCAATGAGCTCCTTTAGAACTGCCTCAGGAGTTTGTGCTAGCCTGAGGGTGACTTGAATGGGTACAAGAGCTGTTAGAAACTTGAACCAACTCGGAAGCATCTCCAAGCTAGACCGAGTGGTGTTCCATTAGCTGCGATGCTGACGAGCTCTGTTAGAACCACCTCATGGGTTTGTGTGCTAGCCCAAGGGGTGGCTCAAATTGGTACGGAGTTGTTAGGGACTTGAATCGACTCGGGAGCATCTCCAAGCCAGACCGAATGGTGTTCCGTTAGCCGCGATGCTGATGAGCTCCTTTAGAACCACCTCGGAGGTTTCTGTGCCAGCTCGAGGGTGACTCAAACGGGTACAGAGCTGTTAGAAACTTGAACCGACTCAGGGGCATCTCCAAGCCGAACCGAGTGGTGTCCTATTAGCCGCAATGCCGACGAGCACCTTTGGAACTGCCTCGAAGATTTGTGTGCCGGCCTGAGGGGCGACTCAAATGGGTACGGAGCTGTTAGAGACTTGAACTAATTCGGGGCATCTCCAAGCCAGACCGAGTGGTGTCCCATTAGCCGCGATGCCGATGAGCTCCTTTAGAACCGCCTCGGGGGTTTGTATATCGTTCCGAGGGAAAACTCGAATGGGTATAGACCTGTTAGGGACTTGAACCAACTCAGAGGCATCTTCAAGCCGGACCGAGTGGTGTTCTGTTAGCCGCGATGCCAATAAGCTCCTTTAGAACCGTCTCGGAGGTTTGTGTGCCAGCCCTAGGGGCGACTCGAACTGGTACAGAGCTGTTAGGGACTTGAACCAACTTGGGGGCATCTCCAAGCCGGACCGAGTGGTGTCCCGTTAGCCGCGATGCTGACGAGCTCCTTTAGAACTGTCTCGAGGGTTTGTGTGCCGGCCCGAGGGATGACTCAAATGGGTATGGAGCTGTTAGGGACTTGAACCGACTCGGGAGCATCTCCAAGCCGGAACGAGTGGTGTTTTGTTAGCCGCGATGCTAATGAGCTTCTTTAAAACTGTTTTGGGGGTTTGTGTGCCAGCCAAAGGGGTGACTCAAACGGGTACAGAGCTGTTAGGGACTTGAACTGACTCGGGAGCGTCTCTAAGCCGAACCAAGTGGTGTCCAGTTAGCCGTAATACCGACGAGCTCCTTTAGAACCGCCTTGGGGGTTTGTGTGCCAGCTCGAGGGGCAACTCGAACGGGTACGAAGCTGTTAGGAACTTGAACCGACTCGGGGGCTTCTTCAAGCCGAACCGAGTAGTGTCCCATTAGCTGCAATGCCGATGAGCTCCTTTAGAACTGCCTCAAAGGTTTGTGTGCCGGCCCGAGGGGCGACTCGAATGTGTATGGAGTTGTTAGGGACTTGAACCGGCTCGGAAATGTCTCCAAGTCAGACCAAGTGGTGTTTCGTTAGCCATGATGCCGACGAACTCCTTTTGAAAACTATTCCTTAGCTTTGGAGATGATCCAAACGTAGTGTTTGAAAAGTTCTTTATTATCAACAGTTGAGGGGGTACATCATTGATAGTATTGGCGGAGGTTGTCTGCGTTCCAAGTGCGTGGGATGGGTCGTCCGATGAAGTACCTCGGTGACACGGTAAGGACCTTCCCAATTTTGAGATAGTTTTTCCCCCTCCATTAGCTTGGACACTTCAGCCTTCCTGAGGACTAGATCTTCGGAGCAAAACACCTTGGAACGTACCTAGCCGTTATAGTACTTGACTGCTCGCTGGCGAAAAGCAGCCATCCGGAGACGTGCTCGGTCGTGCACCTCATCAATGAAATCGAGGTTGGCTCTCAACTATGTGGGGTTGTCTTCTTCATTGTAGGACTCCACTCGGGGACATGGTAAGCTGATCTCGACCGGGATGACCGCTTCGGATCCGAAGATGAGACTGAAGGGGGTCTCTCCCATCGGAGCCCTTGGAGTCGTATGGTACACCCACAGCACGCTGGTGAGCTTCTCCGCCCATCTACCTCTGGATCCATCTAGCCGGCTTCTGAGTCTCCGGAGGATGGTTCGATTCATGACCTCGGCCTCTCCGTTGGTCTGTGGGTGGCTGACGGAGGTAAACCGATGGCAGATGCCCAGCTCGGCACAGAAAGTCCTGAATGTAGCATTATCAAATTGCCGGCTGTTGTTGATTATGATGGTGTGAGGCAAGCCAAAGCGGTATATGATGGACCTCCAAAAGAAGGCTTTAACCTTGCTTTCGGTGATCTTGGCCAGTGCCTCGACTTCAACCCACTTGGTGAAGTAGTCGATGACGACGAGCAAGAACATCCACTGACCTGAAGCTGGAGGGAATAGTCCGAGGATGTCAATTTCCCATTGGACGAAAGGCCATGGGGCCGAGAGGGGACTCAATGAGGTCGATGGCTATCGTTGGATATGTGCATGTCGTTGGCAGCCGTCGCATCTCTAAACCAGCCTGGCAGCGTCCTCCCTCATGGTAAGCCAGTAGTAGCTTGACGGAGGGCCTTCTGAGCTAGCGACCTGTCCCCTAGATGGTCTCCGCAGATGTCTTCATGGATCTCTATGAGGATGTAGTCGGCATCTGCAGGTCCAACACATTTGAGAAGGGGTTAGGAAAATGACCTTCTGTATAGACGTCCGTCTAGAAGGGTAAACTTGGAAGCTCTCTGCCTAAGCAGCCTAGCCTCCTCGTGGTTGGTTGGGAGGATGTTGTTCGTGAGGTAACGGATATAGGCATCTATCCAAGCCGGCTCCTAGGTGACTGGGAGGATCTTCTCTTTGTCTTCGATGCTAGGCCTCTCTAGGTGCTTGATGTAGGTGTCCCTCGGGATGCCACCCACCGATGTGGCTTGGAGGGAAAGGGTGTCGGCCTTGGCATTCTTGCTTTGGGGGATGTAGCTGATGTTGAAGTAGGCCAGCAAAGAGACTAGGAGCCAACCTTACTCAGATACTGAGCCATAATGGGGTCCCATGCTTTGTACTCTCCGTTGATTTGCCCGGAGATGAGTTGCAAATTGGTGAAGGCTTTGAGGCATCTCACCCTAAGTTCCTGAGCGAGTCTCACTCTGGCCAACAAGGCTTCGTACTCGGCCTGGTTATTCGTAGCTTTAAAGAGGAGTCGAAGGGCGTACTCTACCTTTTCGCCCTTTGGACCCGCAAGGATAAGGCCGGCACCGCTTCTCTAGGAGTTTGAGGCATCATCCACAGGAGGATCCAAAATTCTCCCACGTCATCAAGCTCTACATCGGGTTGCACCACAAGAGTTTTCTTTGCTTGCTCCTCCATCCAGGTGCACTCGACTAGGAAGTCAGCCAAGACTTGAGACTTTAGAGCCGGCCTCGTCTGAAATGAGAGGTCGAACTCTTCCAGCTTGATTGCCCATTTGGCAAGCCGGCCCGAGGTGTCAGGATAGGCTAGTATGGCTTTGAGGGGTTGGTCCGTGAGCACCACAATAGGGTGAGCTTGGAAATATGGCCGAAGATGCTGGGCAAAAATGATCAGAGCAAAGATAATCTTCTCTATCTTAGAGTACCTGACCTCAACATTATGGAGTACTTTACTCACATAGTAGATGGGCTTCTGGGTTTCGTCGATGTCGAGGCACACCAGAATGGAGCTGACGGCCCTCCGAGGAGGTGGCGAGATAAAGGAAAAGTCCCTCTCCATCCCTCGGCTTCGACATGAGCGGCGAGAAAGATAGAAATGCCTTCAATCCTTCGAAAGCTCTCTAGCTGACTTTTGTCCACTCGAACCCGTTTACTTTGCGTAGGGCCTTGAAGAAGGGCAGGCACCACTCAGCCGACTTGGAGAGAAACCGGCTTAGGGCCGCCACCCTTCTGGTGAGCTGCTATACCTCCTTCTTGTTGGCTAGTGGTCTCATATCGAGGATGGCACTGATCTTCTCTAGGTTTATCTCGATTCCTCACTGAGTCACCATAAAGCCCAAAAATTTTCCTGCCGTAATCTTGAAGGCACACTTCTTTGGGTTCAGCTTGACTTTTATCGCAACGAAGGTTGTTGAAAGTCTCCTGCAGGTCGAAAACATGGTCGAAAGGATGGGCACTTTTCGTCAGCATGTCATCCACGTAGACCTTCATGTTTCGTTCCAGTTGGTCTTGGAAGACTTTGTTCATCAACCTCTAATAGGTTGCTCCTGCATTCTTAAGGCCGAAGGGAATTACCTTGTAGCAGTAGATACCCTTCTCAGTCACAAAAAAGGTGTGCTTCTCATCATCCGGGTCCATTTTTATCTGGTTGTACCCAAAGAAGGCGTCCATGAAACTGAGGAGTTTGTGATCGGATGTCGAATCCACCAGTTGATCAATCCAAAGCAATGGGAAGTTATCTTTTGGGTACATCTTGTTGAGGTCGGTGAAGTCGATGCAGATCCTTTAGCTTTCATTTGCCTTATGGACCATGACAACATTAGCCAACCAACTTGGGTAGTGTGCCTTTCGGATGTAGCCAGCAGCGAGCAGCTTATTGACCTCCTCATCAATGGCTCTCTGCCACTCGGAAGCAAAACTCCTCTTTCTTTGGCGGATCAAATGGTGCTTCAGATCGATGTTAAGCTTGTGGTGATTACCTCTGATGGAATGCCGGGCATGTTTGATGCCGATCAGGCAAAAATGTCTGAGTTGGCCCGCAGAAAAGTCAGGAGGCGATCCTAGTCTTCTGCAGGGAGAAGTCCGCCAACTCGCACCATCCTCGTCGGGTTGAACCCTAGTGGAAAGATCAGCAGCTGCTCAGCCAGCTCTCCTCTTTTGCTACAGTCTCGGGGGTCTGGCACCTCTGAAGGAGGCGCAATCTCTGAGGGCTTGAAGCTATGTGATAGTAGGGCAGGACTGGACTGGTCTCTCCTCGCATCTCGCCGATCCCATTGCTAGTGAGAAACTGCATGAGCAGTCGCTTGGTGGAGATGACCGCATCAAGGAGATTGAGGCCGAGTCGGCCGAGGATGGCATTGTATGCCAAAGGTACTCAGACGACTAAGAACCTCATCATGACTGTGCTCTAACACGGCGGTGCTCCAACCATCATGAGTAAGGTGATCTCGCCTTCCACCCTTACCGAATCTTCTATGAACCCGACCAAGGGAGTCATCACTGGCTGAAGAGAGTCAAGAGACAAATCCATCCTAACAAATGCATCGTAGGTAATGATGTCAGCCGAGCTACCACTATCAATCAGGATCCTTTTTACTGGGTGCTTGGCAATCGTCATTGAAACAACGATGCCTTCATTGTTTACATTGTCAACCCTAGCTAACTCCCCTCTGGGATTACATCATCTAAGTCCCCACTCCCCCTAGGCTGCTTGGATGAAGAGGCTACCCTCCAGGACACCATCTCTACCATCCTCTACGTTGGGGAATTATCGACAACAGCCTGAGCAGGTGGAGGCCCCATGAGTGCTGGAACAGCTGGGGGTGCCTTCTAAACATACTTCCTGAGGTAATCCCGCTGGATGAGTTCCTCGATGGCATGCTTCAGGCTGTAATAGTTGTCAGTGTTGTGGTCGTAGTCCCAATGGAAGCAACAGTAGCGGCTCTTATCGTGGGGAAAACTTTTTTCATAGGGGGAGAGCGCTGGAGATAAGGCTTGCCTCGATCTCCATGAGGATATGAGAGCGAGGGGCGAGGAGAGGCGTGAGCTCGCTCTCCCTGGGGGTGAGGCTGTGATGCCTGTTGTTCGATCGGCGTGGCGGCTCGGGCTTCTTGGGGCGAGAGGACCTGCTTGGCTCAGAGCGGGTAGACCTCCGATTGGAACCCCTCTTGGACTCCTAGCGGGTGAAGTCGGCCTCGTTCGCATGGATGTACTTCTATGCGCAGAGGAGGAGGTCTGAGTAGGAGCTGGGTGGCTTCTTGATCGATATCGTTGGCGGTCAAAATAAAAGCTACTCACTACTATAGCTAGTGGTGAGTCGGGATCGTATCCTCGGGGATCAAGGGCAATTATTTACGAAAGAGAAAAAAAAATTTATCTATAGAGGATTATATTAAGAATAGTGGTTATTAAAAGATAATAACTAATTAATTAACGAAATTCAATAGTAGGAGAAGCAACCCAGGAATCCGAATCCACCATGCAAATAGGTTTTATCTTCTTTTTTAATATTGCAATAGTAATAATTTTTGCAAATTTAAAATTAGAATAATTTATCTTGTTAGGTACGGACCGTATCAGGAGATCACACATGCCCTCTTAGAGTATAAACTATCTAATAATTGCAAGGTTAAGGGTCTAATCTATCATACTACGATCTGTCTCTCTTAGGCACGTATCGTATCTTGAGATCATGGTGTCGATAGAGGGTACAGGCCGTATATGTCAGATCAAAACCTCGATTAGAAAAATAACTCAAAAGATATAATAAAGAAGAGCATAACTTTTATTGCATAGAAATTAAGAATAAAAAGAAAGATCAAACCTGATTACAGCTTCATCATCATCCTAAGTTGAAGGAATCTAGCCACGCATTGCTGCTGCTAGCATCCCCTCCATAATTTTTCTTCCCAGGCTAAATACAATAATCTAAATAAAAGAAGAATAAAAAGAGCTTTGTAGAAACTCCTCTCCCTAACTATGCTTGAGGTTCTTCTTTTATAGAGCTTGTCTAGGGTTTCCTTCTAGTCAAAGTTGGAGTCCATCGGGCGCTCAAGATCATTCAGATATTATGAAAAAATTTCTCAGCCATCTGTTCAACATCACCTGCCTTATTTTGCACCGAGAATCATGCGAAATCATCTCTTTCTTCCTTTTTGCAAACTGAGTCCTGATTTGAGTGTCGTCTGCATCGTTGGACTCCAAAAATCGAGCTCTTTCCATCTATAGGCTCCTTTTCTGCAAACATCCATAAAAAGTATCAATTATTAATAAATTTAAAGTAATTAATATTTATTTTAATAGTTAAATTGGATAATAAATAGACTTATCACACCCCCAACTTAATCATTGCTAGTCCCTTAGCAATGTAATTAAAATAAAACCATGCGTCTCTAAAATTCTCTTTTGCAAAATTAAATCTAGGCTTAAGGTTGAAAGAAGATAGCTAGTATCACTAACTAAGTATTAGTTTCTGAAGTAAATTTTGCTATCAGAACTATCAGAAACTTTCTTAGAGTTCATCTATAGATCTAGAGCACTTATGTTTATGATGGCTAACTTAGCATTTCGGTACTAGCTTGTAAGAAACAATGGTATCTTCGCTTATCACTTACTTTGAGCAACTTTTATACATCCTCAAATTAAGCACATGACCTAAGGTAGCTTTCACACTACCTGATATATATTTTTATTTATTTATTTATTTTTATTTTTTTAGCGATATCTTTACATTCATTTTTTGATGCGAACAATAATGCTTACTTAGGCGAAGGTGCCTGGTTACTGATGGAAAACCAATGTTTAGACTTTATATATATATATTATTTTTTTATCAGGCAGGTAGCTCTTTCTTAAATTCAAGTTTCTCTCATTGGGGTGTATATTAATTACCAATTTTTAGTAATAATTGAATCTCTAATTTACCTTACAACTAATACCTAATTTACCGTCAGTGTGCATGTGCAATGAAAGTGCTAATAGCCTTTAGATGACCTAAGTAGGTTACTAAAAGTCTGACCAGCTAGTCTACTCCTTGGCTCTCTACAGTAATTAGCAATACTTTCTAACTCTATTACCTTTTTCTATTCAATTTTGCTCAAGAATTTCTTTCATAGAACAAAAATTTTGAAATTTTTAAAAAATGTGAAGGTGTTTTCAAAAAGGTTTCTCTTACCCCCAACTTAATTCTCATTGTCCTCAATGAAGTAAGAAAGAATAAAATAAGGAGAAACACCACCGACGAGATATGCCTTGTAATGTTAGGAGTGACCGTGCGGAGTAGTCTCTATCCTAAAAATAAGAATCATGAAATAAAGGTTAGAACATAAAAATTTTGGTTGCCTCCCAAAAAGCGCTAAGTTTAACGTCTTCAGCCAGACGTCATGGCTCACTTTGATTACCATTATCAAGGAGTTTGATGATCTCTTCCTTACTACTTCCTTCATGGTTGGTTTAAGTTTTCTTTGGGGGTCTCTTATAGGCTTAGTTTTCTCCCTTAAGTGAATCCTATGTTGAACGATCGAGGGGCTAATCCCTTTTATGTTAGCCATGGTCCATCCTAACGCTTCTTTATTCTCATTCAATAGTTTTCTTCTTGTGAGGAGTCTAGGTCGGTTGAAATAATCACAGGCAGGTTTCTGATGGACCTAGATATGCATAGTTGAGATGCTTGGAAGTGGTTTCAGTTCTAATTTGAGTGCTTCCTTTATTGATGGTTTGGGTAATGGTTCAGATACTTTCTTAGTGGTTCAGTTGGAAGTTTTCATCTTGATTTTTCATCAATTATAGCAACCTCATTAATTTGCTCCCCATCTTGGTTTATGCATATTTCTAGGTCAAGCTTTTTCACTAAGGTCAATTGGATCATAAACAGTATCCTGAACATAATTTGAGTCGCTCGTTTGATGTGTATTGGTAAGATTAAAAATATTAAGATCAATTGATATTCCCAAAGGAGAGTTTTATTAATCCATTCGATAATTAATTAGGGCATTAGCTGTGGCCAAAAATGGTCTACCTAAAATCATTGGGATGTGGCTTTTTGGGTTTGTCACCGATTCAGTTTCTAAAATCATAAGTCCAATGGGTAGATAAAGTTACCAACTTTGATCAATACATCCTCTACTATTCCCTTGGGTACTTTCAAAGAGTGATCGCTAGTTGTAGGATCATTTTCGTAGGCTTTAGTTCTTCTAACCCTAGTTGCTCATATACAGAGTATGGCAATATATTAACACTTGCCCCTAAGTCTAATAGAGCCCTATTTATGAGGGTGTTCCCCATAATGCACGAAATAGTGGGTGACCCTGATCTTTATATTTTACTGGCATGTGGTTTGATAGATAAGAGCTCACACTGGCTGCCAGAAAGGCTTTCTAGGCACATTTGTGGTCTTCTTTTTGGTACATAGATCCTTAAGAAATTTGGCATAGGCTGGGACTTGTTGGATCATGTCCAGTAAGGGGATGTTACTTTAACTTGCTTAAAGACCTCCAAAATCTTATCAAATTGGGCTGAATTTTGATTGGACTTAAGTCTATTTGGGAATGGTGCTACAACCCTAATTTTTTGTTTATCTTCTTCTGACATGGGCTCAACTGGTGGGTGATGCCTCAGGTGTTTCGGGGTAACCCAGCTCAATAAGTTGTTTTAGTGGTGTGACTTCTAATTCTTCTTCTTCATATGTATCCACCTGATTATCTATTTGTTTCCTAGATCTTAATGTATGAATGACACTTAGTTGTTAATCTGGGCTCCTTGTTTGGATCCTTGGATGTTTAGGTTCCTAGGGTTAGCTTCGGGCTGACTCGGTAGCTTACCCCATTTTCTTTCACTGAATGTTATGGCTAGTTGACCTATCTGGGCTTCTAGTTTTGTAATGGATTGTGTGTGAGTGAAGAGTTGAGTATTCATTTCTATCCCTTTCAATGCTTGTAACACCTCTTCGAAAGTAGATCATGATTATTTGGTGGAGGTTGAGGAGCACTTGGATATTGAGAATATGATATGCTTCTGAATTGGGTCTCCGATGGTTAGGCCTAATTGATGTTGGACTGATGATAGGTTGGGGTTTCCATAAAAAATTTGGGTGATTTTGTCAGGTAGGATTGTAAGTATTTGAATATGGACCATTTTCTAGTCTAGGAGCCATTTGAGTTTGGGCTTGATAGGCTTTCTCTTGAATAAGCTCAGGAAATTGGTATGCGGCTGGACATTCACCTATAGAATGGGTCGGACTCGAATAGATTATACAAACTTCATGTAATTGAGTAGATGGGGAAGAGGTGTTTCCAACTTGTAGAAT